>JAKTPO010000046.1:0-79086 GCA_030557635.1 Hemisphaericaspora nanyangensis | reverse complement strand
TCGTAAATCTTAAGAGGGGGGAGATTAAGGGTGTCCATGGCTTTAAAGGAGGTACGAAAAGCTACCCTTAAAGAATTTTAACAAAGAAGATACCCTTAAAGCATTAAACAAAGAGAAATCATATATTCTCTACACGTATTCACCAATGGTTGGTGTTACTATTATTAACTCTATAAGAATTCTCTATTAAATAAATAAATAAATATGAAATGTGTGTTACACCTTACATACTTCACGATGCTTAAATAAAGTTGCGATTCTCTTGGTAATATGAACAAATGCCCCAATCAAACAAGCACAAGTTATAAGAATACAAGCAGCTCCAAAAATTGCTCCCATTACTTTGAATGCCAACAATGGATAATCACCAATGACACCCAAACCTAACTCTGTATTGGATAATGACATGGTACCTAAGGGGAAAGTCATTGCCCAGAATCCTTTATGAAGTTTCAAAAGTCCATATTGGTTAGTATATAATGGATTAGGTTTTTTAGCAAACGGCCTTATCTTGGAGAATATAGATGTAATTGCAACAAATGTATGGAAGTATCCGAATGATAATAAAAATACTGAAAAGAATCCACAAATGCATAATATAATCTTGCCCCATAATAATTCTTCAGGTATCACTGTATGTAAATTAATCCCAAATAACATCACACTATATGAAGATTGTCCTAAGAATCCAACTGGGAGGAAACTTGTAAACACTAAATTTGTTGGTGGGATTTTATGAACGATTAATCTATGAAGATATATCGTCATAATCATAAATGCTAAACTTATTGAAAGACACCAAAGCATAAAACTGACAATCATTGTGACTACCATTTGGTTGGTGCTATGCAATTTCAACTCCAATTGATGTCCAGATGAAGAAACAACAGTGATGGCAACTATAGGTAATAATAAGGTTGCATTCAACTTTGAATCAGGGTCAACTTCATTTAATTTGGATAGGAATGAAAAATAAACAATAATAAATGAAGTATACATAGCTGAAAACACAGCGATCCACCATAGTACCCATACAAATAAGATATACTTTTCATCAGCAATCTTTTCAATAAAGTTAACCATTGTTATGTATCCCATGGAATAACAACCCATAAACACAGCTTTTGAAGTATCTACATGATATGCCCTCAATTTTGCAGGATCATAATAACATGCCATTAAAAATAATGTAGTAGTAGCTGTAAAACATAGGCAGGTCATGCCAAACATAATATATGCACATACTTTCAACCATTCAGCGGGATAGGGAAAGCTGTATAATAAACTTGATGAGATGCCACTACCCATAATAGAAACAAAATAGACAGGCGAGAAAGTATCTATAAACTCATCGTATATCAAAATCTTTAATCTTTGGAAAAATGGCAAGTCAGCATCAAACGCTGAATTTGTTGAATAGATTGAGTCATCTTTATCCATAATTTGTTGTGTGCTTTGATTTAAAGTTCCTGATGCTGATTGCTGGCCATCACATTCAAAAGACACCTTTTGATCATCACATATAGTTCTGGTACGTGATGAGGTCGGATCAAGCGAAATTTCTTCTTGTTGGTTGAATTGTTGCTGTGGCATATTTGACGTGATTAGATGTATTATGTATTAGCGCCACAGTTTGGAAAATGGATGCAAAAATGAATTTGTGAAAAGAATCGGTTGCAAAAACGCTTTGAGTTGGTTACCACGGAGATAGATAGTATTTTTTTAAGTTGTGGATGTTAAAATAGGGTTGATATGTAATGTCAGTTGGTAATATCTCAGTTTCTTGTAGCTCTGGTTGATGATAAATTGTTCGATCTAAATGGTGGATGATGATGTGAACTCAAAAAGAAAAAAGAAAAATTGTTTGTGGTTGATTGCTTGAATATATTTATAAGTAAAACTTCTTAGGGCAAATTCTTAAAAATGGAGTTTGGGATTGGATTAAGTAAACAAGATGAAGATACTCTACGAGTAAGAAATGACTCGGGGCCAAGCGGCAATATTTCCTTAATTAATTGCAGAATTGTAAGCGTAAGCTATAAAGCATTCAGTATTCCAATCAGACACCTGCCTTCGGGGTTTGAAATTTCTTTTTTTCTATGCTCTCTAAATTATGAGTCACATGATAAGTCGGTCAAGGATTTTCATTGTTTCCGAATTAGGGAAGAAACGGAGCGGGGTCCACTCCAAGTCATTCCAGATTGAAATTTTCTTCTATCCCCGCTCGATTCTACTTTATTGTTTGTTTTTTTAGCTCCGGGTTTTTTCTGTTTTCTCATTTCCAGATTAGGGAATATTTCCCAATTTGGAAAATTCTTGTGACCGCTCTATCGTTTCATCCGCCAATAGCAATTAAAGAAATAAGGACCGCTGCCGCCACAAATTAAAGTTTTACACAGTTTACAGAAAGCTAAGAGAAAAAAATTTCGCAATGAAGCAACGAATTATCGTAACATCCGCTCGATTTCACCCGTTGAACACTTATCTCCAAGAGATTTTTCTCCTCTCACTATTGTATGATTTGCAACATTTTAAGTATAAATACTTCGCTAATTTCCTTATAGGTATATAACCGCTCTTCCCCGATTATAGAATACCCTCCTTTTTTAATATTTACTGACACACACTTCCTTTTCTTACTTGCTAATTTCAAAAATTCTTCATTATCAATATATCCACAAACAGAACTGATATCATGCTTTTAAATCCCGTTACCAATATTTTTGATAGATCTGAAACAAGTTCTTCTCAGCCAGGCACTCCCTGTCGTTCTGCATATACCTTATTACCCTCAGTCGACCATACTGTTGAAATTAATGGAACCGACATCAACTGTCTTCCAGAAACCAGTGAATTCTATAAACTTATTGTTGGATTGAAAAAAATATTAGGTTCAGATAAAGGGTTGACTTCAGATGATGTTGACGTGGACCAAATAAGAGAACTAATGGAATCTTATACTTCCGATGAAGCTGATTGGGAAAAATTGGCATTATATGATCCTTCTAGAAATTATTCCCGAAATGGTATAATTAACCTTAATGGAAATGCCAATTTATTGATATTAGTTTGGAGTCCAGGAAAATCTAGCGCCATACATGATCATGCAGATGCTCATTGTTGCATGAAGATACTAGCTGGTGAATTAGTAGAATCTTTATATGATGTCCCTACTCATGAAGGCAGATTGGAATGTAAGAAAAAGACTACCTTGAATAGAGATAAAGTTGGATATATTTCTGATAAGATTGGATTACATCAAATTACAAATCCTTTGACCGATAGGGTTAGTGTTTCATTGCATTTATATACTCCTCCTTATGCTGCCATGTATGGTTGTTCCATGTATGAAGCGAGCAATGGAAGAAAACATCATGTTGACATGTCCAAATACTACAGTTGGCAAGGTAGATTGGTAAATGATAAGGATTCACTGACTTGTTAGCTGATATTCTGTATTTTTCCTTGTGTGTTTCTATCACATTGATTGCTTTTTTATTTAGATTTGGTTTGAATGTTGTCTTTTTCTAGTTTTTAGGGGTTTTTTAATGAATTTGGATTTAATGCTTGCTTTTCTACTCTTCATATAATTTCGAAAATTCAGTTCCATTAGCAATATTAGGAGGAACTTGTAACCAATTTAACTCATCGTATTTGGCAGTTCCATCAATAACATGAAACGCATATGCATATCTAGACTTTTTAGATCTATTCTTTTCAGACTTGTGTAGAACTGAATTATGAATAAGAACCAAAGAACCAGCTTTACATGGTACCAATTTATAATCAGTGGGATCATCCTCCAATCCTTCAACCTCTTTGCCAACTTTGATAAAATTACACCCATTGGCTCCACCATTCACCTTAACAAATCTCTTAGTTATAGGATGTGTCTTGTGTGTGCCTGGATTATACGATAAACACCCATTCTCAGGAGTACAATCTTCCAAAGCTATCCAAAACCCAATCGCTGTTTGAGGATCAGTATATAAAAAGGTTGCATCTGTATGTGGGGGTACAGCATTATCTCGTTCTCCTGCTTCATTTTCACAAACTGGTTGTTTGAAAATACACATACTTTGTAATACTCTTGCATCAACAAATCCCAAAGATCTAGCTACTTCTTTAATTTCGTTAGAAAATGTGAATTTATGGAAAATTTCATCTTTCATGTGTAATCCATGTCCCACCTTGTTGATTGCTTGTTCAATAGGATATCTCAATTGTCCATGTTCATCAAAGGCATCGGTATCAAAGAAATAGCCAATCTTATCTGAAGATTCAAAAAAATATTGATCTCCAATATGATCATTATCATTGGTTTTGAATTGGGTTCTTGGATGTGTTGACAAGTCACATTCTGAGAGAACCAGCTTGGAATGGGATAATAATAACTTGGTTTGTTCTGGAGTGAGGAAATCGGGGATGCAGAGCATACCTTCTCGATCAAAGGTTTCTAATTGTTCTTGAGTTAATCCTGCCATGTATGTGACGTGGCGATATACTGTTGGAATTGTTTCTAGACTGTAAACTGTTCGTTGGGTTTATACGTATCTTTCACACGCACCCCAGGAAAATATGCTGCGCTACCTGATGATCTCTGGATTCTAACCCATGAACACGTAAACCTACTACAAAGTTGAGTTTAATTAACTTGAATGATGTCTATTAATTAACTATTATAAGTATAAAACTACTTTTTATATCTCTTTAATTCGATATATCTAAACACTGGATATGTAATTCCAGTAAATGCAAATGAGAGCCACATTCCCAAATCACCACCGTACTCACCAATCATTTTAGCCAATGGACCTTGATAATAAACTTGGTTCATACCTAAAATAGCCCCAACAACACCACAACAGAATGCTAAACTGGCCGCAAGGCCGATGGTTCTGCCAGTAGGTTTATTCCAATTTTTCCAGTTGTAAAGTAAATGATAGTTTTCACCTTCATATTCCAGTTCGTGTAATAACTTACGAACTTTGACTGATGATCTAAAGATGAAGTTTTCTTCAAGTAATAATGCAATATACATGGAAATCCAATAACCTAACATAGGTAAAAAGTTACTCAAGATAACCAGGAAATGTTCACGACCAGCTAATGAAAGGACAATATATATGGTCGTAATAACGGTCGCCCAGATCCATCTTGGGATGTAAAGAAAGTATTCGTGAATCAATTGGAATTCAAAAGCAATCGAGTAAGTATTCATAATATTGTTACATATAAGTGAAATGTAAAGAACAATAGCGACAAATTTACCAAACTTACCCCAAACAGAGAAAGTTTCCACAATAAGACCCCCAACACCTAAGTTGTTGTAAGCATCATTCCAACGTTGGTAGGATAAGGCAATAGTACCACACAAGGTGCCGACTATGGCAACAAAGGTGGTTGGGACACTGATACCCAAGAAGGTGACCAAAAAGACTTGATAAGATGGAGTATTTTCTGGGAAAAGAATGTAATAATCAGCAGCACCACAACCCCAAGTAGCTGTAATGGAATAACCGACAGCAAAGAAGGAAAGCCAGTTACCTCTGGTAGTCAAGCTTGGGATAAGTTCTTCTCTGATGATTTGATTTGACTCAGCGACGTATTCTATTTTATTGCAAACAACAACATAGAATAAGATAACTGCGACGAAAATAGGGATAGATAAGATAGTTTGGAACTTCAATAACACTTTGATACCGAATATGGCGACAATTAAACTGACTATTGCAATAATTACAATACCAACAGAAAGTGAGATATTACTATTGATGGCAATTAACATTTGTCCACCCAACACACAGTTAACAACCGACCAACCAACACCACCAACAATAGCAATCAATGAAACAAACTTGACACCCCATTGACCAAATAAGAATCTGGCAGTAACCATCTGTCTACAACCTGATTTAGGACCCATAGTTGCACAATAAGCTGGAACAAGACATCCAATAATCATAGATATGACACCACTAACTAATGCATCACGTAAATTTAAGGCAAACAATAAAGTAGGTAAGAAATAAGCTGACATGGAAGTTAATCCACCACAAGCAGCAAACCAAAGACCAATGACTTCAAGAAATTGAACCCATCTTGATGTGGACTTAGCAATTGATTCTCTTTCTTCTACAGAAACACGTTCAATACCACGGGTTTCAACTCCAAAGTTATCTAACTTGTATATCCAAGTGATATAACGAGGACCTTTGATTGCATTCACTTCTCCAGTATTTGAGGAAAGTGACGAGTCATCAGCAAAAATGTTGTTCTTATTTTCTTCAGGCATGATAACGATGAAGGGCGGAAAGCCACTTCAAAACGAGATTGTTCTACAAACGATGAACATCGCCATTTATATATGTACAGAAACAGAATATTTTTTTACTTAAACAATAAGAACAAAAGGTCCAAGAGAAGAGAGTCAAGTCATCGAAGCTATAAATTGGGGGTCTTCCTTCTTGATTATTTTCGTTATTATCGCAATCAAAAGAACTGTAAGCGCATAATCGTGTTACACAATACGGAAGAAAAAAGTTTTGGCACCAATTTATTGCCAAACTCCTTGAAAGAAACTAGATAATCCCTTTAGATGACTCTTCTGCAAATTAGCATAAATATGCTCCTAAAGCGGAGCTTTCTTTGCCATGTAGTGTAAGATCTTTGATCATTACAATTACTGACAGATCAACGCCAAAGGCAAGAAACTAACAAATCATGTCCATCATTAACAAACTCTTGGAGAAGCATTCCGATTTGTTTAACAAATCCATTACCCATCCTTTGACTAACGAATTATGTGATGGTACTTTAGCTGATTATCGTTTGTTTACTTATTTGACCCAGGACTTAAAGTTCTTCCAAATTGGACTTAACTTATTAGGCAAAACACTTTCATTATGTGATAACCCAGCAGCCGCAATTACCTTGGGTAAACAAATTGGATTCCTTTCAAACGATGAAAATGACTATTTTTTTAAAGCATTGTCTGAAATCAAAGAAACCAACTTGGAAGAAGTTCAAGCCAAAGCGAGTAAGATGTTGGCAGATGAACCACTTACATTACTGGAAGTTGGGAATTATATCAACTTGTTGAGATATCTTACTTACGAAAGTAATTCATATATAGAATTGATTACCTTCACCTACGTAATGGAAAAAGTTTATCTTGGATGGGCCCAATACAATATTGATAAAAACTTGATTCCCGAAAACTTAGGTTATAAACACCAAGAATGGATTAATTTACATAGTGGAGAGGCCTTTACCAAATGGGTTGAATTCTTGCAAGGGGAAGTGGAAAGGGTTGTTAGAACCCCAGACGATGAGCAATTATGCGAAGAGATGTTTGTAGCATCTATTGAACAGGAAATTGCCTTCTTTGAAGATTGTTACAGTTACCAAGAATAGACATACAATGGGTAGTTGAAGCAATCCGTTCTTATATAAGTTTAAAATAGATAATATGCGCTTATCTTGCATCCTTCTTTGTTTGAGAGTGAGCATTTGGTAAGGCAATCCGTTACGACGAGCTTTACCTGAAAATTTTCAGCGAAATCCAATACGAATTATTTCCAACTTGTTGCATAGTCTCTTAGAGTGAACTCTTGATCCTATTGGTTGATCTTTAGTGCATGCATCGCTCTAGAATAACGAATGTAAAATTAACACTTCATGCGGAAGGTTGCTGACCATCGATTAAGTAAATCTAGAATCGATGAAAGTGAAAAACATTGCTTTATCTACATATTTACTTTTCGACTAGTCCACAGCATGAAAGGGTAAAGGTGAACCCATGTCATTGGTTGGGAAGTAATAGGAAGCAATAAGAACAAGTTAATTTTTATTTCCGAAAATATTTTTTGAACTTTTTTGGATGAATTTTCCTCGCAATTGTTTCAGGAGCCAAATATTGTGCAAGTTTATAGAATTTTATATGGAAAATCTTTACTTCGATTAGCTTTGTCAAGAAAAACAACCAATACTAAAAACATAACCATAAGATCAATAGTAAATAGTCGTAAGTATTATGCTACGCTAACCAGATCCCAGACCTTCTACCCCAAAGTTGATTGACAAAGAGGAAACTTCGATTTGTAGTTGAACAGATTAGTAGCTAGTCCGGGAAGGTAATAATCCAGCATTCATCTTATAAAGAAAGCAAGCTAATTTACGAAATTTATTTCCTCAAATCTCTTACTTGATCAATATCAGTGGCAATATATTGCAAGTTCATATAATGAACATTTCATCGATATTGACCATAACCACATGATTTTCCACCTAGAATCATGATTCCAAGAGATAACCATTACTTCATTCAAATCATCAATAAATGAACTCCCGATGAAATAGATTGCGTTTTCTTAATCCTCGATAGTCACCTAATCTGCCTTGGATTTCGCTTCTATGGAAAGCCGCCCCGCATATTATGTATTTCCTTTCTCAACTAATTCGCAAAAGGCGATGCGCCACCACTGTAATGGATTATTAGACGAGCATACAATCTCGGTCACTTTCTTTGTACATGTCTTAGACATTCGATCATTGGTTATGCATTGTCGCATTTAAAGTCTATTACGTTGCTATGTTGTAGTTTTTAATCTACTGGAACTGTAATGAGTACCTCCTTAATGGACTTAAATTCACCGATTATTAAATATATCTGATTTCATCGTATTGTTATTTAAGTAGAATCGATCTAGTTAAGTTAGACGATTGGATTCTACAGCTCTCACACAAGTGGATTAATCTGGATCGTTGCAGGTGTAAGACAAATCTAAGCATTTCCAACCGAATTGTAAATTAAATAGTTTATGAACTATGAGATTGAAAAGTATCATGCTGATCTTACGAACGCAGGAGAATGGTAATTTCTAACTTCTAAAGTGAAGTACCTCAAAATTTGCAGAGCGATTCCCGCAAACTCATCATCATAATGAGTTGTCACAGGATTGCATGTAGTTTTTTTAAATACTGACCCGCTTAATATATGTATTCAGAGTCACATAGCGACATTTTATGCAGCTTTGGTTGATAGAGCTATATTACTGAGTAGCATTGATATTTTTCAGATAACACGGTTAAAATTAAAATACAGACTAGTTACGGTCACTGATTAATGAAACTTGTTTACAAAATTACAATAATAGAATACGTGGAGAATCACTTTGTACGGGTAATATTGCCACTCCACTAATCTATTGCGTAGCCACATACTCATTCACCGCACTTCTTTTGAAACTAATTACTTTAAGCTTATATCCATTACAATTCGTGTTTCATATACATTAACACCGTTAAGATTTACGTGTTATAATATGGTATTCAAGTTTTTTACTCGTGTATTGCGTTGATTTCCTTTGAAGTTCGTATGATAGAGAGTTTTCGAAGAATGTTTAGTTTACATTACCATTAAGTTAGAGAGTTGTTTTTACTATAAGGTTTAAATGTAATCAAACTACTTAGTTCAAACCAAGCATTCCTTTTGAAATAACTATCACTTATATCAACACCACTGCAAATAAACCCACAATAGCACTATTGCGAATTACACCATTGAGGGTATTGATTAATTTCAGTTAATTTCGTTAGCATATGTATCACATTCAAATTAAGTTACATAGTGTCTGACACGTGTAGTTATGTTTTTAGATCGTCGTGTAATGTTTACAGATTTTAGCCAGGGTGCCGTTAAGATTAGAGATCTGGAACCCCATCAGTTTGAACAAGATTTTCTTCTTATCAAGCATCATTGGGTAATGCTCTTGGAAGCGTTAATGGTGTTAATGGTATTGTCCAAGGTGCTGCTGGAGTCGCTAAGGCGCTGGGGACATCGCCGATGGTGTTGGTAATGTTGCTGAAGATGCTGCTCAAAATGTTGAAAACTAATCATGAGTTTCCTACCATGCTGGTCTTTTCGTGTAGGTAAAATGATGTTGCTTTAAGACTTCTTTTATTAATCACGTTCAATACTTTAGCGATTAGTTATATTGTTTGCTAATTCACAAGGACAGGTCTGAAGATCGGTTCTTAATAGATATTGTCTTCCAGAGTTTGTTTTGATTTTTTTTCAATAATATAGATTTTAAAAATTATACATTCCGCATTTTATTTCAAGGTGAATCTATTTACTCACTTCGTATGTTCAGAAACAGGAGTTGCTTTAAGGCAGATAAAGGTTTTAGTTTGTAATAATATACTAGATTCCATATTATTGGAAGGGAAATATGAAATCTAGACCTTCTTTCCTATTCTCGCAATTGTTGAGTCCCTTTAGGGCATTATATGTTGACCGTAATTACACTAATCTTAGAAGAAGGTATTGTGCTCAAACACAGTGGACCTCCAATTTCAATTACTGAAAACGCAAACTTCTTGAGTACCCAATCTGTAGTTTCGAATAAGATAAATAGCGGGACGAAAGCCGAAATTGCCTTTGGATTGGCCTTAATCAATTGTAGCACACAAACAGAACCAGGATCAACGCAAAAAGCGAAGTCAGAAATGCCATTGCAGATGAATTGATCCTAAATGTTAAACTGATTAATGTTTTGTGTCATTAATTTGTACATGCATTTAGTGCTCGGTTAACCGAAGCAAAGAAGTAAATTTGATTTGGGTATGCTAGCATTTTGCGAATGAATCATACAATTTGGTTTCTATTTCCTTTATTTCAACACAACTAAGACGAATGCTTTTTTGGAAGAAGTAGCCGTTATGGATCTGTCGATATCTCACGAATCCAAACCAAAAATGTACTAGAACTCGAGCAGGCTTATTACGGTAGCTAAAGAGAGAATGTTGTGGTTCAAGGAACATATAGAAGATTGTTTCCAGAAAATTCGCGAAATATTGCTATTTAACAAGTGTCTGGTTTAAATAAATCATTTCTTAATTAATTGCTTGCCTATTGCTAGTGTTAAACTAAACCATTTGAAGATATGAACGGTTCTTTACTCTAAAATTATTGTCAATAAATAATCTAACACCATGGAGACCACCACATCTTCTTGCCGATACTAGATCCATTCTGAGACACAAACTTAGCAGGGCATACTAGTAATGTGTAGGATACTTAAACTTCTCTTTTTCCTGCTCCAATGATCCTAACTTATGCAGTGGAAAAGTAACCAAATGAGCGAAACCTTTTGTGTTCCATTTATCAACGGCGAAGTAACGCGTTCACCTTGTTACACCGTATTTGGTTTGTTTATTTCCTCTTTCATCAACTTTTCTTCCTAATTGAATTATGTTTGTCTACGTTGTAAGGGAAGTCCATAACTTCAATGGTGTCGTGATTTCCATAGGTTTCAAAACCACGACAACTAAAGCGCAAAATCTTATTCATAACTTGAATTGACTATTTGACACTTGCATTGTCGTTTAGGCAGCCTGAAATTTCTCAAATCGGAGAATAATACCAATAACTAGAAAATGCCTTCCGATTGTTCATCAAATGGACAGCATAAACAATTACGACCTAAACAATACAAACCAAACAGTCGTAGAAAAAATAGAACAAGAACAATCGGTTTGAAGCTGTGCGTGGTTATGTTATACAATAATGAAGGAATTATTTATGTGCGAAAGTCTCACAAACGGTGTGGTAAGAATTGTAGGACAATACCCCACGAACGTGTCGTCACCTGCAATGTGGCTACCTTTGGAAGGATTGCAATAAGTATTTGCCGTTAATTAGTTAGAACCCGAAATTATTGATATATTTCAGTTCCAGCATAAAGAAGATTTGCTAGATTGGCAAGAATCATTTATCTCAGTTTAACGCCACATTATGAGATACGTGAAGTTGCTCTTTTAAGCCAGAAACCGGATAACAAAATTTCATCCTGGCTATTGTTCAACGTTTAATGAGTGGAATGAAAACGCCGTGCGCCAAAAAGATTTACAAGAGCGATAATAAACAACAATAAAAAATTTTTGCAATCTTATGTTTGCAAACCAATACTCTGTTCATTATGAGCATGAGAACTTAGCAACATGGAATTTGCTAAGAGGAAACACGCTCCCTCTCGAACTTGTATACCCAACTTACCAAAGTTTTGACTATATAAAGACCTCTAAATCCACTTCAAATGATCAATCTACTTTCTTCTTCTATACTATTCCCAATCGAATAACCACAACCAAGAAAAAACACACTATAAGTACAAAATGAAGTTCATAACCGTTTCCGCATTATTATTAGCTGTTGCTTACGCTGCTCCACTTCCTGATGCTGCCGATGCAGTTGCTGATACTGCTGGTGCCGCTGGTAATGTCGCTGGTGATGCTGCTAATGCAGTTGGTAATGCTGCTGGCGCTGCCGCTGGTGCAGCTGGTAATGCCGTTGGTAATGCTGCTAATGCAGTTGGTAATGCCGCTGGCGCTGCAGGTGCTGTTGCAGGTGGAGTTGTTGCAGGTGCTGGTGCTCTTGCCGGTGCTGCTATTGGTACTGCAGGTGCTCTTGCCGGTGGTGCCGTTGCTGGTGTCGGTGGTGTTTTACTTGGAAATGGTAATATTCTCATTCCTGTTGCAAATTTGGTTGGTGGTGTTATTGGTGACCAAAATGCTGCTCAAGTTATTCACGGTGTTGGAGAAGTTGCCTATGGTGTTGGGGATGTTGCACATGGTGTTGCTGGCACTCTTAATGGTGTTGTTCAAAACGGTGTTTTATACCCACTTGTTGCTCCTGGTAACGGTTTAGGAACTGTTGTTCAAGGTGCTGCTGGTGTTGCCGAAGGCGCTGGTGACATTGCTGACGGTGTTGGTGCTGCTGCCGATGACGCTGCTGAAGAAGTTGCAAACTAATGGTGAAATCTTTTGTAATGATGAATCTTACAAATTCTTAAGATATTAAACCAATTTCTTCCACAGTAAATTTTTATTGGTTTGTTTCGCGAGTCGTTTGAGATGGTTAGATTCGAGACGATTTTTGAGAAATGTTGTCTAGATAGAGTCTGCTTCTCATGGATTTATATTTTTATATTAATTCCTATATATACGAATACTAAAATTTTGTTAGTATAAACTTTTTCAAATGTATCAATTGTATTACGCTAGTAGTCAACTATCAACAAATTCGTTATTGGATGGGGACTTTCCGTTTTTGGACTTTTTGGTTTTTTCCAGCAAATCAGCGCCAAGAAAACAGTTACCGAGAAATAAACTGGTGACATCTCGTATATCTCTAATCTATATTACGTTAGTACAGCGAGTTTTTGTCCAATAAGCTCTTTCCCCAACGCTGAGCATTGGTGTTGGAGTTAACTTTACTACAGTAAGAAATAGAAGTATACAACTTCTAAAATCAAATAGCGACCATGCGCGAGTCGAATTTAAAAATCGATCATGTTCATGCTCGATTTGATTATAGTGTACCTTTTTTTTCACTAGGATTTTTATTATTAATTGGTTAATTCTATGGTTTCAAATTAAGAAGTGAGGTAATGCGACAAAGCCTCGATGATTACGAATTGCGCTTTCCCCAACATGGAGGTTTTCTATATATGCATGGAAATGACGCAACTGAACCACATAGAAGGGATCTGCAGTAAGACAATGAAAAATATAGCATTATCTTATAAATGGGGCGTCGTTGAAATTATATTTTTTTGGAGAATGAGAATTTCAGATTGTTCAACAGTAGTACAAAGCTAAGCACAATACTGCTTCGTTTATCAACAGGCAGTCTATTGTTGCAAATTTGTAGCAACTCAGTTGCCATGCAGCTTCACAGACAACTCCGATATTTGTTGCTTTTCCTAAAGCATATGCTTTCAATTCTTAACTGAATCACTGTTATAAAACAAAAGAGCTCTATGTTGTTTTATGGTAGGTTGGATAAATATGCGCGAGCAATATTATCAACAAATAAACTGTTTTATATTGCCTAAAATAATGTGAGATAAACTACTTTCTAAACCATATAACAAGTCTTTAACAGATGAAAGGGAATTTGAACCGTATTTATAGACTATGGGAGGGAAAGATTTAACCCACAACAACTATGAAAAGAGACCTCAAAATAGGTGAAAAACAATTGGTTAACAACAAAAAAACACGACAAACAATTGAAACACGTTCAACAATAAGCATAAAACAAACTCAAATAACATCAATGATAACATCAAAGGTCTAACAATCACGCTGAATTTTGGATTGGTAAAAGCCGACAAAAGTATGCTCTCAATTCTTACTGTACCACGGTGAATGTTGGATTGGTAAAGACCTACAAAGGTACCTTAACAAAAGCCTAAAACTTACCTCATAGCCCTAGGACTTCTAGAAGTAGCGATCATTTGCTCTGAAGAACACTGAGAATTGAGCTTAAGAAATTCAAACAAATGAATTTTTGAAAATTCAAAGATATTTTATTTGCATTGTTTAGAAAAGTAGCTTACCTTAATGAGACTTTCGCCAAATAAGAAAATAGCCTTTTTGAATGTGTCATCGGATGCAATGCGGCCCATTTGGTTGCATTACTATGTCATACTTACTGTTAAAATTTTTTTTGAGAACGATAATATGACAATTATTCTCGGGCAACAAGACGAATTGTCAGATTGGCAAGCATCAGCTATCTCAGCTCAACACCGCACCAGATTACCACATTATTCTATTTTTGAAGCTGTTTGTTTAACCCAGAAGCCGGATAAAAGAAATTAACTTATCATAATACAAGGAAGGAAAACGCCACACAAAACAATAGAACTCATAGAAATTCCGAAATTTTGTTTGCAAACCAAGACCAATATTTTTATCATTGTCAGCTGGACAACAACTTAGCAACATGGAATTAGCACACAATAAACACGAACTCTATGGAGCTTATAATAAATTATTGTTTCCTACACCCAATTTACCATTGAATATAGAAATCAAGACCTCTAATCCGTTTGGATTAAACAGATTCTTCTTTCTCTTAAACTTTCTCAATCGAATAACCACAACCAACAAAAGACACTATAGATAAAAAAATGTGGCTTCTAACTGTCATGGTATTATTATTAGCCATTGCTTCTACTTCTCCAATTCCAGATACAGACAATGGAGTAGGGGATGCTGCTGCTGACGCCGCCGGTAAGAGTAATATTGCATCTGCAGTTGCTGCCGCTGAAGCTGCAGATGATGTTGCAGGTGGCGCCGCTTCTGGTGTCAGTGACCTTGCTGGTGATGTTCTTGGGGTTATCAGTTCTGAAGTTACAAATGCTCTTACAGGCACCAGTAGCAAGCAAGATGGGGCGTGGGGTGTTGTCATTCCTGTTGAAAATTTCCTTGGTGGTATTGTTGGTAACGAAGCTGCTTCCAACGTTCTTCAAAGTGTTGGAGAAGTAGTCAATGGCGTCGGTGATATTGTTTATGGTCTTGGCAATACCCTTGGCGTTGTAGATGGCAACGCTGCCTAGGACAACGTTAATGGTGTTGATGGTATTGTCCAGGGTGCTGCTGCTGAAGACGCGGCTCGAGAGGTTGCAAATAATGGTGAAATTTCTTGCAACTGTTGCTATTTTTTAAGTAGGTAAATGATTTTTGTCTTGGGTTCTTCTCCATAAGCTTCAATTTATTAAATTGGTTTATTTTGCGGGGCATTTAAGAAGGTCAGGTTTGAGACGCTTTTTTTCATAAGTTGTAGTATCAGTTAATCTCTGCCTGTCATGGATTTGTATTTTAGTATTCATTCGTATATTTTCAGTTACTAAGAACTCGTAATCCGAAGTTCTTGCAAATGTAACAACTGTACCTTTGGTTTGGGAACCGACTGTTAGCAAATACAGACAGACATTCGATGGGTCTTTTTTATACTATTCGGTAAGTGCCAAAGTAAGCAATGGAGACAAGGAACTGACAAGATTTCGTATGTTTGTAACCTTTTATTGAGTATTTTCAATCTTTACTATTTTTTTGAAGAAGGTCGTTCCACAACACTATGCGTTTATGTTAGAATTAGCTTCCTAAGAAATAGATGAATCATTATACAAGTTGACATAGTCAAGTTGCAACATTCAAGTAGCATGCGAAATTCCCACTTCAAAAATCGATTTTGCTCATCCTAGATTTAATGATACTTCAGAAGGTTAATCTACCATTTCACTAGGAGCTTTATTACTAACTCGATGATCATATATTTCCCGATCAAAGTCCCTGATTTGTTGAAAATTTTTGTTAGCAATAGGTTATGTAAATTATTTGAATGCTGCGTTTTTGTATAAAAATATCTCGGAAATCACGATGCTACCATGTGCTGGCAGCTGCCTTCTTTATCGGTAACAGTTGAATTATTCTCTGAATATCTGATGTTGCAAACCACATTCCAATCAATATCTTGGTTACAAACTTTGCGAAAGCATTACAAACAGTTACTTGTTCTTTTTACTTTCTATTTACAGAAGAACAAAGTATATCTACATAACATTCATAATCATCTTCACTTGTAAAGAAATCCAAAAAATCCAGATTTTCTTTTCAAATATTCAACTTCAGGAATAAATGCATCAGCACACTTCAAAATCTTTTCAACACCTCCTTTTGCATCGACATCTCTTCCAATCACATCAACAAACTTCCCCTCTGGGTCCATCAAATAGAAAAAAATCGAATGATCAACTAAATAATCTTGACCTGGTTTTACATTTGGAGGTGTTGAGAAATAGACACGATATTGTTTACATGCATTCTTCACTTGGTCATATTCACCAGTTAATCCAATTAAATCAGGATGGAAATCAGATAAATAAGCCTTAACAACTTCTGGCGTATCCCTTCCTGGATCACAAGTGATAAAAATCGGTTGCATTTCAACATTATGTTTTTTAAGTTCATCTAACATATCACCCAATTTATCCAATTCTTCAGGACAAACATCAGGACAATGACTAAATCCGAAATATATAATTGAAAACTTCTTGCCGTCAGGATCGATCAAATTCTCGTGAGTGAAAGGTTTTCCTTCAGTATCGATAAGTGAAAATGGACCTCCAATTAATGGTTTTCCAATTGGTCGATTTTGTTCGAGTTCCTTTTGAGTTCTTAATCTTTCCTTTTCTCTTGTGAATAAATAAGTTGCGATTCCTCCTGCAACGACCATAAGGACGATGGATTTCCAGGAAACGAATTCGATACTGTTGGGGGAGGCCCATCTGCCAGAAGATTGTGTGCCTCCGATTGCGACCCTACTTAATGGCCTCTTCTTTTTAGGAGTGTTGGTAGAAGATTCAGTTGGTTGGGATGGTTGTTGTTGTTGTTGTAAGAGCTTGATGGAAGAGGATAAGAGGACACGTTGTTGCAATGGGAATGTTATTCCCTTTAAGGAGTTCAGTCTGAGTGACCTCAATGGAATTCTTGGTAACATGGTGTTCGCTATTTGTGATTGTAAAGGGATATCAGCTATTAAGGATATTCTTTAAAAAGTGGAACGATGAAAATCAAGTAAGGGAAATTGAAAATTTTAAATCATGGGTGTTTTAGTCCGAATTGCACGACTTCTTGGTGTCTGGCCATATGAGTTATAAATAGGAGGGTGACCCGATGCATGAAAGCTTCCTTGTAATAGAACTCAGTCATTACATCATGTGATGGAGGTTAGATGAGGTTATGTAATAGTCTAACATTGAAGTTTTATCAAGTCAACACTAATAATTACTACAAAATCTATGGACATGATCGGCCTTTGACTCTATTGGAAACATCGCTACCATGTGACTTGATGTCTTAGTAGGGACCTGAAAAATTTCCCTTATTTATGCATCCTCCATCGCCATTTTAATTTCCCAGTTAGCCTACACCCCACCAAAGATGTCAACCAAAGCAGAGAAAATCAACACCTTAATCCAGTGGGCCGTGTCTAAAGGAACAATTATCTCCCCTTCCATCTCCATCCAACAAATCTCCCCCAATAACTATGGGGCAGTGTATAACTCCGCTCTTTCTCCTGATGAAAACAACCTTTTATCAATCCCGCAAGAGATTTTGATCACGCCAAAAACCGCAATTGAATACTTCTCGCCCTGGGGTCAAGGAGTTTCTGAAAAGACGCGAAATGTGAATTCGTTATTAAAATTATTCTTATGTCATGCTGTTATGGGGAAGAGCGAATATTCGGCATATCTTGAAATATTGCCCTCCTTAGCCGAAATTGGAAGTCCATATACGTGGACACCTAAGCAGAAGGAATTCTTAAAGGGAACAAATCTTGGAAATAGTTTAAATGAAACATTGGCTGTCCTAATTGAAGAATGGTGGCAGGTTATCAATCTTATTCCTCAAGATTTCTCAAAACCTGATCAACATTATGTTAATATGAAATTTTATTATGAATATAAACTTTATACGGATGATGATTATTCACAATATTTTGCGGAATATGATGTTGAGAATTGGACAAGTTTTGTGAATTATTTGTGGGCAAGTATGATTTTGAAATCACGGTCGTTTCCTGCATATCTTACCTCTTCGGACGGGTTTACTAAAGATAGCGCCATGCTAGTTCCTGTATTGGATATGTTGAACCATCATCCTCAATCTCGTGTCGTTTGGCTGTTTCAAAATGGTTATTTTGGATTTCGGAACGAGGAGGGGGATGTGAAGGCTGGAGAAGAAGTATATAATAATTATGGAAGAAAAGGGAATGAGGAATTGTTGTTGGCTTATGGGTTTTGTTTTGAGGAGAATGAGTCCGATTCGGTGGCTTTGAAGATTAAGATACCTGAAGAGATGTTGAGCGAAATTGTGAAAGTTGTGAAGTTACCTACTGTGAGTGATTATACTACTTCTGTTGTGCGTGGTGGTGGTGGGGATGAAACCGAAACGGGAGAGAAAAGTGGAGTGGATGAATATAAGGATGGTATATTGTTTTTTGTGACTAAAGACAATGTGCCTGAGAATCTTATTCAAACGTTCCAGTATTTGGTTAGGAATGAGTTGGAAGAAGAAGACGGAGATGAATTGACTTTAAGAATGAAACTAGCTGGGTTGAATCATTTACGTGCAGCTTTAGAACAAAAGAAGAAGATGTTAAGATTTGACATTCCTCAAAATTCAAGCGATGTTTATAAATATATCAAATGGTATATCAATTCACAAAACAAGATCTATGAATCTTCAATTGGTAAAATCAAACAAGTTGAAAAGGATATGTTGAAGCAACATAAATCTAATTTGATAACCTTGAAAAGTGTTTATAAGAAAGATATCAAATTCCAACAATCATTACTCATTGCACTAGGTTTTACCAATTATGATTCCATAATTGAAAATGAATTTCAAGACCAATGTTGGTTATTATGGTTAATGCGTTGTTATAATCAGGATGAATATAGTGATGAAGAAGAGTCGGAACAATATTTACCCGAATGGATACAAGAATTGTTTAAGAAGTTGCAAGAGCTGACTACTATTGATCCGCAAGAGATTGTAAATTATCAACCAGTTTATCAGATGTTATTCCCTGATCTCACCAATGCTGTTCCTGAAATATATGGTAAGGGCAAATGGGGTGTTGATGAGATGATTATTGCCGCAAAGTTGTTGGATCTTATTAGTTTCACAAGAGGTAAAGAACAAGAATGTATATTAGTAAAGAGAGAAGGGTAAGCTGATTGATGACTCTAGTTTTTTTATTTGTATTATACAAGATGTCTCTATACATCTATTATTACTATTAAACACATAATTATACAAAACACTTCTAATCTTCCTTGATACCACCAGCACCGCTGACTTCGGCATTTTCAATAGATTGTTTATCGGTCTTGACACCAGCATTACCAGTAAAAGCTTCTAATAAACCAGGAGCAGCCTTGAAAGGTCTCTTTAAATCACCGGAGGCTGGAGTACCAAACAAATGAATCTTGACAATGTTAGTTTCCAAAGCTGATTTGATAGTGGAGACGGATTGCATTAATAAAGGATTAGTGTACTTCATGTAAAGATGCATGAAACCCATCATGGCTAAACCAGTAAAGATACCCTTGATGGCGGTGTTGACTTGTTGTAAATCGTATTCCTTGACGGTGGTGACAACAGCCTTTGGTTCAGATTCACCTTGTAATGGGTTAGCTGGTTCAACGTATTTCAAGGTAGTCAAGTCGTTTTTAGCATTAATTTTAGCTCTAACAATGAAATAGATGGCTAATGCTAAAACTTGGGCAGTGATGTAACCAGCTCTAGTGTAGAATAAGACGTCTGGGTCTTCAAAGTTGATTCTCTTTGCTACTTGCATCATGACAAGCATGAGCACAATGTTGGAAACAGCTGGATTCATTGCGGGATTGGGTGTTGGTTAGAGGATGGGGTTGGAAGATGAAAAAGTGAGTAAAACTAAAAATTATTGAACAACGAATATGATTTTTTATTTATACAGAGCGACGAACGAATTTTTCAATTTCTTTTTTTTTATTTTTTATTTTTTATTTTTTCTTTTTTTACTAATCGTATGGGTTCAACGCAAAGAAAAGAAAAAAAAAATTAAAAAAACGTTGAAAAAAAAAAACTTTGAGTGAGGTTCTTAATTAACCTATTAATTAATAAAATATTAAATTAAAATTAAATTAACAAAAACCAACTAGCAACCAGGGCGTGCGAAAAAGAAAAGAATCCTGTGGAAACAAAAGGAAAAAAACTTGGTATATTTCACACGACCTTTTTTCTATCTTATGATAAAAAGTTTTTGCAACCAATTCATACTTTTATCAATCAGATAGTGTTATGGAATTGTTTATATTACAATTCGAATACATTAGTGCACGTTAGAAATAATCAATAATACATTACAAATCCTTTATATATTCACAAAGTAATTAAATAAGGAAAATTCAAAATCATACGTAGAAAAAGAAAAAAAACAGAAACTTGGCAAATGCATCTTCGCTAAGCAAATTTACATATCCGAAAAGTTCAATAAACTGTAACCTTTCTAATATTAATGGCATATGTCTCCATAATTTAAATGTAGAAAATGTAATCATATTTAAGTAAGTTTGCATTATACGCCTGGTTCTCCTTTTAGTAGGATATTTAAAGCAAAAAGAAAAACTTTATGGTTGCAAAAAAATGTTGAAATATTCGCAACAATTTTTAACACATGTTTCATAACTAAAAAAAATGTTGACACAAGTTTGGGATAGCCTTACAAATCCAACTTTATTCAAAATCTAATTATCCAACACGTCCATTAAAGCCACACTATCCATTTGCCCTGATTGAGTTGAAGTTATTTGATAATTCTGTGATAGCGTCCCACTTTGATCTTTATTCATTAATGAAGGACCCTACAAAAGTGGACATATAAAAAGAAGAAATATAAACGAATTTCCAACTTCTCAATCAAATTTCCTAACTAATTTCCGAAAGAATTCATTTTGAAACTTCAAACGGCTAATCCCAGAATCCATCAGGAAGTTATGGTCTATCAATAACAACGGCAGGTACGTCTAATTCCAGCTCACCCAATGTCCATTGAAGAGAGAGTTCGCACCATCGGCAGTGAAAAAAGTACACCCACCATTCTCCCCGCCCTGACTGAAACCAGAAGAGCCATAGCTTGCCGAAAAATCAAGCACTGAAATAACTGAATGGTACATGGACAAAGAATGTGGTCATTGTAGACCTAGCCCCATTCAAGTACACGAATTTGCTGAGATAATATATATGTCCCATAATCCGAAGAAGGATCCACAAACTTTTGGGAAATCCTGGTTACAGGGATTCCTCGAACATAACCAAGTTGTTGCCGAGTTGATTACTTCTACCTCATTTTGTACTTCTAGATCAGCTATCAATTTTCGGATAGTAAATTTTGTTTATAGATGGTTTTTGCTTTTGTATTAAACAGATTAGAAATCAGTGAGGAGAACATATACAGTATGGACGAAACCCGTAGTCCAACGTTGTATCTCAAGATGGAAGAAGGGAGTGGATGGGAAGTCAAAAACTTATGAAAGAAGCCAACCCATCGGAGATCCGGCCATTGTTATCGAGAGTGTTAACGCAGCAGGAAAGGCTATTCCACCCATGGTTATTTTTAACGGTATGACGATTAGGAAACGCTGGTTGCCAAAGAATCACCTCCGCGACGGAGGTATACCTCAACATAGACTGGGCTTGTAAAATCCAAGCTTCTTGTTGAATGGTTGCAGCATCAATTCTTGCCAAATACTGTACCTCAAAGAAAAGGTAATTTCCGCCTAGTAATCGGCGATAACCAATTGACCCATTGCAATTCAAAGTTTGCCGATATCTGTACGGTAAACAGAGTATTCTTATTTATTCACCACCGCATACATCGCATATATTGCAACCGCTTGAATTGTCAGTCTTACCTGTCATGCAAAGACATAGGACAATAGGGGACGAATTCGAGGAGAAATCACCCTTCGCAGTATTCGAAATAAGCAAGCAAGTTTCTTGCTTCTTGGGAGCAAGCGAGACTGGAAGTAATGACTGTTGACAATATTAAGGCCGTATGGGAAACTGCTGGTAAGTATCCGCACGATCCAAAGAAAGCCTTAGACAAAGTGTCGAATGAAGAGCCTGTACCATCTACTAATCAGCAAAGGATGATTGCTCCACTTTTCCCAACGTTAAGCGAAATCGGTACGTTGCATGACATGGTAATGAACAGACAGAAACGAAGCTGTGCTAATTTGGCCGAGAAAAATTCTTTACTATTTCAGCGCCTTTTTCAACGAGCATGCTTGGCTAATTCTTCAAAATGAAGAACTTCAAGGGAGTCTTCTGGAAAATTGACCCGAGGAGGTTTCTAAGACGATATACTTGAGTCCAGGGAAGGGATTGGGTGGGCAGTGCACGATCATCAGACAACAACAAGGAGGTGTTAGGGAAAGAAGGTCATACTCGTGTCACTTGCTGGCTCTCCCAATCAAAAAAGACACGAAGTCAATCCTTTTCGCGAAGCAAACACGGCTCTCTGTTAAATTGTCCAAATTCAACTCTACCTTCGGTTTGGTGGTCTTTATACTAGATGAGGTGTAATTGTTTGCTATTAGTTTTGTATTCTGTAGTTAATATCTTTTATTCAAACTATTCCCTCTATGAATTCGTGAGCTTCCTAAACAATCGGCAATACCTTCATCATCTCTCAAAATTTTTTATTGGAAACTATACGAATAACTAAATGCTATTTAACAAGAAAATCGCAAAAATGTATGCTCTTATAATAAAGTATCTTCATCATCAAATGAAACATCGCCAAATTCCCAACAACCCAAATGATCAGCTTTAGCTTGACTTTGAACCTTCAATAATTCTTCAACTTGAGCCTTAACGGCAGGTTTAACAACCTTAGTATTAACAATTGCCCAACCTTCACTCACTAATTGTTTATTGATGGTATAATTTGGATCAATCAACGATTGTTCAGAATCATACAAAAAACCTTCGAATTCAGCAGTGACGCCATTAGGTAATGCAAGAAGTACCAATTTCTTATCATAGGTCAAATCTTCAAGTGCATAAATAGCGTCAGTTAAGTAATCGGTTGGTTTTGAAGGTGGTAATGATAAGTTTTGTAAGGTGGTAGTGTGTGCAAATGCTGGATATGCAGTCAAGCTGAATTTGGCAGGTAAGGAACGTAAAGAACTCAATGGAACTTTATCGACATTACCAAAATCTAAATGCTTAACTTCATATCTTCCAGTGGACTTATCGAAATTGGTAACCTTAGCACGATAATATTTGCCATTTTCATATTTGGCACTGACTAATTCATTCTTCTTAGGTCCTCGAGTTAAGTTAAATGGTAGATCACCAGAAGCACTAGATGCACTTGGTGGTTGTGAATGGAATTCATTGAATGCATTCTTGAAAACAGCGAATTTTTGTACAGTAGCAGTATCCAAATAATGGAATGATAGTATTCCTTGATTGTCAACATCAATAACTTCAACATCAAAGAATTGTGGTTTGGAAGCAGCTAAATTGATCTCGGCTAATTTTGCACTAGATTCAGCTAATTCACGTTCAATCTTATCAGCATCATAATCGGACCAAATACCTTTCTTGGAATCACGGGCAGTTTCTTCAGCCTTGAGTAATTGAGCAGATGCTGGGTTGGAATTGACTGCGAATTCATGGACTTTGATAAATCCTTGTTCTAATAATTGGACTTGGATTGGGGCTAATGCGTTGGCATTGGCATATAAATTACCGATGAATCCACCTAATTTGTCAGTATCATAAATTTCAAACTCAATTGGACGTTGTAAGTATTTCTTGTTTAAAAATTTAAGTCCTTCATCTCCCAACATATCCGATTTGTCATTGGATAATCCACCCAAAATTAATGTTAACTTGATTCCTTCTTTTGGATTGAATAATTTAACACGGTTAATTGAGGTGACATGTTCAACATAGTATGCACTAATTCTCCCACGTTGTTTGAATCCATTGAAAAAAGTTTTGGCCTTGGTGAAATTTTCACTTGCATCGATGATACGGGTACCGACTGTCAAAACTTTATTCAAATCACCATAGATACCACGCTTAGTTGGAGAGTTTTTGGCTTCTTCTTCAAGTTCAACTAATCTATCCCAATTCAAAGAACGTTCATGTTGAGTGGCCTTGTTGTGCTTAATAACAGTTGCAAATCCATTGGTGACTAATAATTCGGAAAGATCAGTATTTCCATATTTGAAACTAACCAAGAATCTAGCTTCGAGACCTAATTCTTTATTTTCGTTTCTATATCCATCAACATAAAGAGTACCAGATTTACCAATAACGTTTTGCCTGGTGAAATCTTTGGCAGTCAAGACTAAAGATTGTTGTTTGTTAGCGTCAGTAGTAATAGTCCTGTCATTCAATCTTGGAGCTCTAAGTGAGGCCAATTGAACAGTAATTTCTTCATCTGATTGAGGTAATCTAACCAGAAAAACATCAGCTGACACAACACGAGCAATGGTTACATTGTCGATACTAGCACCTGGTTTCAAACTCTTAGAAGAAGAAATTTGAGGCTTAGAAGTTTGCGTAGTGGTAGCATTAGCAAATATTCCCTTGCCCAAAGCTCTTGCCTTTTGTTCAGCTTTTCTTAAAAGGACCATAGTTGAAGATCCGATCAAGGTAGATTGCCAGTCAACGACTTCAGCCAATCCTAATTCCAACAATTTTTCATGAATGTTATTACCAGAAGGATGGTTTATGGTAGCAACTGGAACACCAGTAGAACTTTCACCAATAATAGAAACTGTTAATTCAGCTTTGGTGGTTAATAATTTTTCCTCAACAAATTGTTTAGCTTGATGGGCGATTTTGGTCAAATGAGCTGATTGTTGAGCATCATCGGTTCTTGGTGCTTTGATACCTGCTAATAATAAAGTGGTACTAATGTGTTGGTTCTTGTTTGCAATAATACGAGCAACAACTCTATCACCACTAATTACTTTTTCAACAATGACCTTAAGTGGGTATTTTTGGGATTTATTGATTATATTTTCATTCAATTCAACTAATTCGATCTTTTCAGGTTTGGTATTCCAAACACCGACACCATTTGATTTGGCAGTGTTTTCGGCACCAGAAAGAGTGTAGTAGATATCACCTTCTTGTTCAGTGAAGTTTTCTTTTAATCTAACTTGTCCATGAGTTAACAAGTATTCGATCAACGATTTGAAAATAGGAGCTTGAACATCCCCAAATTCTCTACCAGTAGCTGGATTCTTGTAATTGACTTTAAATTTGATCTCCTTACCAATTAACAATTGACGTAAGAATTCCTTTGATTCAAAATCATCAGTTGGTGCACGAACGTAAGAAAGAGTTAAGATTCTTTCTGGTGCTGGGATTTGGGTTGATTTTGAAGGAGTAAGAACAATTGTGTCACCACTTAACACATTCTTTACTTTGGCAACTAAGAAGGACATTGAGATATAAAAACTATAGGGGAGAAAGAAGTAATGTTAATTGTATAAGGGAGTTGAGATTTTTGAAATTTTTCAGATTTTTCAAATCGGGTGGTGCAATTTTTGATTGTTGCCAGCGAGAATGGTGGGAGTAACCCGTCCAACGAAAATTTGAATGTGGTGAGCTGTTCGGTAATTATTTTGCCCCAGATTTTAAGTTTTTAGTGCCACACTTAATTGAATGGCACACTGATAACCCCCCTAACAACACCCACAGTCAACTAGTATGTTATATCTAAATACAATACTAAACAATTCCATGTTAAACATAAAATATTATATAAAAGAGTAATAATTATCATAATCTGCCACAATGATGAAATCCTACCTCCGCTGATTTTCATCTACTCCCCACTCAGAAGTGTCAATTGACTGTCCGTCCCTTTGAGGTTCCAGTTCGATTATTTCAACTGGGGAAGGCTCAGTCGCTTGGCCCTCTTTCGTAATTACTGAAAGCTTGTCTAAGACTCTCGATTACAATAATAGGAATAATTCTAGTGGTTACAGTAGTCACGGGTATCATACTACTAGTAACCGTTGCTAAAGTCATTATGGTAGATTGAGAAACAAGATCCTCATCTCAGGTGTGTTGACTCATCCACGGTAATAGAACTGGCTTAGAACTTTAAGATGGTATTGAGATCCATAGAAAATTGTTTTTGCAATGTCGGGTTGCTTACTTGGTGATCCCGATTTTTTCTACCTAGGGGGTGGTGCTCCTATGTCAGATCTACCGATGGATTTGGATTTTCTGATGATTGCTCTGATAAACTTGCTATAGCTGATATCTCTGGTGGAGCAGACTGTGGTAAGCATTGCAAATCCCATTCAGAGGGACAGATATTTCCCATCCAACTCAGAAAGTGAAGACTGAACAATTAGAAGAAAAGATCGAAGCTTTTAGTCAGGTTGATAAGACTACGCTGTCCATGAGTAAGAGTGGTACCTCGGACCATGCCGACTATATTCAAGCTATTAAAACTTATCTTGGTAGATTGTTATTTGAAGAAATATCAGAAATAGCTATGTAGAGTACCAAGACTCTAACATTTAGACCGGATTTACAAATCAATGGTAGCATGCTCCCAGAAAAGATTAAGAAGCTGTACGGGCTCCAAATGCACTTTGAAACCAATAAAGCGCCATACATGAAGTGGGCTGGGTTGGCTAGACAATATTTCTTAGAAGATCTTTCAGATTTGTACGATCTTCAATATATGAACCCCAATCAACAAGATTTTTACATGAATCGATTGTGGCTACGTGATTGCTATCAAGACCGTATTTTTTGTTCTTGCTTAATGTGGTCAACTCTATTCCCACTTTCAAAAGTAGCATTTTTCTGGCCTTTTCTGGAAGAAGACGATTTGTGGCTTTGGTAATAATGTTGCTGCTGATGGAAAATGTACTTTCAACAACAGCCGAAGTAGCTGGAATAGCCAAATATCTTCTTGCTAAAACGGAGTGAATGGGAGCCTATCGCAATCAGCTTTCCAATAATCAAGATGTTCAACCTTTTCATGTTGCTCTGGTTCCCTTAAATATTAGTGAGCAAATAGAAGCTCGATTGCAAAAAATAATAAATATGTAGTTGTTATTTTTGTATACAGTTAATATATATATAAAAACCTACCCTCCTCCCTTATATTCCTTTGACTACAGGAAAAATTCTCCAATATTTATACTGCTCTGGAAATCTCGTACTTCTTCACTTTCCCAAATATCACAAGATTACTCATCCATAGCAACTTGGCTTCGGGAACGAGTTGCCGGTTTTACCATTCATATCACTAACAATTCCAACAACTAGATATCATATGAAATTCTTGACCTTCCCAAAATGGATTCGCGTGCATTACTGTGCTGTAATCTTGGCTGCATAATCCAAATAGGAAGGTGTTCTGATATTGGACATAGGACCAAAAATAAAGGGTATGTTTTTATATTCTCTGTAAAATAAGCTATACGGATATCATCTAACGCTCGAGATTATTTCTTTAAAAGTCCAATACTTGACCTATGCTGATGATTTAGTGGTCTTTAAGGATGACAGTACTAATGATCCAGATCTCTTTTTGACGCTGTTGCAACATCATGAGAAGGTTTCTAATGCAAAAGTAAACACTACAAAAACAATCGGGTTTACCTTGGGACACCGCCCTTCTCAGTTTAATTTTCCATACAAGAATTTATCTCTGGATGCATTAAAATATTTAGGTATTGATAAGAATCATTTTGAGTGGAAAACATTTGTTAATAATCTTGTGAAAACACTATTGGAAGCAGAGCTCGTGGAGGCTCCTATTCATTTACGAGCAATGGGATTTAATACATACATCTTCTCTCGTCTCTATTATCGAGACTTATATCAACCTATGAAAGACACCGATATTCTCTATTTTAATTCGAAAATGAAACTGTTTTTAAAGTGATAGTTTTTGGTACAGTGACTTCCTTGATCCCAAGGACGATTTGATCTACTTGATTTGGGTCATCCTCAGGCCGACGTGCGGGATATATTCGGAAAACTCTTACGAACACTACTGATTGGAATTTTAAAGTATTTCCTGGCAAAATTCAATCTTTTGTGAATAAAAAGTCAGATTCGTATTATAGAAGTAACGAGTCTATACACGCTACACCATGGTATGACTTCCTTACCAGATTAACTATAAATAATCAAGGACAGTATATTTCTACGATGATATCCAATAGTGACATTTTTACTCCCACAGAAATTACTTATTTGACTGCATGGTTTAGATTGATTTCCAATTACAGAGTAACATATACTGCGCAACCTTCCCGATGGACTGATACAGATTAATGCCTTACTTACTTTTGCTCCTCCACCTATTCTGCCAACTTTGTTTGCTCAAATTGAACCTGATTATTTTAATTCTCGCTCGAAGAAATATAATTTGGAACACAGTTTGACCATTGTACCTAATGGGTAGTTTAGATTGCTTAATTTACAACCATATCATTGGCTGAAATTTTTTGCGAAATTAAAAAAGGTTAAGAAAATATATCCTGATGGGACAGATACTTTCCATAGAGTAAATTTGGGTCATCAAACTCATTATTCTGATAAACATTGTGAACTTCGTGGGATATGGGAGTTTATTTCTTCAATCATCTTTATTGCAAGTGCTCCTATACTAATTATATCTGGCGTTTGGTTCGACCATTTAATATCAGACGATAACTTTCCCTCTTTATCTGCAATCTGGTATTAACTGAAAATCAAATGATGAAGCTTAATCGATACCTAGATCTTGTTGCTAAATTTCGGAATTTCCGACGGCATCTGATGAAGCGGGAAATTCCTCCTGATTATATTACAAGATGGGTGTCATACTATATTTCCTTACAACAGTCTTACTTATAAATTCTTTCTTGAGATTTTTAATCTTTTCCCTCTATTCCCTAGTGTAACTTGCTGTTTATTTTATTTCTGTATGTTATGTATAATGCACTGAATAAATAGATTGTATTTGAAAAAAAAACCACTTCTGCAATACCCTTACTTCTGTATTGTTGCAATTGCCTTTTTTCGTGTGTAGCCCAATTTGACTAGGAACGAGATCTATTTTATATGAAACAGTTTAGTTTTTTTTCTCTTAAATTATTACTCTAGTATTACTTATTCAACCTAGGTAAGTAACGCAGTACTGGTTAATATTATAGCATATCGTATATAACGATATAGGTGGTAGTATATTTATAGTGTATAATATTATGTTAGTTAAGCTAATTTAGATTTCTGTTCCTGCATGTGGTAGTGTCGCATTTTCCCGCGACAAGTGCAGAATAGAGGACGCTGCAGAAGTGGTTCATACCCTTTATTCATTCAAGACCAGAAATATTCATTCAACATGATACGTCGTTGTACATTGTCGTTTCATGCAGTCTACCTAGCAACAAATAATTATTTATCGCACGGTCCAACAAGCAATTAACCCTATATCACTTGGAAAATGTGTATATTTATTAATTATATGTAGATTCGTCGCTACCAGTTGTAATGTGTTTTACGAGTTTTCATTTTTCTTCTGCAGAATTCTTTTTTATCACTTGACTTTTAATTACCCGATCAAGTTTACGGAAACGTTCGACCATCTAGACTTCATATTTCATATACACACAAACAAGCAAAAGATATAACCAGTAACAATCCTTACCCCCTATCATTAAGTATGCCTCCACGTTCAACTGCTCAGAAAAGATTATTGAAAGAGTATCAACAACTCATGAGAGATCCACCTCCAGGAATACTAGCTGGACCAATATCAGAAGACGATTTGTTTAAATGGGAATGCCTTTTAGAAGGTCCTCCAGATACTCCCTATGAAAATGGAGTATTTCCCGCCATATTACAGTTTCCAAAAGATTATCCTTTAAGTCCTCCTGCTCTAACATTTGACCCTCCATTGTTACATCCAAATATATATGCTGACGGAACAGTTTGTATTTCAATCTTGCATCCGCCAGGAGAAGATCCTAATCAATATGAACGTCCAGAAGAGAGATGGTCACCTGTACAGAGTATTGAGAAGATTTTGTTGAGTGTGATTAGTATGTTGGCTGAACCAAACCCTGAGAGTGGTGCTAATATCGACGCTTGTAAATTATGGAGAGATAATCGGGATGAATATAATAGATTGATCAGATTACAAATAAAGGAATCTTTGGGATTATAGATGTAGTTCTTAAGTAGCTCACATAGTAAACACATTTGCATAAAAATTTCTTAAGCGTATTACCTGATTGAGCCATAATTCCGCTGACTGTTCAACTAGATAGCGGAACATAAAAGAAAAACCAATTTTCCATTTTTTTATTCCTCACTATGTTACCACGCTACATGTCATCCAAATCAATATCAACAAGAGTAGCGATAATAGGCGCTGGAGTTTCTGGCCTCAAAGCAGCACATACATTAATTAACACACCAAATTCCCCACTCAATGGCTCGGATATAACCATTATCGAAGCCCAAGATCACATTGGGGGACGTATCAAAACAGATAAAAATAATTCAAAACTAGGTGTTAGTTATGATCTTGGAGCAGCTTGGTTTCATGATTGTTTGAATAATCAAGTATTAGATTATCTTCGTTCATTGGATGATTTTGATCTTGGTAAAGATACTTATTTCGATGATAAAGATACGGCAGTTTATAGTTCAGAAGGAAAAGTTAATGTGACTGATTACAAACTCAATCAAGTTGCTGAAGATATTGAACGATTTATTGAGTTGTATTATCATGATGAATTAGATGCTGAAGATATGTCCTTGCGAGAAATTGTTAGTGAATATTTGAGTAAATTTGATGAGTTTTTAAATGATGAACAAAAGAAATATTGTGGACGGATGTTGAGATATTATGAACTTTGGTATGGCATTAGTTGGGATATCATTAGTGGGAAATATTCGATTATGGATCATCAAGGACGTAATCTCTTGAATAAAAAGGGATACCTGTTCTTAATTGAGAAACTTGCAAGTGAAATCCCATCCTCATCAATTATATTGAATCAACCAATTACAAAGATAATTAGAGACAATAAACAAGGAAACAAGAGTATTTCACTTGAAACAAAATCCGGGTTAACAATATTCTGTGACTATGTAATCGTCACTCTACCACAAAGTATCCTCCAACTTCCACCTTCCCATCCATATTCTGTCCAGTGGCAGCCCCAACTCCCCACTCCAGTTCGTGATGCCCTTAATACAATCCATTTCGGTGCCCTAGGAAAAGTTATTTTTGAATTCGACGAATGCTGGTGGGACGACTCACAAGACAGATTCCAAATTCTCGCAAACGAGCTCCCATCAACAACTACCAATCTCTCAGAACAACTCGAATCTCCACCTCCATCATTCACATATCCCGCATATATAATAAACTATGCCGCCGTTAAACGAGTCCCATCATTAGTCATACTCACACAAAACCCCCTCACGGAATATTTGGAATCCAATCCTGACCAAGCATGGACTTATTATGCCCCCATGCTTCAACAACTTGCAATTAAACAAATACGCGAGCCCTTGAACACGATCGTGACTGACTGGACGCGTAATCCGTATATTCGAGGCTCATATGCTGCCGTGTATACCCATGACCTGCCTTCTGATTTGATTGTTCAGTTGTGTGGTGAATATGACGGATGTGGGTTTGTTGAGAAGGGCGTGAGGTTTGCTGGAGAACATACTATTATGGAAGGTGCCGGGTGTGTGCATGGTGCTTATAATAGTGGTAAGAGGGAGGCGGAAAGGATATTGAATGATTTGAGAGATGGTGAAGAGTGAGCGGGGGGAGATAGTATGCAGTTTGTATGTCAGAAGATGAATGTTTGATAACAATTTAAATACAATAATTTATATTAAGAAAGGATCTAGTATATATATATTTATCTCTTACGATTCGATGCTTCCTCTGTAACTAGTATGACCTGGAATGGTGGGAAGCCATTTAGTTTGTCCTACTCATCGCATCGCTACCAAGTGACCCATTTTCAATCAACTGAAAAAAAATTCATTTCATCATCTCAAATCATCTTCTTCCCTTCAATCAAATTCCCCCTAAGAAAAGACACACACCACTTCACCATGTCGAGTCAAATTGATGCAGAAAATGCCGACAACTTAGAAGAAATCGAAATGCAATTCGCCGTCAAGGCAGTTCAACAAGCAGAAACCTATTGGTCTCTTCTAGAAAACATCAAAGGATCAACGTTAAAATTAACCAAATTTGACAATGATATTTTTGAAACATTATTAGAATCATTCCCCGAGTTTAAAGAACCTGAAAATGTTGCCAGTATAAGTGAAGAAAGTATGAAGAATCATGCTGGGAAGGTTAAATGGAGAGAATTTTGCGAAAAATTTAAGGAAATTGAAGATTATAATTTTGGTACCTTGTTAAGATTAAAGGCTAGTGATGAATACACTCAAGATGGAACTATTTTTGCTGTGAGGATTCAATTTTATGCTATTGAAATTGCTAGAAATAGATATGGTTTGAATGACTGGATTTGTAAGAGAAAGTAAAACTGACGTAGGTTTGGACAAGATTTGGAAATCGTTTGCTTTCTTTGAGAACTTCTATAGTAAATCTTTTAATCTTTTGTGTATATTGTAGTATAAACGTATTATACATTTATAGAAAATGTCTTCACAGTATGCTTATAGCAGATTTTTGTAATATCTACGGTATTCTCCACAAGAATTCCGATAGGCGAATCTATTCACCCAAAGAAAAAAAATATGTGTTAACATCAAACTGTTCTATATAATTGCTTGAAAGCCCAACAAACAGTTTATTGGGCACATTATCTATCAATAGCAACTGCATACAGCTGATCAGGTATATGTCACAAGGTTAAATTTTCAATGGCTTCCAAATCAAATAGCAATGGCAGTGGTGGAGCCAACAACCCACAAGCACAATGGCAACTGAATTCTTCGTCACAAGGATCCAATCAATCCCAACACCAACAACAACTGCAGTCAGCACAACAATCACAGGTGTATACATTACCTGGTGTTATAAATTATTTGACATCTGAATTTACCAATTTGGAAAGATATAAGATCATGACGAATATTGAGAAATCGGAAATGAAGTTTAAGATTGTTCAATTACAAGGAGAACTCAATAGTTTGAAGTTTATCAATCATAAACAAAAGACAATGATTGAATCGTTAGAAGAGGAGAATAGGAAGCTTAGGCTGAAATTGAAACTTGGTGATGATGATGAGGAGGAGGAGAAACAACAAGGTGAATTGGATTTGAGAAAAGAACTGGTTGAAGATGCATTCAGTGAGATACCAAATATTGACTTACTGATGATTAAACAATCAAAACAACAATTAAACAAATCAATGAAAGAAATTATGAATTTATTAAAAGCTCCATCTGTGAAGAATTACGTCACTATTCCTGATCCAACTAGTTCTATGGGTAATGAATTCGATGTATTGACTGATAATAATCGCGTAGGAAATCAGGTTGAAGCATTATTGTTTCAAGAATTGACAAGTGGTGGTGGTATTAGCAGTGGTGGTGGTTCAGGTAGTGAGAACAAGAAATTGAAGCGAGATATGAATGTTGGTGGTGGAAGTTCATCTGTAATTTCGCAATTCTTTAATGATGAACCATATAATTTAGACATGGATGAGCCTAGGTTGGAGGTTACGAATGGGAGTGAAGAAGATAGAGAAGCATTGTATGAGAGTATTTTAGCTGGTACTGTTGAACTTTCCGAAGTAGAAACAAATACTTCTACAGTAATATTGGATGCAAATGAAGATGATGATGAAGTGCAACGAAGCCAGGAACACGCACAGGAACAAGAGCAAGAAAAAGAACAGGAACAAGAACAAGAACAAGAACCTAAAGAAGAACAAGAAATGTCACAAGTGGAAGTAGAAGCAGAAGTTGTAGATGAGAAGCAGGAATATTCCCCCCATCCTAGCCCGGAGCCAGAGATTACTGATTTCAAAGATTCAAATTATGAAAATCTAGATATTTTCGATTGTGGTGAAGTTAATATCTATTTGAATTCAATGTTAGATACTGATCATACCAAGATGACGGTTTTTCAAGACAATGGCGGAGAAGAAGCGAAAGAGTCTGATACAACAGTCTTATTAGTCAAAGAGTTTGATTTAGATATTGAGCCAAGTCGAATATGTAATATTTTCCCATTGATTATCGAGCCTGAAATTAGTGTATTTTTGTTAGTTTATAAGAATGGAGAAGTTAGAGTTCTTTGTTTTGATGAACGGGGTGGTGCTAAACAAGAAACTATAATCAATATCAAATCAACTTTGAATGAAGTTTTGTCAGCTTCGATGATTGAATTTACGAATAAAGCAACCGAGCATACCAAGAGTATAGGCTTGGCAATTATTGGGACTTCAACCACTAACTTTCAAACTCTTTTGAAATTATATCAAATAACATATCATAAACCACCACATCATCATCATGAAACTATAGAAACAAAAGAGATTGGAAGTTATAATAGGAATTTCTTGACCAAAGGAAAGCCTGCTGAGGATATATTATTAATAGGATGGTGTGAGAATAAGAGCATTCCAATTTTACAGACTACAGCTACTATACCTGCACCATTATTGAAGGTAAAAAGTGGTGGTAGTGGTGGTAGTAGTACTGTTGCGTCATGTGATGATAGTAGTTTGGGGCGTTATGAGGTGTTGTACAAAGTTGATGATAAAATTTATGAGTTAAATATTGTGCTGAGAAAGAGTTGTCAAATGAAAGAGTAAATATATATATAATAGATAGATGGTATGAAATGTGAGTCTTAAGAAAGAGTATATAGATATATGAGCTTTCCAAGTCCTGTATGAATGTTAATTATTAACTATCGTTCTCCATTAGAAATATATTCTGTTCGACTAAGTGATTGAATAGACAAGGAGAGATTGGTGGTATGTGTCACGTGCTTCTTAGGTCACGTGCTTATGGATCTCATTATTTGGAACCTAGTTGGAAAGAAAGAAAAAGAAACAACGGTTTATCCGCTGGGGTCTTGGGGAACATGGCGTTAGTTGCCTCATTTACGGCTGGTAAAAACGAGTCCGCATCTTAAGATCATAATCATAAATGCGGCACTCACATTCGTTTGGGCAGTAATTGATTACCTCAACTACAATTGGAAGCATTTTCAGACTCAACCTGTGTTTGCCTCCATCTCACTCGCCTATCTCAACTCGAGACGCCATTAGAAAGAAAAGAATCAAAATCAATCTTCCATGCTTGTTTCAGCGGAACAAGCTCACTCACTTAACACTTGGCCCCGTGGATCCTTCTGATCTCGCGGTAACGGTTGTACCAACCATGGTACCTCCTTCTTTAGATTCCACGTTGTCGAGTGTTACCACTACATCCATTAGAACTTGGATTTACGACCACATGATTGAATTCGTTCAGCTGAAAAAGGTTGGAAATTTATTTTTATTCTTTCTTTTTGTTACTGTTGTCTTTGAGTTGAGGTACTACTACCCAACAAAATGAAACGCGCTAATGATCTTAAACTGCGGGTTCGGTTTTCCGGCTGTTGATGATACTATTGCACTTGTGTATGAAACTATCGTTTGAGTAGTTTCGTAGTGTTCATGATGATTTCTCCCAATGGCGTATTAACAGCTGAATTAACGGATAACCCTAGAGTGGGTCTCCCTTTAATGAGTTCTAACACTCTTTTGTACTAAGAACGTATATCGACTTAAAGTAAACCGATAAAATCTGAAGAAAAAGGAAAATATACAAATATTTTAAACAAAAAAACTGGACATAAATTTCAAGATAATCAACAACACGAACCGATAGATAGAGAGAGAGATATAGATAGACAGAGTGAGATATATAGATAGATAGAGATTGATACATATCTTAGATACTAATAGTATGATTAATTAGTTACTTCCCAAAAGGGTAATGTGCGGCTCAATAACCGTTGAAACTTTTTTTTTTTCTTTTTTTTTAAATTGTGATTTTTCACTTGCATCTCTTCCAAACACTAAAAATCAATTGTAAAAAGAAAAAAAGAAAAAAGAAAAAAATTTACTTGAGCACAACCATCATTTTACTTTTGCAAGGTGTGCTACTGTTGGCTGTTAAAAGATAAGATAAGCATAGACAATAATGTCGGGACAATCATTTGACGACTTTGTTAAGAGACAGCAACAATCACAAGCTAAGCCAAAGGGATTTGGCTATAAGCAACAACAAGGAGGTAACAACCAAAACTTCCAACAAGGTTATCAAAACTATACCCAAGGATATAACTATAACCAACAACATCAAGGATATAATCAACAATATCAAGGTTATAACCAAAACTTCCAACAAGGTGGTTACAACCAACAATATCAGGGCTATAACCAACAATATCAAGGTTATAATCAAAACTCCCAACAAGGTGGTTACAATCAACAATATAACCAAGGAGGAAGATACAACAGACAAAACTATTACAATAACAACGTTGCTGCTGCCGCACCTGCTTATGACTTCCAAAGTCCTGAACCAGAATCATTACCTACAAGTGGAAGAAGTACTCCTAATCCAAACGCATCCACTACTTCATTAACATCTTTAAACACCATATTAAATAAACTAAACATTGATGTCCCATTCCAAGAAAACTTGACCAAAATAGAACAAGCTTCCAAAATTGGTGAAGTAAAACCAGAAGTTGAAGCCATAATTAATAAAATCGCCGAACTGGAATCTTTAGCAATTGTTAATGATTGGAAATTGAATGAAATTTTGAAATCATTATTAAAACCAAAAAATCCGGCCTTAGTCAGGGAAGCTGCTTTATTAATTATTCAACAACTCGCAAAGAAATTTGGTGGCCAAACCCCTAAAGAAGCTTATTTATTGCAATTCTTCAGCACTGCCTATGATATGTATGCTGATAAAGATAAGAATGTAATCAAGGCTGCCAAAAATGCTGTTGATTCCTTGTATGGAATCTATCCAGTTGAAGCATTAGGTTCAATTGTTTTTGATGAATTATTGGAATATTTCAAATCAGGTGCTAAATGGAACTCGAAACTTGGTGCCTTGGCAACAGTTGATAGAATTATCGAAGAAGTTCCTGCTGATTTATTGGAATTGAAGTTTATCAATGCCGTACCAATTTTAACTGATTTACTGACTGATTTTAAACCAGAATTGGCTAAACATGGTTTAACTACTTTGAAAAAATTTGTGAAAGTATTAGACAATTTGGATTTACAAAATAAATATGACTTGATTGTTGATACTTTGGCTGATCCACAGCGTGTTACTGATTGTATCAAAAATTTGTCTTCAGTTACATTTGTTGCTGAAGTTACTGAACCTGCATTATCTTTATTAGTTCCTATTTTGGACAAATCATTAAAGATGTCTTCTTCTAGTAATGAACAATTAAGACAAACAGTTATGGTTACTGAAAATTTAACTAGATTAGTGAATAACAAGAGGGAAATTGAACTGTTTATTCCAATTTTATTACCTGGTGTTGAAAAGGTTTATAAGCACGCTTCATTACCTGAAGTTAGAGAATTGGCAGGTAAAGCCTTAAAAGTCATTCAAGATGCTGAAAGTGAACAAACCGATGGAAAATTCCATGGAAGAATCACCTTAAATAAAGCTAAAAAGTTCTATTCTGAAAATATTCCTCAAGACTTGCAATCTGTTGTTGAATCATTGAAATTGGATGAAGAAATTGTGGGGAACTACTTGGCTAGAATTTTACAAGCAGATGCTCATGTTAATGATTGGAAACGTTTGAGAGAATATTTACAAATGATTGTTCCAGTTTCTGAATCCATTACTGAAACTCAAGGAAATCAATATTCTGAATTGATCATTGCTCATTTACGTAATCTCTTCAACCCAACTTCCTCTGGTGAAGGTCAAGACGATGAAGATGGTGCTATTGAAATTGTAAATGCCGATTTCTCATTAGCTTATGGTTCTCGTATGTTATTAAACAAAACAAATCTAAGATTACTCAAGGGTCATAGATATGGGTTATGTGGTCGTAATGGTGCTGGTAAATCTACTTTAATGCGTGCTATTTCCAAGGGTCAATTAGAAGGATTCCCTTCTGCCGATGAATTGCGTACTTGTTTTGTTGAGCACAAATTACAAGGTGAAGAAGCCGATAAGGATTTAATTAATTTCATTGCCGCTGATACATCTTTGGAACAAGTTGGAAAAGCGGAAATTAAAGCCGCGTTACATGAAGTTGGATTCCCTGACGAAAGAATTGCCCAAAATGTTGGATCATTATCCGGTGGTTGGAAAATGAAATTGGAATTAGCTAGAGCCATGTTGATGAAGGCTGATGTTTTATTGTTGGATGAACCTACTAACCACTTGGATGTTACTAATGTTCAATGGTTACAAGATTATTTAACCAGTCATACTGAAATTACTTCATTGATTGTTTCCCATGATTCCGGATTTTTGGATGCTGTATGTACTGATATTATTCATTATGAAAATAAGAAATTGGCTTATTATAAGGGTAACTTATCTGAATTTGTTAAAGTCAAGCCAGAGGGGAAATCTTATTATACTTTAACTGATTCTGTTGTGAAAATGGCCTTCCCACCACCTGGTATTTTAACTGGTGTTAAATCAAATACTCGTTCTGTTGCCCGTATGACCGATGTTACATTCACTTATCCAGGTGCTGAAAAGCCTTCTTTGAAGAATGTTTCTTGTTCTTTATCTTTATCTTCCAGAGTAGCAATTTTGGGTCCAAATGGTGCTGGTAAATCTACTTTAATTAAATTATTAACTGGTGAATTGGTTCCTGATTCGGGTAAGGTTGAAAAACATCCAAATTTGCGTGTAGGTTACATTGCTCAACATGCATTACAACATGTTGAACAGCACAAGGAAAAGACCGCCAATCAATATTTACAATGGCGTTATAGATTCGGTGATGATCGTGAAGTGTTACTTAAGGAATCGCGTAAGATTTCTGATTCAGAAAAGGAAATGATGAGCAAAGAAATCGATATTGCTGATGGTAGAGGTCCACGTGCAATTGAAGCTCTTGTTGGTAGACAAAAGTTAAAGAAATCTTTCCAATATGAAGTTAAATGGAAGTTTTGGTTACCAAAGTATAACTCTTGGGTACCACGTGAAGTACTTTTAGAACATGGCTTTGAAAAATTGATTCAAAAATTCGATGATCATGAAGCTTCTCGTGAAGGATTAGGATATCGTGAATTAACACCAAAGGTTATCAGTAAACATTTTCAAGATGTCGGTTTAGATAGTGAAATTGCCGATCATACCCCCATGGGATCCCTTTCTGGTGGTCAATTAGTTAAAGTCGTTATCGCTGGTGCCATGTGGAACAACCCCCATTTATTGGTCTTGGATGAACCTACCAATTATTTAGATCGTGATTCCTTAGGTGGTTTAGCCGTTGCCATTAGAGAATGGGCCGGGGGGGTTGTTATGATTTCGCACAACAATGAGTTTGTTGGCGCATTATGTCCAGAACAGTGGCATGTTGAAAATGGTTCCGTTGTTCAAAAGGGTAATGTTGCAGTCGACAGTGCTAGATTTGAAGATGGCGCTGAAGGTGAAACTTCTTCCAGGGAAGCTACTCCTGCTCCTCCAGTAAAGAGACCTGATGATGATGATTCTCCTGCTAATATTAAGGTTAGAACCAGAAAGAAGAAGATGACTAGAAATGAAAAGAAGGCACAAGCTGAAAGAAGAAGATTGAGATATCTTGAATGGTTGAGTTCTCCAAAGGGTACTCCTAAGCCTGTTGATACTGATGATGAAGAGGAAGATTAAGGTATTTTCACCTTTTGTATAGTAGATTGTTTAGTTTATAGAGATTTTATAACATTGTTTGTCTTTCGAGATTTACGACAATACTTTTCTGTCGCGACAATCATATTTTTGCGACGAATGAATTTTTCAATTTTTCGCTTTCTGAAGGCAAAATGAACAAAACCAACATTGAAACCCTTGAAATAATTGTCTTTCTGTTACTTTCCCAATTGTTGATATAGACTTTTAAAAATTGAGTCAGACCACTATTATATAAAACTACTTACATATATTCCACACAATATCATTAGATAATGGCTGATAGATACTCATTCTCATTAACAACATTTTCCCCAAGGTATGTCTCTCCCGTGAACATCCACAATCAAGATAACACCATACTAACCATAAACATCACTTCAGTGGTAAATTAGTTCAAATTGAATATGCTTTAAACGCAGTTAAACAAGGTGTTACCACCATCGGTATCAAATGTGACAATGGGGTAGTATTAGCCACTGAACGTAAATCTAACTCCCCGTTGATAAAAAACGATACCAGTAGTAAAGTTGAATATATCACTCCAAACATTGGTATGACTTATTCAGGAATGGGACCAGATTTTAGAGTCTTGGTAGACAGAGCTCGTAAGTTGGCTCATACGAATTATAAACGAATCTATAATGAATATCCACCAGTTAGAATCCTAGTTCAAGAAATCGCAAAAGTTATGCAAGAATCTACTCAATCAGGTGGGATTAGACCATTTGGTGTTTCTTTATTAGTTGGTGGATACGATGAAAACTCAAATGTATTTCAATTATATCAAGTTGATCCTTCAGGTAGTTATTTCCCTTGGAAAGCTACCGCTATTGGTAAAACTTCAAATTCGGCCAAAACTTTCTTGGAAAAGAGATGGAACGAGAATTTACAATTAGAAGATGCTATTCATGTGAGTTTGTTGGCATTGAAGGAAGCTGTTGAAGGGGAATTAATTGGTGAAAATTTGGATATTGCTGTCATTAGTGATCCACAAGAACAATTGTTAGGATTTAAGGGTACTTCTGAGGTTGGTCCTCGATTTAAGAAATTGTCAGCCGAAGAAATAAATGATATTTTGGATTCTTTGTAGTCTGTGTGTGTATTCCATAGCTTTTCACTTGTATACAAAATAGATTAGTGTGTTGATATACCATAGTAGAGTTATCGTTAAAGTAAATTTGATTGTATTGGTAACTGGTAGCACCGCTCTTCACTCATCGCATCATTTTTTTTTTTTTTGGAACATTTAAAGGTCATCAGATATCAGATCATCACATTTTCTTAACCTCTCTATAAAATAAGCAAAGGATGGCTCGTAAGAACAAATCCACGTCGAAATCCAAGAAGAGGAGTTCTCAAAAGATCTTGGATGCCTTCCAAATCGCCGAAAGAGCCGAACATAACGCAGATTCAGAAGAAGAAAATAACTATGTTAGTGATGGCGACGATGAACTTCGAGTAAATGATGGGGTTTTAGATGCTAGTAGATTCTTGAGAGATGGTGCCGCAGATGAAGAATTTGAAGATGAAGAACTTGATTCTGATGAAGCATTAGGGTCAGATGATGATTACGATGTTTTAAATTCTAAATTTTCTCAAACTATTAGAGATAAAACTAAGAAGAATAAATTAAGACAAAAGCGAGGTGAAGATATTGATCTTAGTGAGGGCGAGGATGATGATGAAGGTTATAGCAGTATTGACGAGAATCAATTAGTTACCTTATCTGAAGCTTGGGATTTAGATGAGAAGGACCTTGCAACTACTCAAGGCATCTCGCAATCCAAGAACGAAATAGTTTTGAATGACACCTGGGAATCCGAATCCTCCTCATCTGAAGAAGAATCAGATGACGAATCCAGTGAATCCGAAGAAGAATCCGAAACTGACGAAGAAGATATATTCAAAACCTCTGGTGCATCTTCAGACGAAGAAATCGAACTCAAAACTACTAAATCTAATCTTCAATCAAAAATCAAACTCCCAAAAGAGCGTAGAAAACTTATCGTTGAAACTCGAGAAGAAAATGAATTCAACATTCCAACTCCTGGAGGTGCCCAACTTTCGATTCAAGAAATGATGTCAGCTGTCGATGATACTATTACCAAAGATGCAATCCTTATTGATCAAAGTGCAAAGCCATTGACGACTCCTTTGCCCAAACGTATTCAACAACGTCATGATCGTGGTGCTGCGTATGAAATCGCTAAACAAGAGGTATCTAAATGGACTGAAACTGTTCAAGCCAACAGAAGGGCTGAAGTTTTAAAGTTCCCTATGGTTGCTCCTGGTGAATCAAAAAGTAATGAAACCGCTTCAACATTCAAAGCGGATACTATTGCCGCCACGGAATTAGAAAAGAAGATTGAAAAAGTATTGACTGAATCGGCGTTGGTTGATGATAAGAAAGAAGCCATGTTTGAAGAAATCGCCATGGCGAAGTTATCTCCTGAAGAAATGAAGAAAAGAACACACGAGTTGAGGCTTATGAGAGAATTAATGTTCCGTGATGAAAAGAGGGCCAAGAGAATCAAAAAGATCAAATCTAAGCAATATCGTAAAATACAAAAGAAGGAACGATTAAGAAATCAAGAATTAGTCGAATCTGATAATGAGGATATTGAAGATCATGATTTGAAACGTGCACAAGAAAGAATGTCCCTTAAGCACAAGACCCAATCACAATGGGCTAAATCTATGATCAAGAGTGGATTAAGTAAAGATGCTAACAATCGTGCAGAATTGGAAGAAATGTTACGACAGGGAGAAAAATTGCGTGAAAAACAATTGGGTTATCAAGATGGTGAACAAAGTGATGAAGAAGCTTCTGATATCGAAAGGGAATATAATCGCGATAATGAAGAAGAGGATGAAAGGGTGGGTAATAAACTAGGAAAAGGGGTTATGGCGATGGATTTTATGAAGAATGCAGCTGAACGTAGTCGTCAAGAAAATTTGAAACAATTGGAATTATTGAAGAAGTTGGAGAATGGTGACGATTTGGATTTGTTTGAGGAAGACAATGGTGCTGTTAATGAGGTTAAAAATCAAGGTAGAAGAGTCTATACTCCTAGTGCATTGGCTCAACAGGAAGATATGGAAGAAATTAATAGAAATACGTTGGAAGAAGTTGCTGATGATCAAGCAAAAACTTTATCTAGCAAGTTGTCCAAGAAGTTCAATGTTGTGGATAATTCATCAATAACACAAAGACAAGAACCAGATAAACAACAAAATAAACAAACCGCCACTGTTGAAGAAGATTCGGAAGAATCAAATCCTTGGTTGTCTGTCACCTCCAAATCTTCTGAACCAAGTCAGAAATCCAACAAAATCACCGCTGTAGAACAAGGTTCATCCAAATTAGCAAAAGCCGCTGCCAAGATTGCAAAATCCAGACAACGTAAACACAACAACGCCGCCGATAACACTCTTATTGAAATGCATGATACCTTAAAATTTTCCTCTGGAGTACATGATAGTGATGATGAAGGTGAACATGAAGACGACGACTCAGTTCCTCAAATGTTTACGCAACAAGAATTAATTAAGCAGGCATTCGCAGGTGATGATGTCGTTGCCGAATTCGAACAGGAAAAGAAAAGAGTCGCTGAAGAAGAAGGTGATCAGGAAGAAGATTTAACATTACCTGGTTGGGGAGATTGGGCAGGTGACACCAATAAGAAGAAGAAGAGGAAGGTTGTAAAGAGGATTGTTGCAGGTGTTGTACAAGAAGATAAGAGACGTGATAAGAAATTGAAGAATGTGATTATAAATGAGAAGGTCAATAAGAAGAACTTGAAGTATCAATCTAGTGATGTTCCTTTCCCTTTTGAGACTAGGGAACAATATGAAAGAAGTTTGAGAATGCCTGTTGGTCAAGAATGGACTTCGAGAGAGACCCATCAAAGATTGACTATGCCTAGAATTATCACCAAACAAGGTTCCGTTATTGATCCATTGAAGGCTCCGTTTAAATAAGATAGATTTTTTTGCTCAATAATTTTGTATATTAATTTCTAAAAAGCGTATTGTAAGATAGTAAGTTTTACACATCCAATAAGATCCCATTTCTTTCTAACCAAATCTTTCCACTTAAGAAAACTCCATGAGGATCAGTTTCTTTTCTAACTTGATTAAATTTGATCAAATCATCACCAAACCATTCCTTCATAGTAGGTTTAAATCCAATCATGGAATAAAACTTCTTCCCACCAAATTCCAATTGTTGTTTCAAATCATCTTCATTAACTTTTTCTTCTTCTTCTTCAATACCAATAAAATTCTTAGCCCAATGTGGTTTCCCACCAACTTCTCCCAAAATATTTTCGAAAATTTGGAACCATTTATGAGTTTCGACATTAGTTCTGAATGGTCTGTACATAGTCGCATTAATGAATAATGATAATTGTTCATTAGTTGGAGTAGATGATTTTTGTTTGTCATATTCAAGATTTGGTGAGTTATCCAAATATGGACGGAAATTGTTACCTGGTATAGGTCCAGCACTTAATCTATCCTTAGTGGCTAACCAACTTTGAGAAGGATATAAGGAATCGTTGCCTTCATCATCCTTAAATGGGACATTTGAGACTGTCATATTGGAGCAACGAACTTCAATTGGGGCATGTACAAAGTATTCACCAGATTTGGCAGCATCCAAAATTGAAGATTTCAATTTTGAAAGCACAGATGGACCATGGATTAATGGTGCTGACCATTCATTGACAAATTGTGAAAATAAACAATCCATATTTAAACCTTCTACTGAGTTTTGAACTGCAATATCTCCTTTACCCAATGTTTCCACTTTTCCGTATTGTTGATTAAATACAAATCTTTCAACATATGGAGTTAATCTTGGACAAATATGAACGGAAATCCAAAGTAAGGATTCATAAAAGAATCTTCCGAATTTTGTACCATACCAAGAAGGTCTTGGATCTGATAATGGATCATCTGATTTATTTGCACGCCAACAAATACATTTATCACTATAAGGAAACCACCAAATTCTGATAAATTCCGATTCTAACCAAATATTATCCCAGTGGTTTAAAAGGGTGTCGAATTTAATGATTTCTTGTTTTGATTTAATTGTGAATTTTGGACGAGCACGGATTGTGACATGAGTGATTATACCTATTTTACCTAAGGATAATAAGATGGCCTTAAAGTAATGAGGGTTTTCCACTGATGAGCAGTGTATTAATTCACCCAGGGAGTTTAGGAAAGATATAGAAACCACTTGTTGACATAATAAACCATGATATTGAGTTGAACCATGAGATCCAGTTGATATTAATCCTGCAATTGATTGTTCACTAATTGAACCTAAGTTTTGAATAGCTAATTCATGTTGTTTTAAATATTCATTTAATTCATATATTCTACATCCTGCTTCAACGGTCAAATCAACAAATTTGACTTCCTTTTCATTGGGATTTTCTTTGGATGGACCATAAAATTCCTCTTGTTTAATGACATGATTGAATTTGTCCAAATTACACAACCATTCTTTTGTCATAGTTAAATCACTAGGAGAATGACCTGAACCAACTGTCATAATGGTCTTGTTGTGCAATCTTGCTTGGTTGATCAATTCTTTGATTTCTTCCAACGTAGAAGGTTGGAATATAGCTTGAGGTTTACAATAAAATGTACCTGCCCATGTTGAATGGATGAACTTGTTAGTTACTATTGGTTGTAACGACTCAGGAATAGCTGACGACATATTTTGTATATATATATGGCTGTCTGTTAGTAATGTCAAGATACCTTGGTAAAAAAAGGGTGTAATACTCTATATATATAGCAGATGGGTTGATTACTAAGATTCATGGGAAATTTTGAAATATTTTTCAACCGTTTTATTATTACGGATACTTAACAATAACAATGATGACAATAATTTCCAACCGCCACAGTATAATTACGATATATCAGGCTATACTTATTACGATTACTTACTACAACTACACAACTACCTAAGTATACTGTGGATACCAATGAACTACTTAACGTATTATAATAATGCTATACTTACTCCTTCGGTAATTTTGTTAATAGTAAAAGGGTTTGCTCATCGTAAGGAGTGAAGCTGAACAAAAAAATTGTAACCGAGAAGTGATGCTTATTGCCTAATTCGGAAGTCAAGATATTCAGATTCAGCGAAGCCGAACAATTTGGAATATTCCCCCCTGAAACATCTGTTGTTCTATGGAGATCTATTGTACGAAAGACAGTACAATGTGTAGAAGACTAAGTCGTACGACTGTATGCGATTGATTGCTTCAATCGGAACGAAAGAACGAAAGATAGATCTAGAACAGACCACTGCTAACATAGACGAACCAGCCAACCACGGTTGTTCCTAAGTAATACTGTCTTGTTAATTGGCTTTGCTATTTCGTATATGTCACATGATGGCCATCAACAAGGAGAGCCTCTTAGCATCTAAGATGTGAAAGAACGTACATATCCAAAGTTACCTTAGTGGGGACTGATTTTGTTGGGAAGGTAAAATTCTTGGACTAGGGATTCTCTGTTACATTTTTCCTTCTTACTTGAAATTCGCTACGTAAAGACATACTACGAAGCTGAAACAAGGAGCCATGTTGCATAGCCAAGTGGACTTGTTTTGAAGGGCAGTAACATAAAACGGTTTAAACTAAAATTACGATTAAGTTTAGAAATAGTAGTACAATTTCACCTTGAAAAGGGAAAGGATATGCGATGCAAACTTGATGTTGTTGTTCTTATCTCCAAAGCAACAACTAAAGTCTAAATTATCATCAATAAGTTTTGGTAGATATGGAATTTGGTTTCTCTTGATGCTGATTGTAATTGAAACATTTCCCCCTTACAGTTTATAAATGTCTCCGATTGTCATCTTGTCAAATCTGCTCAACCTAAAGATTTTCCATATTGCAATCCCATGGACCAAGAACTCTTTAATGACGTAGATTTAAAGTTTATTGTCTTCTCTTGGATGAAAAATGTCCGATAGATACAAGCGTTTGTCTGTCTGAAATGAATGATTTGCACATACTCTGGCTCTGGCTATGTGTCCAACAGAATGTGTACTTGCGTATCAATTTATTATTTTTTATTTGATCGCACCTAATTAATTAAATAAGACATCAAATAAAAAAAATAATACGAATCTAAAAAGAAAATTAACAATAATAAAAAAAAAATAAACGGACACAGAAAATCAGAAAAGAAATTTTTTTTTGCTTTTTTACAGTTTTGCATGTTTCGTCGTTTAGAAATTAACCTTCGTATACAATCCGAGAATTTTACACAGGCAAACAGACAAACAGACAGACAGACAAACATTTACAAAGTACAAATAGAACCCAAAAAAATCGTTGGTTGCCAACTTTTTCTTTCTTTCTCTCTTCCTTTCTTTTTAGCTTCAACCCTTCTATTTAGCTATCTATTACATAAACAACAAATCAATCATGACTCAACCATTCTGTGATTCCAAACCACGTCCAACTAATGTTGGTATTAAAGGTATTGAAGTGTATATTCCCGGTCAAGCAGTTAACCAAACTGAATTGGAAAAATTTGACAACATTCCAGCTGGTAAATATACTATTGGTTTAGGTCAAACCAATATGGCTTTTGTTAATGACAGAGAAGATATTTATTCCATCAGTTTAACCGTCTTATCCAAGTTAATCAAGAACTATAACATTGACACCAATCAAATTGGTAGATTGGAAGTTGGTACAGAAACTTTATTGGATAAATCAAAGTCAGTCAAATCAGTCTTGATGCAATTATTTGAAGGTAATAATGATATCGAAGGTATTGATACTGTTAACGCTTGTTACGGTGGTACTTCTTCCATTATAAATGCAATCAACTGGATTGAATCTAACTCCTGGGATGGTAGAGATGCAATTGTTGTTGCTGGTGATATTGCTATTTATGACAAGGGTGCTGCCAGACCAACTGGTGGTTGTGGTGCTATTGCCTTATTGATTGGTCCAGATGCTCCAATTGTTTTTGATAACGTCAGAGGTTCTTTTATGGAACATGCTTATGATTTCTATAAACCAGATTTCACTAGTGAATATCCTGTTGTTGATGGTCACTTTTCCCTCGCTTGTTATGTTAAGGCTGTTGATCAATGTTACAAGAACTATTCCAAGAAATTTACTGGAGATGTTAAGAAAACCGTTGGTGTTTTTGATCACTTTGACTATAATGCATTCCATGTCCCAACTTGTAAATTAGTTACTAAATCATACGCAAGATTGTTATACAATGATTATTTAGCCAACCCAGAAAAGTTCACTGACTTGATTGATGAAGAAACCAGAAAAAACATTGATTCCTTAACTTATGAACAATCTTTAGTTGACAAATCTTTGGAAAAGATATTTGGTGCTTTAGTTAAGGAAAATCTCAAATCTAGAGTTCAACCAGCTTTAACTGTTCCAACCAACACTGGTAACATGTACACTGCCTCCGCTTGGGTTTCATTGGCGTCCTTATTATACTTTGTTGGTTCTGAAGAGTTACAAGGTAAAAGAGTCGGTGTCTTCTCTTATGGTTCTGGTTTAGCTTCTACTTTATTATCTGTTACTATAAATGGTGATATTTCTGCTATAACTAAGATTTTAGATTTCGATCACAAATTAGGTGAAGGTAGAAGAATTGAAGTTCCAGAAAAGTTCATTGAAGCTATTGAATTAAGAGAAAAGTGTCACATGAAGAAGAGTTACCAACCAGTTGGTGAAATTGATCACTTGGCTTCTGGAACATATTACTTGGTTGATATTGATGACAAGTACAGAAGAAAGTATGAAATTAAAAATTAGGTAAGATCTACTCCCCTCCCCTATGGTCGTAGGATTGGCTTTTTATTTAGAGAATTGTAAATTATATAATATGAGAAATAGTAATAGATATAATTTTATTTATATTGAATTCATTGGTATTAGAGTGTAAGAATCGATAGCTGATGATGTTCATCACATTGGCTGGCTGGCTGGCTATGGCATCTGTACCTTATCGCTTATGCTCGCAGCTGCACCGATTTTTTTTCAAATTAAACGAGCATCGTCGTATAGGAAACGTCACTTATCGCCATAAATCAACATCACGTCCCCACAACTTACTACTTCAATCACCAATAGTTACCCATTTAATCTAAAGAATCAGCAGGGGGGCGTTTGGATTCAGATTAGTCTTTGAAACCTTACTACTGCTCGTATTCCTGACACCCGCCTCGAAAATGTGGAGTTTTGTGAAACGAGACAATAGAAAGTCAATCTTATCCCTTTTAATCCTGTTAGTTTCTGATTAGTGTACTTCAAAGGGGAAGATTGTTAGGTATGTCAACAATAAGCTGGAACAAGTGTGGTCGGGGCAGGGGAGGCATTTCTTGGAAGTATTGGGTGAAACCCAGGAATATACTTTTCATAGAGATAAAACTATATTCCCTTCGCCTTTTCATTGTTGATCATGAAGTGGCTTTCAAGGTTCAAGAGTTGACAGCTTGCACTCGTTGGTACATTGCTTAACATACCCGTGGATGTTGCGAATTCATGGGTTGGTTTGAATGGGTTTTTAGTTCAACGTGATCAATTTTGCAGAACAATTGTTTGTAGTCATGATACTGCAGTGTGCATGTGCGTGAAGAGTAGGAGTTCTTCTTTAATGGTTTGTTGGAATTAATTTGAAATCAGTTTAATTAGGTTTAGTAAGGCAAGGAAACATTTGTCTTGTCTTCAAAAATCCTGAGCATAAGTCGTTTTTTTCATACTTTTGTGAAATTTTATTTTCCAGAAATAAATTGAAATTAGTGGTATTTGCAAAACCCGAATCATAGGTTAAGATAGAGATTATAGAATGGAATAAACTGGTCTAGTCTCTATCCCAGGTATTAAACATAACTTGAATTATATTTGGTCTGATTTCATGTCTTACAGCGGTTGCAAAGTTTGTCTAAAGTAGTAGTAATTAGTGTTCATTTTGTGTTTTGCTATTGGTTGCTCTATTTTTGGGAGCATTTTGTTATTCGTCAAGGAATCATTAAGAGAGGATTGCCACATTTATTTTCGAGATTTATATAGTTTTCTTTTTCTCAACTAACGAAGTATCAATTTTCGGTTTTGTTTTAATTTTCTTTTAACAGAAAGTATTATTGTAGGCGTACTCACATGTAAATAATAGAACAGATAATATTCAATTGGCTGGGACGACCGTCGATTAATACATCACAAGTAAAAAAGAAGATAAACAACATTAGGAAGTCCAAATATGTTTCCAGTGACATCATTGTGCATCTCTTCCCTTCGTTTCTTTTCCCTGATATCACATGTCGATTTTTATTTATAATTACATTGCTATACTTCGAAATAGATTGAGTTGCTGGAAAGAGATCTACTGTGGTTACTTGCAAAGCTTGTCTAAAGTAGTACTAGTTTCATCGCCAGCAAAGTTCAATTCTGTGTCGAATGACGTTAAGTTGCTTCACTCCCTTTCGTTTCTTTTCCAGAACATTGTGATAATCACATGGCGATTCCTAGTTATTATCACATTGCTAATTGAGTTGCTGCGAAAAAGAAAAAAAAACGATTGCGGTTGCTGCCTTTTGGTTTCATGTTCCAAAATTTCAGTTGCAAAGTCCTCAACAAAAAAAATGAATCATCAATTTCTTCAAAAACCCCTTATAACCCCCATAATTGCTCCGTTGCTACCATTACTTAATAAAATTAGGTATATACATGAGTCGAATCAGACATTATTTTTCTTTCTAATTTTAATTTAATCTGTAAGGATTCTCTACAAAACACAATGTTATTATCCAATTGGTTGTTATCGATATTTATTCATGTCTTGTTGGTCATCGCAGCATCTGACTACGGATTCAAGTCGTGGTCAACAGATGATGTTAAGCATTTCTTAAATGCTCGTAAGATTAAATATGAAGATGCTTTATCAGATAATGAATTGATAAAATTGGCAACTTCAGAAGCTGAGAAACTTGAGGCTAAATTTAATGAATTAAAATCAAAATTGGTACCCCAAAAACATACAGCGGAAAGTTTACAAGATTACTTAGTCTTTGATAATTTGTTTAAAGACAAGAAGCCAATCAGTGCTTGGGTATTTGATTCTTGGGATACAGAGACACTACGCAATTTTTTGAAACAGAATCAAATCTATACTTCCAAACAGATGACAAAACCTGAACTCATCAATCAGGTGAATAAGAAGTTTGATAAATTGATTGAAAAGAATAAAGGTTCGAAATTCTATCCAGGTGATTGGCTTTATTCAACTTGGACAGAATCAGATATTCAAAATTGGTTAAACAAATATCAAATCAATTTCGATCCAAAAAGTACCCGTGGTGAATTACTTGATAAATTAAATGAATATGCAATAAGTGTATCCAAATATTTAACAGACTCTAAAAATTCGTTATTAGATTCAATTGATTTATATGACAAACCTGTCTTTGATTCCAAGGGCCGAATCAAGGATGAATTATTCAACATGTGGACGGATTCCCAGTTGCATGAATGGCTTTATCTCCATGGCATCGTGACTACTAAGCCAGGTGTTGAGTCCAAAGATCTCTCTCGTGACAAACTAGTCAAATTAGCTCAAGATCATAAATCATTCTTATTGGCCGACTTGAATTCTTGGCTTGGATATGTCCGTTCCAAATCCACTCCCTTCTTAGTCAAAGGTGAAAATAAGGATTCATTCTTGATTGGAATTAATAAATGGACCAAGGAGAAATTGAAGGAGTTCTTGGATGCTAGAAACATTCCATATTCAATGTTTACTACCAAGCACGAATTGATTAAATTAGTTAAAGATCATAGAAATGATCCTATTATGGATGAAAATTATAGTGGATGGATTATTCAGGATTTATCAACCGATTCTATTAAACAGTGGTTTGCTAAACAGGGAAAGAATATTGAAGGGACAAGAAGGGAATTGGTTGAAGCTTTTAATGAACAGTTTAAGAGTTTTAAGGGTGATGGTTTGGATACGAGAGTTAAAGAATTTCAACCAAGTTTGGAAGATTTCCAAAATTATGTCAAAGAGAAGTTTCCAGATATTACTAGCCAAGAACAAATTGAGGCCGGATATGATGTTGCTTTGGAATATTTCAATAATGCAGTTGAAAATACAAAGGAAGGATTTTCCAATGCTCAATATTCATTTGACGATGCTTTGCAACAAATTAAGGATTCTGCTTATGACTATTCCAATGAGGTTATTAAGAAGGCTCCCGATGCTGACCAATATGAATCATATATTGAACAAGCAAAAGCTGCTTCAGAAGACTTTATTCAAGTCACAATTCCTAATCTAATTGACCAGTTTGACAAGTTGGAATCTGGAGTTGGTGAAGGCATAAATGAATGGTGGTATAAGGTCTTGGAAGTAGTGGAAGAGATGACTCAGCCGTTCAATGGAGATGAAGCTCGTGAACTCCTTTCTGAGGCGGGATCTACTCTTAAGCAAGCTCCGAGTGTTTTGTCCTCGGCTGCCACAAATGCTGCCGAAGCTGCCAAAGAAGGTGGAGAATATTTGAAAGTGAAATATGCTGATTCTAAACAAATGGCAGAACAGGCCGCCGGTGCTGCCAAAGAAGGTGGAGAATATTTGAAAGTGAAATATGCTGATTCCAAACAAATGGCAGAACAGGCCGCTGGAGCTGCTAAAGAAGGTGGAGAGTATTTGAAAGAGAAATATGCTGATTCCAAACAAATGGCAGAACAGGCCGCTGGAGCTGCCAAAGAAGGTGGAGAGTATTTGAAAGTGAAATATGCTGATTCCAAACAAATGGCAGAACAGGCCGCTGGAGCTGCCAAAGAAGGTGGAGAGTATTTGAAAGAGAAATATGCTGATTCCAAACAAAAGGCAGGACAAGCTCACTTCCAGATGAAGCAAAATTACGAATCAGCAACCGAAGCTGTCAAATCCCAGTATGACAATACTAAAGAAACTGGACATGTAATCAAGAAAAGGTTCAATTCAGCCAAATGGAAGATCCAAAATGTATATTACAAGATTTTAAATAGGTTGGGATTGGTTAGTAATGAAGTTCAAGGACAGGTTCAAGATAGTTGGAAATACATAATTCAACAATTCTCCAATTCAGACCTCGTTGAATATTTACGTGGATACGGATATGATAATTATTGGTTATCTTCCTTACCTAGACCGCAGTTGATACATTTGGCAGAAGCTCAGAATAAATTGTTTATTGGACATGATGCTAGGAATAAATGGGATAAGTCAATTGGAGAGTATTTGAGAGACACGGTTGAAGAAGCTGAATTTAAGTTGGGATTGAAAAAGAAGGAAACGCTTTGGGATAAGTTGAAAAAATTAGTTACTTTCTTTGTATGATTTTTTAGTTTGGGTTTATATTTTGTTTCTTTTGAATTCATCAGAAGCAATACTTGAAGAGTATTCTTTTCTTTCACCGGCTGTTATAACTTTACAGAGCCGTTGTCTATCTGGATCATTAACATCCTACTACATAAGCAAATCTAATTCTTGGTTAGGACTCTAAGTAGAAAATGAAAGATAATCCAAATACTTAATTACAATATTTTCTTATTATTCACTATACACTATTCATATTAACTACTAACTAATGGAATTTAGTTGGTGCTATATATTTGCTGAACGGTATCGATAATACTACGTTCAAGCGGAATATATTTAAATCCAAGGATTTGTTTGGTCTTTGAAGTATCACCTTGATGGGAGAGGGCTTTCTGTTCTTCGTGTTTTTCCAAACTACCCTTTGGAATGTTGATATCTGGGAAATTTTTGTTGATGATATGAGCAACTGATTCGTAAGAGAATCGTTCACTGACTAACAACAATCTCTGATTGGCTGCCTTATCATTTTCAAAAGCTACTATATGAGCCTTTGCAACATCTCTAACATCGATAAAACTGTCGCTTGTCTCGGGAATTTTGTCACCTGGGGTAAGGTTAACAATATTGTTGATGAATTGGGCAGAAAGGTTCAACTGAGACTTATCTTTGATTTCAAAAGCTTGAGGTCCAAATACATAAGTCGGATTAACAACAGAAAGTTCAAAGTTTGGCTTATATTCTTTGATGAATTCCCAGGCTGCTAATTCGGCGAATTTTTTGGAAGCAAGATATCCTTGAAAGCTGTTTTCTAACCCCTCTTCCCAGGAAATTGGATTCCAGTCTTCTTCAGTATGAACCTTTTCTGATGAGAAGTACTTTTCCCAGCCGTAAACCGCAGCACCTGAAGAGGTGATGACAACTTTTTCGATCTGTGGACTATGTTCCAAAATTGCTTGAAGTGCATTATTAGTACCAGCAACCGCTGGATTCAATAAATCATTTTCAACATCTTCAACTGAAAAAGTGACTGGAGAAGCAGTATGTAAGAATACGGTTACTTCTGGGTGTCTCTTGAGGGCTTCATCAAAAGCTCTGGGAGCAGAGAGTTCGGGAACAACTTCATAAGAAAACCTGTCGGATTTAGTTAATTGTTTTAACCAATCACCCTTGGAAGCAGATCTAACTGAACCAACGACATTATAACCACGTTCAAGCAATTGTTTGACGATATGCTGAGCGATATAACCAGTAGCACCAGAAACGAAAACGGATTTAGAAGGCATTTGTATTGTAGAAGTTAATAGAATAAAACTTTGGATTGTTAGTGGATCAAAAAGGAAAATTGTTGAATGATATAGAGAATGCTCAGCTTTATTTATACTTGATTATTGACTTTGTCGTATTGTATTTTGCAGGCAAAGAAAATGGGTGCTTGGTAATCATCCATCATTTTTCGGTCGGATGGTTGCTCAATTGGGAAACTCCGAATGGTTTTGCCGATTCGGTTTGCATGGAGATAAGACCAGTTTCGGGTGATTCTCTTCTAAGTTATTGAGTAGGTTTATTATGTCCATTTGTAGTTTAGAGTCTACGTAATTGGTTGAATTGCAAATTAGGAAACTTCGGCATCGGACCCTCTGAGGTGCGATGTGATTGACGCGTGTCTTGAAGAACATTTTATGTGGAAGTATCTCATAGCGTTCTCCCCCCCCCCCAAGATAAAGTTGGTTTTTAGATTGGTATGATAATATCAGGAGGTGTATTAGTCTTACTAATAGTGAAATTGTTAAAAAATGAATTAAATGTGTGAAAGGAGTAGTCAAACAATGCGTTTCATGTTCCTCTAATTATGATGTGATATTGCCTAGCTACCTTGAACAAGTTCCTAATGTGCCAACCAAATACATATGAGTGAGTTCTATTAAATAAAACTACATAGACATCGATATATCTTTATATTGTGGTAATATCAAACAGTTTAAGCATCTCTCTGCAGACTGATTTTCTAAACATATAAATACGTCTTGGTGTAGTACGTAGCCTAATTAGGAAGTCGACAACTTCGTTTGTTTTGATTTTATACGAATTGGGTGTTATTCCTGCATAAAGTACTATTCTCTGATTGACAAAAAAAAACACGAAAAAAAGAAAAATAAACACAGACTGACACAGACAGGCAGACAGACAGACACAGAAAAAAAAAGCTGTAAAGACAATTTCAAGGGATTTTTACTTCTTTTTCTTTACCTAAAATCAACACTTTATAACATATATAAGAAAAGATTACAATTACACAATGAGAGAAGTTATCAGTATTAATGGTATGTCATATCATCATCAGGGGATGTGATTGATCAGGATATGTCGATTGATTGATTGATTGTTCGATGGGATCAACAAGATCAAAAACTTCGTGTTTAAAAAAAAACACGCCCTTTCACAATCATAAACATTGGTTAATACTAACGCATTCAATAGTTGGTCAAGCCGGTTGTCAAATTGGTAATGCTTGTTGGGAATTATACTCTCAAGAACATGGTATTAGACCAGATGGTTATTTACAAGAAGGTTTAACCAGACCAAAAGGTGGTGAAGAAGGTTTCTCTACCTTCTTCAGTGAAACTGGATCAGGTAAATATGTTCCACGTGCATTATACGTTGATTTAGAACCAAATGTGATTGATGAAGTTCGTAATGGTGTATATAAGGACTTATTCCATCCAGAACAATTAATTTCTGGTAAAGAAGATGCCGCCAACAACTATGCTAGAGGTCATTATACTGTTGGTAGAGAAATTTTAGATGATGTTCTTGACAGAGTTAGAAAGATGACTGATCAATGTGATGGTTTACAAGGTTTCTTATTTACTCATTCCTTAGGTGGTGGTACTGGTTCCGGTTTCGGATCTTTATTATTGGAACAATTATCTATTGATTATGGTAAGAAATCCAAATTAGAATTTGCTGTCTACCCAGCTCCACAAGTTTCTACCTCCGTTGTTGAACCATATAACACTGTCTTAACTACCCATACTACTTTAGAACATGCTGATTGTACTTTTATGGTTGATAACGAAGCTATTTATGATATGTGTAGAAGAAACTTGGATATCGCCAGACCAAACTTCAGTTCTTTGAATAATTTGATTGCTCAAGTTGTTTCTTCTGTTACTGCTTCATTGAGATTCGATGGTTCTCTTAATGTTGATTTGAATGAATTCCAAACTAACTTGGTTCCATATCCAAGAATCCATTTCCCATTAGTTTCTTATGCTCCAGTTTTCTCCAAGACAAGAGCTAACCATGAAGCTAACTCTGTTTCTGAAATTACTCAATCTTGTTTTGAACCAGGAAACCAAATGGTCAAGTGTGACCCAAAGACTGGTAAATATATGGCTACTTGTTTATTGTATCGTGGTGATGTTGTTACTAGAGATGTTCAAAATGCCGTTGCTCATGTTAAACAAAAGAAGACTGTTCAATTAGTTGACTGGTGTCCAACTGGTTTCAAGATTGGTATCTGTTACCAACCACCAACCGCCATTGAAGGTTCTGAATTAGCTGCTGCTTCCAGAGCTGTTTGTATGTTATCTAACACCACTGCCATTGCTGAAGCATGGAGAAGAATTGACAGAAAGTTTGATTTAATGTACTCCAAGAGAGCTTTCGTTCATTGGTATGTTGGTGAAGGTATGGAAGAAGGTGAATTCACTGAAGCAAGAGAAGATTTAGCTGCATTAGAAAGAGATTATATTGAAGTTGGTACTGATTCTTTCCCAGAAGGTGAAGAAGAATACTAGAGTTGTTTTTTTTTTCTATTTTATTGCTACAATTATTTAATTGGTTTCTCATTTATCCCCTTTATGTTAACTCCATTCCCTTCTAGTTCTTTTTTAAAGTTCATTGTTTTGTTTTTGATGATTATACCCACACTTGTTTGAATAGTGCATTTACTGTGTCAAACGTTTGAAATTGCAAAAGAATGAATTAAGTTGTGTTACTCGTGGTTGAATTTTTATATGTATATGGTTTGTTTTCATATATATGTGGAATAGTTTTACTGGTATTTCTTTGTTTTATCTCTTTCCCTTTGATCTTTTCTTTTGAAAAATATATATTATATAGCGTTTAATATTAATTAGTATTATTGATAACAAATGGTAGCCTCTTGATAAAAAGCTGCACAGAGGATATTGAAAACAATAAAACGGTCTTACGAAAAAGGAAAGAAAATTAAAATTATCTCTCGGCAACAAAGAAAGTCGTGTATTAATGCTCATTTTAATTTTTTTCTTTTTGGATTTCTTTCTTTTTCAGTTCTGTTGGTACTTTCTTTTTTTTCATTCATTCATTAAACAGAAAGGCCATTTTACATTAACAGTTGATTATTGAAGTATTCTTTATTCTTCTTCTTTTTTTGAATAAGTAAAGACGGAAATTATGGAAGACAAGAGAGAATTACTTAAGCAACCACTTCATGGTATCTACATTCCAATAGGGTTAATCTTATTTGGTACGTGGATCTTTGGTTGGGAATATATGCCATATACTATAGGGTTCATTGTTGTTGTATGTTCATTTAAATTTTATGAAGCTTACAAGAGAAGATCATCCTTACATAAGACAGTATGGCAAGACTTTGAATTAATTGACAAGACCATCATTGCACCAATGACTTCCATATATAGATTCAAATTGAAGCATGATGATGAAGTTTTGGACATCCCAACTGGTCATCATGTTGCTTGTTGTTTTGATATTGATGGAAAAGATGAAATCAGATACTATTCTCCAATTTCCAATCAATTTGATGCTGGTTTTTTTGATATTTTAGTTAAGCATTATGAAAATGGTACTGTTACTAGAAAATTGGCCCAAATTAGAGAAGGACAAACTGTTAAATTCAGAGGACCAGTTGGAAGATTGAAATATGAATCTAATATGGCTAACGAATTAGGTTTAGTAGCTGGTGGATCAGGTATTACTCCAATCTTACAAGTTATAACTAGAATTATTACTACTCCTGAAGATCAAACTAAGATTAAATTGATTTTTGCTAATGAAACTGAAAAAGATATTTTGTTAAGGAATGAAATTGATGAAATTGCCAGTAGATATCCTAACTTGGAAGTATTTTACACTTTAACTCATCCACCTGAAAATTGGACTGGTGGATCAGGTTATGTTACTAAAGAAATGGCTGAAAAACATTTACCTAAACCTAACAATGGCAACAGAGTTTTTATTTGTGGTCCTCCTGGAATGAAGGAATCTTTACAAGAAATCACTAGTGAATTAGGTTGGGATAGTGAAAACGTTTTCGTTTTTTAAATGGAATGAAGAGAGTATGGCTTGTTCTTTTTTGTTGTAAAGTTACCTTTTTTATATATATTTCTTTTGTAGATATTTTGTTTCTAGTTCTTGTAATTGGTCGTACCGTCGTTGGTATATTTTTCATTTGTTAGTTAATAGAGATAGTTTGAAAACCGATCTGAAATTTCGTCGTAAGCTCCTACCGATCTTGTTTAAGCACTACATTTTTTGACAGAAACGAATTAATCAAGAACATGAAACAACAATTCCGAAGGAAATGCGGTTAGAAACCAGTTTTCCGATCTGAATCAATAATTGAGATGACTTGAAATTAACTGCGGGTAATCTCGACTAAATGTAGTGTCTAAAAATGGAAATAGACTTCGCAGATAATTCCTAATTGGGAAAGTGCGAAATTTCACGGATTTGTTCATTGTTCTCGGTTTTGGTGTTTATCATCCGGATGAGACTTTTTCTTCCATCTCCCGTCTTCCAAAAGCCATCTCTCGTAAGTCTATAAATATCCCATTGAAACGTCTTCTTGGATCTTAACTACCTTCGAATCTGTAAACAGTACTTAAGCAATCTATTCAATTAAACTCAATCACTAAAAAAAATGTCTTTTTCTCCTGTTGATATCCCTGGAAGATTTGGTTTTGGTACCATGTCCATGACTTGGACCCCTACTCCACCTCCAACTGAACAATCTGTTGAAACATTAAAATTTGTAACTTCTCACGAAGAATTCGGTACCAGATTACTCAATGGTGGTGAATTCTATGGTCCAGATGATGCTAACTTGAAATTATTTCAAAAATTCTTTGAATCGATTGATTCTGAATCAGCAAAGAAATTGATTGTTTCAATTAAGGGTGGTGTTGGTGCAAATTTGATTCCTGATGGAAGTAAAGAAAGTATTTCCAGATCTATTAAGAATATGGTTAGGTATTTTCCTAAAGAAAATCGTCCAAAACTTATCTTTGAAATCGCTAGAGTCGATAAAAGAGTCCCATATGAGGAAACATTAGGTTACATTGCAGACTTTGTCAAAGATGGAACAATTGATGGTATATCCCTTTCAGAAGTTGGTGCTGAAACTATCAATAAAGCTGTTGATTTATATCCAATTTCTTGTGTTGAATTAGAATTATCATTGTTCTCCCAAGAAGTTATCACTTCAGGTATTTTAGCGGAATTATCAAAACATAAGATCCCTCTTATAGCTTACTCTCCACTTTGTCGTGGGCTTTTGACTGACTATGCCGTTGAAAATGCTGACACTTTCCTCGAAAAGATTCCCCAAGGTGATATTAGACATCATTTAGATAAATTCAAACCAGAAATCTTCAACCATAATCTTCCTGCCTTAAAGGCATTGTATAATTTTGCACATGATGTTAAAGGAACTACTTTAGAATCTTTGGCTCTTTCGTGGATCTTAAAAGTTTCAGGAGCTAAGAACTTTAGGGGCATTGATGAAGTTACACATATTTTACCTATCCCAAGTGGATCTACTAAAGCAAGAGTCACTTCTAACTTTTCAAACTTTGTTGAATTGACTGACGAAGATTTAACAGTTATTGATGCTATTTTTGAAAAGCATCCTATTAAAGGTTTCAGGTATAATGAAATGTTGGAAAACACCCTATTCCAATAAATTTGTTTGTTTTATATATTGGTTTATTTTGTTTTCTTGTTTTGAATGCATGTGATCGATTGTTTATTGATAGCACTCAATAGAATAGTAGTAATATTAGCTCACAAGATAAGCGGCGTTTCTTCTTCAGTCATTTAATTGTAAGTGGAACACCAGTTCACAAGTTCTTCTACCTTTTGTAGAGATTTGTTCACCCATTGACGCATACAAGCTTAAAGATGACTAGAAATCATTAACATTCTATAATGGAGGAGAAACTCCTCTTCAGGCATCCCCATCCAGCATTCAACAAATCAAAAGTAAGATTTCTTATGGAATTGTTTTAGATCTGTGTTGAAAGGTATTGTAGGATTTACATATTTACGTTTCATTATATACCCGAAAGTTTGCTTTGCACAGTTATTTCTGTATATTCCTTCATTCCTGGACTACACAAACACTATGTTTGCTTCCTAGCGGTAAAATAAAATAGAACAAAGTTTAGTTCCTTAAGTTAAATTTTTACTGACAAGATAGAAAGTTGTCTCACCATCGTCTCAATATGGAAACTGAATAAGATTCTTATAGCCGAGATGCACAGAGTATTTTTTTTCAATCTTCTGGAAAGATGGTTCCTGGGCATCCAGAAAATATTTGACTATAAAGCCCAGCATTTTCTTTCAAAATAGCTGAAAAAGGGATACACTGTGAGCTAGAATCATACTCGCCCAGTTAGCGAATGGATGTATATAAGTTCAAAGGATGTTATCATACTGAATCTAAACTTTTTCTTCTTAAACTATTAACTCCCCAAACTACAAATTGGGTTTTTACCAAGAAAAGCTTATGTTTCGGGAATGTCAGAATAATTGCCAAATTGAGAATTCAACTGCTCCATAAAACTTGACGTGTTACTTTCTCCTGGATTCTTCGATCTCTTTCAATGTTTCTTGTTTCATAAGATATCAATAATGAAATCTGTGATAGTTTGGTTTTCAACGTTGCTAAGTTTCCAATTCCAGGTTGTGTTTGCTTTTTCAAACAGACAAGTATACTTTGATAGAAAAACAAATGCCGCATGTATCTTAGTCGAAGAGCCTAATGATAATACTAAATTTGTTTTGGATGTCCAGAAAGTCTCGCTGCAGGTTCCAATTATCGTTTTTAAGTACGAGGATATTCTTCGATTTTCAAATATTCCTAATTTTGATCAATTTGTAATTCTGTCAAGTGCTGTTGACTATGTTGTTGAGAACGCAAGCGAATACAATATAATCTTAAATGTTGAACTTGCTAACTTCACAGGCAATTTTTTACCCGAAACTTGTTTGAACAAAACCCTTAGTAAAGACGCTATAATTGAGTATCCGGTCAAGGAAGAAGGTACCTACTGTGTTTATTTTCCCGTATTTAAAATTAGGGGTGTTCACTATCCAAAAGGTTTTCATGCCTTGTTAAGAGTGGAAAATGAGACTGTCCCAGCTAATTTGAAACATGAATTGTCGATTCATCTAACATTTGCTATTGTTTATGGAACTATGTGGTTGTTTCTCTTTTATAAGTCGCCAGACGCAACTAAAAAACTGAAGCTGTTAGAAGCATCTTATGTTGCAAAGGTTCTTCAAATTATAATTGGAAGTAATTGTGTTTATTACATGGTGTTCGCAGTTATGGATCTTTTTACCTTACATGTCGCTCAAAGTGAATTACTTTACTCATTCATGCAAAATTATTATGTTGATATCCAAACAATATTACTCAATATTCAAGGGTATTTATTTTCTTTGATGTATTTAGGTGGTGGTTATCGGGATTTATTCAAATTGAAAATCTCTAGACGGGTCTTTACTTTCATATTCCTCATACATGCCGCTTCAATGGTTATTTTGAAGCAACTTGTGAAAAAAAATACCCAAACTTCAAGAGATTTCAATTTTGACGACAATCCATACCAAGTTCTTTACGGGTCAATCTTGGTAAATCTGGAGAATAGAAATTCAACAATTGAAAGTAATATGAGTTCTTTCAAACTAACAATCACATTATGCACGATAACCGAAATCTTGACAGGACTTATTCTTCCAATTTATTGTCTTGTTTCTGGAATCAAATTAATCAAGTATTTCAAATCTATTCACCAAAAGAATCTTTCAACACCCATATTCTATTCGGTCCTTTTCCACTTTGTAGCTTGGACTTTTATTATCAAGCAATTGTTTATCATGTGGGTTCTCAATATTAATTTAACTGGGCATTTCGATGTGGCAGAAATTCTTTCAAAAATTGGAGGTATATTTGAGTATCAGGAGATGAAATTAAATGCTATAGATTTTCTTGAAATTGTTCTTATTTGGCTCATTTGGCCATTACATCTGCCACTTGTTGTTAAAACCATTGAAGAAAAAAGGTGAAGTCTAGAAGACAAAAGAGAATGGAAAAGTTGCTAAAGGAGATAACTCGAAACATCTAGTTCTGTGGATGAACTGGCTGAAAACAAAGATATAAAAAAGAATCTTTGAGGTGGTCTTAATTGGCATTATATGATTTGTAGAGGAATAAGGGGAATAAATTGAATCCTTGAATTTTGATGTAGGTTATTAATGCAAGTGCTATGTGTATACATTTAATAAATGTCTGCTCATAGATTATCGACTCACTTAGGTTAAAGTGATATTGCTATTTCATACTTGACAATAGCCCTTGTCCATAATCACTTACTTCAGTAGATTTACAAAAACAGTAAACACTTATTAAGCGACTGGCTACCGTCCGTGAGACAGATTCCCTTGGTGAGACAAGAAAGTACGAAAACTCAAATTCTACACTATAGCAACAAGTCTCATTTTTGAATATTCTTTCACTTATTTTGCAATTTTTCTTCTTGTTTCCTCTTGTAAGGTTTCAAATAAGTTATAAATACCATTCTGTTTAATGATAAAACGTTTCGTCTATGGAAGCGATGGAAAACAGGAGGAAGGTGACAGTAGATCAAGCTCTCAAACCCTACGACATCGCACTCTCAACTTACTATAGGAGAAAGAAATCACCTCAAACAACCCAGGAATTCCAATGAATCCAGGCAATTCCTTTCCAAAGCCCAAGGAACCTTTTCTAGGTTGCTATGATAAAGAACGCTTTTGACCAGGTTCCTAGCCGCAAGCTGAGAAGACCCGCGATCGAATATTTTAGGCTAAAATATCCAGACAAAGAGGACCCTACTTTTGGCTGAAGTTGGTTTAAAGGCTTTTTGAAAAGGACCCATAATTTAATTTTCATTTTGTGTATGGCAAGAGTATAGCAAGTGCTAGGGCTAACGCTGCCTCACCAGAAGTCATTCGCGGCTTTTTAAATGACGATTTTCCGAAGACAATTGAATTATTGAAAGTTATTGCGAAAGATGTCTACAATATGGATGAGACAAGCATTTTGTTGAACCAGGTGTTAAGAGAGTGCTTGTGAAGGCGGGAAAGAAGCAGAACTATCTCAGAAAGAGAAATGGTAGTGATCTGTTAACGATAATAAAGTGTATTTCTGCTGACAGTCAAAAATTAACTCCAATGGTAATTCTCAAGAGTGAAACGGTCCAGTCTTCATATGTGCGTCGGGAAATTGATCATAACTGGGTCTATGCTGGAACCACTAGTGGTTTCAACAATCGTTATACAATGAACGATTGGTTTAAGAAAAGTTTCTTGCGTCAAACAAAACCATGTATTCCAGGTGGTTATCGTGTCCTAATCCACGATAACGCAACAGCCCATGGTGATAAGGATTTCGAAAAGGCATGTGAGGATAACAAGGTGTTTCTTCTGAACATACCACCCCAAGCTTCCCATATTCTTCAACCTTTGAATTTGGGATGCTTCAGACCAGCGAAACATAACTTTCGAGAACTTTTGGATGGTGACATGGACGTTGATGACGATCTGGGTGGTTAAGAAATATTAAATTATTAGAAAATGGGCAATGGCAACGGAGGTTGGGATGACTGCAAGACAAATTAGAGAAGGTTGCAGGACTTCTGGTATGTTTCCATACATAGAAGTCAATTTGGGTAACATACCTTCAACTAAAAGCAAAAATGAGCGACAGGGCCTAAAAAGTAAGCAAAAATTTAGTTACTGAACAGGAAAGACTTGAACTTGATGCCAAAGGCAAGAGCCAGTGCCATGAACGTATAAATAGGTCTTTAAAGAACTCACGGAAGATATAATCATAAAAAGTAAAGGAAATGTGAACAATGTATGAGAAAAAGAAAAGTAAAACTTTGAAAAAGATTTGTTTTCATTTTGAAAAGGTTGAGATCACCATTCACTTGTTTTGATTAAAAAAATTTTGGCGATCCCAACCAGTCAGAGTGTCACGATTTTGGTCGTGTCAAAACTTTTGAAAAAATCCGGGGTAAGTTCAGAACAATGCGAATATTTCTTATGCAATCGGATTATTGGGAACACCCTTTAGGTTTCATTGAAAAGTTCACCAAAAGTAGTAGACTGTAAAAAGTATATAAAATTAACGATTCTATCTATTAATAATATATCAAGTAACTATAATTTGTAGTTAAGCAATATATAAATACTATTCAGTCTCTATAATTCCACAGTTTTTCGGTTTTATTTATCTCACGGACCATGTCGCGCACTTAATTTTGTATGTAATTTTTCTTCTTTTTTTTGTCTCGCAGAGGGTAGCTGTCTCCTGGATGGTAGTCAGTCAGTAATGTTGTTTTTTAGCTCGTCTTCCTAATTCAGAATCTCTTCCCTTCTCCGCTGTACACTTTTCCCCATCCTGCAGATAATGAGGAAAACATCGCTGCCGACTTCATTACAAAACTGGGTTTTAAAAAAAAGAAAAAATAACGACAACTGCAGGACTCGAACCTGCGCGGGCAAAGCCCAAAAGATTTCAAGTCTTTCTCCTTAACCGCTCGGACAAGTTGCCTTAATTTGTTGAAATAATATCTTTCGACGAAAAGCACTTCTGATTTCTTGCTCAATTGCTCAGCAATTCATAGCCTTAAACCATTATTTGATAGTATGAGACAAATTTCTACTCTCTAGAAAGTTGTTTGCAATCATTTTGGTTTATAAATAGTTATTATTCATTGGTTTTTTAATCATTCAAATTTGGTTATCCAGCGCTACCATTAATTTGGTTTCATCATTGCTCGATAATTAATGCAATAAACGGAACTTTGATCACTATTTTATATTTAGAAATTGTTCTGATTTATCTTTTGATGGATAAATTGGGTATTTCTAAAAGAGAACGATTTTTAGGTTTTCAAATTTTATCCAAAAAATTTACTAATTCTACCTGAAAATTAATATTTTGCAGCCGTTACATATAGAGATACACATCCAACAACACTCATAAAAACAATACTTCAATGTTTCAAAGTAAATAACTATAATACGAATAAAATCAATCCTATCTATTTTATGTAGTTTAGGTATAAATTTTATTCTAAGACCTATAAAATTTTGAAAGGACCATGCCAACAAGGAATCACTTCTACGATTCTTCCATCCATATTTTCTTAAATGTACCTAATCGTTTCTCATATTCTTCAAGAACAACTTTTAATATCTCCAAAACTTCAGCCGATTGAATCAGAGCTAAAGTAATTATGTCCATTAATTCAATAACTCTTTCTTGTGCTTCTTTTTCAGTGATTCCCTCATTTGCTTGATAAGCATAAGCTAAAGCAACTTGATCCACAGGAGGTCGAGGATATCTATGCTCTTTATCACAAATAAAATTATAAAAGTAATACAATAGAAAATCTCCAAGTGCTTTATATTTGTTGGGTGGGAATGTCGAAAGTTTCGCATGAAAATAAGGATATTTAAATCCTTCAAATGAATAAGCCATAGATAAGGCCCGATCCAAATCTGTGGTTTTATCGAAAAAGTATAAAACATCGTCAACAAATAATTCAAGAAGGTTCCTTCCACCAGCCATGATTATAAAACCAACTTTTAATTCACAGAATCGAAAATTTTCTGGTTTGGCTTGTTTAATGACATATACAAACGCATCCAAAACATCTAATCTGGTTATATGGTTGATATTCTCCTTTTTGAGAATGAGGAATCTATGTTCAAGTAGATATACTACTAGTCGATAATTCAGTTGACTTAACGGTAGATGTTGACTCATGTGAAAAAATTTATAAAAGATGCGAGATTGTTTTTCAAATCGCTTTGTTGGTTCATGGAATTTTTGAGGAATATTACAATGGAAATGATAAGGTAGCGAATGTGTATGCTTGTCAAAAGGTTGTTCATGTATCCTAAGATCATCAAATATATGAGGATCTAAGTCGTTGAAGATTCGTTGAATTAAGAATTGCTCCACCTTCTTACATAATAATTTTTGGGCGAACATTTGGTCTTTGAAATATACAAGCAATAAGAAGTGTATAGTGTACTACTTGAGTTTTCCCAAGTTTTTATTGTTCAAAATGGTCTTTAAATAAGATTTTCTATGACAGATTAGAAGATCCCCAGAAAGATAACAACAATGCCCGTGACAAATGATTGAAACTGTCGAAAGACCGTTTTGAAAGTGTCATGCTGCAAGTCTGAACCAAGTTGTTTCTGGGAATGCATAATGGTGCCATTAGATCAGCAGTTTGATCATGGATTAAGGTTAATAGTTCCACCTCTCTCTCTCTGAAGTTTCTTTTATGGAGATTTTAAAAAGTAACAGTTCACTGTGATTTTACAAATCTCAATCGTTGCAGCCTTGCTCTTAGAAAGTTATTGCTTTTTCTTTGTGCACATTAAATCAAAAGGTACTGGTAATGTGACATATGATAAAGCTCATTTTCAGGATACCAGCTGAAGTTCCATAAAGCATATGTTTTCTAAAATAGACAGCAGTCAACTTTAAATAATCTACAAAAATTATATATAGGCTTTAAGCATTTGTAATCGTGAAACTAGCTAATGTTGTCAAGGTCTGCCGTTTGAAATGTATACAACATCAATCTAAACTTGCATTGATATGCATTCACCTTACAAAAAGTACGCTGCACAATTTTTTTTTCTGCACAATTCTTTTTCTTGCTAGAAATAGACATGCAAATATCCATGGAAATATCCATGACCACTAACTCCGTTCACATCTCTGGAATCATGCTATTTAGAATGGATAAATAGGTTCCAAATACGTGTCGGAGTTTAGTAAGCATTCATTTCTTTTGCAAAAATGTAGCTCGAATAATACTGAATAAAAACCATATCTAGGTATTCGTGACACTGTTTTTTTATCGACTCACTAAAAAAGTTTCACAAAAGACCGAGTCAAAATGCAGTTCTCAAAGGGACAGGGGTTGCAGAGAAATTTCACGGTAATGATTTGTTGGAGAGTGCGGATTGCGAGAATGTTACCAGATTGAGATTGATTTAATTAACTGTTTGTTGAGACTTGTGAAGAAATCTAGTTTTCCAAGGTAAAGAGATTTAACCATTTTTTTCCAAGAATTAATGCAAAATGTTAGTGATTGTCAGATACCAACCAAAAAGGGAAGAATTCTTAATACTGAATCAACAAACTAGTGTTGTGAGATGAGTTCATTTGTTTAGCACCAAGGTGAAGTTTTCATAAACTTCTCTCCTCCCCTGTAGTTTCTCATATGATCTTCTCTTTTGTAGCTCCTATAACGATAATATTCTTGACGCAACCACATCCAACCAATGCACAACTTTTCGATCTACTGTTTTTTCCTACTTTCAGCGGCGGCTTCACTGTAACATATAAACATAGTTCAATATATACAAATAACAGACTGTCAATTTAACAAAACCAAGGAAAAAACCAACTACAACGGGGGATTAGATTAGATTAGATATATTGGTAAATCTCACCAATAAACAAGACAGTCAAACAGTGAAAAAAATGAAATTTAGTAAGCATAAAAATCGAGTGTTGTTAGCCATGTTAAATTGAACTTTAAACCAAGCAAAATAATTGAAAGTATACTCATGGCTATAAAAGCCTTGCTGCACGTTTAGAAACATTACAGCCCCAATTATGGCTTTTGTGATTGTGTAACAATTATACGACATCCGTCCTTTGCTTCCTTTCATTGTTCAAATGAACAATGAAAAAGGGTGGTTAATTAATAGTTCAACCCAAAAAAAGAGTTTAGTTGTCAAGAGTTCTAGGAATTATGTTGTGGCTTAACGATCACACTACAAGATTATTAAACAAGGAAACACCTTCAAAGAATTCTATTATTCTTCTTGTTCATTTTGTGAAATATTGGTCACATAGAGAGTCTACGTTTGTCAAGAGAGTAATGAAAAATCCTGTATTATATGTAATATAGATTTTGAGGCGGTAAATTTGACTAGGTTTAAAAAATCTTGTAGTCCAACTAAAATTAGATTCGATGGTGCCTTTTGGCGTAAACCGCTTGCATTGATAGAAGCCATACATGAACTTATATAGAGGCAGTGTATATATTGGCTGAAATTGAGTAAAGTCAAATGGTCCTTGCAGTGGCTGTGTTTTTCTTTTAGTCATTGGTTGTGAGTACAAAATTGTCTAAAGAAATAGTTTAAAAAAATTGTCTGAAGAAATAGTTTAAGAAAAAATTTTCTTTTCTTTTATTTTATTTGACTTGGTTGCAAAATGTGATCGAGAAATTAATCAGGAGAGAGGTTGCAGATTGAGTAAGGACATTATCACCAGTTCAACAGCAGTGTAGTCTACTGACTTGCTAAGATCTGTAACCCATTAAGGGATAATAAATGAAGGATTCCAAGCATTTCAAATAAGATGCTTAGCAATTACGAAAATGTCTAGGTCTCTCTTTCCCTTTGTTTAATTTTTAGAAACAATTTCAGGATTAAATTTAATTTTATTGTTATTACAATCAATCTACGAACTTTTGTATTGTTTATTGTTATTTTTTATAACATATAAAATATTTGCAATTACGGTGGAAAAAAATAAAGAGATCATTGATTTTTGATTATTAACAAAATTTATTCAGCCCTACTATCTTTCTCTCTCTTTCTCTCTCTCTCCACCCTTTAGTTTTAACACATCCCCCCTTAGCTTTTTATATCTTTGTACGTACTTTCTCCAAAACGTATATAATGTAAGTAAAATCTGAATAATAATATTCCCCCCTCCATTTTGAATAAAAAAAATTGTTACATCCTTTTCTTTCTCTCTCTCCCCCCTGACAGAACCCTTACTATGAGTCAAAGAGGAAGTCCCTCACAACGGGACAGATTAAACCTCAACTACGATACTTCTTATCGTGGAGGTGAAGAATTACAAGAAGAATCAAGTTTTATGTTTGAAGAACCAGGAACAGATACAACACCATTAAGACCAGATTATTTCTCCACTATATCAAGTAACATTGAAAAAGCTAGTGATGAAACTGATAATGATGATATCGAATCGTTAGATTTCCAAAGACCAGCACCTACTTATCTCCCCAAACGTTCTGAAACTGAGGGATATTCTGACAGGCCTATATTTGATACTTCAAACGTTCCAAATCCTTTCGAAAGTGGTGGAGTAGGTGGTGGTGGTGATTATGAAATGCAACGTACTAATACCCTTGGAAGAAGGCTTGCTAGATATAGACCCTTTGCTTCGTCTAGTGACGAATTCGAAGATCATAGACCATATGGAATGCCATTGAATTATGAACAATTTAAGGGTGATGAATATGAATTGACAATTGTACCACAAGCAGGGCCCCGTGATATGGATTATCGTGGTCTGGAAGATACCGTACAGGATGAATATGAAGTTAGGAATTATCAAGGACAAGATGAGGACGAAGATGAGAAGGGAAAGGAAAAAGTCCAAGCTTCTCCATTTAAAGCTATTAATGGACATTTGGTTTTAGATTGTCCTGTTGCAACTGAATTATTATCGAAATTACCTGATTACAAACCAAATCTTGAAGATGGGGGTTTTGGAAGAGAAGTTGCATATATGAGATATACTGCAGTTACATGTGGTCCATCAAATTTTTATAGACAGGGGTATATTCTTAGACAAATTAATTTCCAACCACCTAGAGAAACAAAATTGATGGTTGTTGTTACGATGTATAATGAAGATGATGTCTTATTGGGTAGATCACTTCAAGGGGTTTTCAAGAATATTAAACATTTTGAAGAAAAGACAAAATCTCCAATTTGGGGTAAAGATTCTTGGAAAAAGATTGTAGTATGTATTGTAAGTGATGGTCGTTCCAAGATTAATCAAAGAGCTCAAGCATTATTGGCAGCATTGGGTGTGTATCAAGAAGGATTAGCTCGTAGTTTGGTTGATGATGATAAAGTTCAAGCCCATATTTATGAATATACAACCAGAGTAGGTATTAAAGAAGTTAAAGATGGTACAGTTAAATTGGGTACTGAAGATGCTGTCCCTGTACAAATGTTATTTTGTCTTAAGGAAACAAATGCCAAGAAAATCAATTCTCACCGTTGGTGTTTCCAAGCATTGGGACAAGTTTTGAATCCAGAAGTAGTGATTTTACTTGATGCTGGTACTCAACCTGCACCGAAAGCTTTGTATAGATTATGGAAGGAATTTGATCGTGATCACAGAGTTGCTGGTGCTTGTGGTGAAATTACCGCTTCTTTAAGAGCTAAACAATTCTTTACTAATCCTTTGGTATATGGACAAAACTTTGAATATAAAATTTCCAATATTTTGGATAAACCAACAGAATCAGTATTTGGATTTATTTCTGTGTTACCAGGTGCTTTTAGTGCTTATAGATACATTGCATTACAAAACGACATAAATGGTCAGGGACCATTAGAAAAATATTTCAAAGGTGAATTCTTACATGCTAGTGGTCAATTAGATCCAAATGATGATGAATACGAAATGAAACGTGCCATGTTAAAGGAAGAAGCAGGTATTTTCACAAGTAATATGTATCTTGCTGAAGATCGTATTTTATGTTTTGAATTGGTTGCCAAGAGAGGATGTAATTGGCTACTACGTTATTGTAGAACGGCATCAGCTGCCACTGATGTTCCTGAAGGATTAGCTGAATTTATTTTACAAAGAAGACGGTGGTTAAATGGTTCATTTTTTGCCGCCATTTATGCATTAGTTCATTTTCCTAAAGTTTGGAAGAGTTCTCATTCATTTGGTAGGAAATTTTTCTTACATATTGAATTTATTTATCAATTTGCCAATTTAATTATATCATGGTTTTCATTATCTTCATATTTTTTGGTGTTTAGGATTTTGACATTGGCTTTAACTGAACCTACTTTGAATTTTGCTCCTGGGAAAGTGTTTTCAGTTATATTTCTTTGGTTATATCTTACATCAATTCTTACAACATTAGTATTAAGTTTTGGTAATAAACCAAAGGGTACTGAGAAATTCTATGTTGTTATCGTTTTATTTTTTGCAATATTGATGGTTTATATGATATTTGCAGCAATATTTTTAAGTGTTCATGCAATTGATGATATTCGAAAATCGGCAACTGAAATGACATTTAGTATGGTATTCCTGAATGCCAATTTTAGAAATTTGATTATTGCAACTGCATCAACATATTTATTATACTTTTTTGCATCGTTCTTATATTTAGAACCTTGGCATATGTTTACTTCATTTATCCAATATCTTATCTTATCACCATCCTATGTCAATATTCTTAATATTTATGCATTTTGTAATATTGATGATATTTCTTGGGGTACCAAAGGTGATACTGGAGGTGAATCATTAGGTGTAGCCAAACTGAAGGCAGATGGTACTTTTGATGTCAATGTTCCAATTTTAACTGAAGAAATCAATCGATCATATCTTGATCAATTAGATAAAATAAGTACACCAGCACCAGATGAAGATAATCATCATGAAGTTAAGAGTGAAGATTATTATGCTTTTGTTAGATCAATGACGGTTTTAATTTGGTTGATTTCTAATTTTATAATTGTTGGTGTTGTATTACAAACTGGTGGATTTGATGAATTTGTTGATCCTGCTAATTTTGCCGCAAGTAAGATTGAAAGAGGTAATATATTTATGACTGTTATTTTATGGCTTGTTGCTATATTGGCATTGTTTAGGTTTATTGGATGTACTGGTTATTTGATACAAAGGGGTTTTAGAAGGAATAAGAAGAAGCAGTTTGCAACCATCTAGAACTTTGTAGTGGTAATTATAACTTTTTTTTTATTTATAGTTTGTACATGTTAAGTTTTTTATTTGCTTTTCTTTATTTGCTTTTCTTTATTTGCTTACTTTTTTTATTTGCTTATGGTTGTACAATAGAGAAGTTCTCCTAGAATGAGTGGATATGCATTGAGTAAACAAAAACAATAGATGATATGAGTTGCACATGTAGAATGATTGAAAATCATAAAGGTTATACAGGGGAAAAGACATTTCGATTGTTCAATGGTCATATCATATCATATCATATCTAAATCAAATCATATTATGATTAGAATGATTTTAGTAATATTGGAAAAAAGAAAATCCTATCACAATTCTCTTACGTCATTGCCTCAATTTAATAAATAAATAAACTATCTTGATCTTATGAAATTGCGTGGAAAACTTCTTAAAAATACTTGGCTTTTGTAATAGCCGAGTTTGTTCTACAAGTTGTATAAACGAAAGAGTCAAAGGCAAAAAGAGTATAATTAGACACAAAATGAAAGAAGGTGTAGAAAGATTTTCACTATTAACAAAATGAAAAATTATGCAGTACGCGGTTAATAAAATAACCTCCCCCCATATTCTTCCTTTTTGTTTTTTGATTTTAAGAAGAGAATGTAAGAGATTTTTTTCCCTGTTAAACAATAATCTGACATTTGTGTAAGGTAGAAGATGAGATAGTTCATTGGGAGGGGAGGAGGTAGTGGTAGTGGTGTGTATAAGGGGATTCTTTGAAGATATTACTTTGGATCATAAACTAACTTTAATTCCTAATTGGTAACTAAGTTAAAAACTGTTGGTAATTGATTGATTGATTGACTTATATTAGGAGTGAGGCTATAATAGTATAAATCTTTTTCTTTTCTATTTTAAGTTAAAATTAAATTTTTCTTGAATAGAAAAAAAAGTAAATTAAATATTTTCGTGAATCGAGAAATTCTTGTTTACATTTTATTTTATTTTTTTACATTTTATAATAAATTGTAATATGTAACGAATTTAGAATAAATAAAAAAATTGGTTGTCAATTTTTTGTTTCACTTTTTATAAAAACTCCTTTCAATCTTTTTATTCTTTTCATTTCAATCACCTTGTTCCTATTCTCTTACTAATCAATAATATTTTGCTAGTTAAAGGCATTTGCTAAAGAGCTTATATATATACATATATACTACAATGAGTTATAATCAACCAGGTAGTGGTCGTGGTGGCAGTAGTTCCAATCGTCACAATTACACTTACAACCAAAATGCTAATCGACATACCCACGTTGATGAAGATTCTTCCTATTTTGCATTTCAACAAAGCAATAGAAGTAATAGTAGATTAAACGATGATTCATATTATCATGGATCAACTACAAATAGAACAGTATCAGGAGGACATTCAACCAATTTCATGCAACCAGAAAGAACTCATAATAGAGAAGAAGCTTCTTCTATGATTGACGATTATTATAGTCGTCCTATATTTGATACATCAGAAAATCAAACATATCATAACCAACAACACGACAACCCTTTTGATCAAAGTTATGAAATGCAATACACAAATGGACCTCACAGTTATCGTCAAAGTTTTATTCCACATGTCTATGACGATGATGATCTTGAAGAACGCGAATTCGATGAACGTATTCAATATGACAAATTCAAAGGTGATCACTATGATTTAGCTGGTGTTAGTTATGAAGAAGAAGCTACAGTACCCCTGTCAGGAACTGTAGAAGAAGAACAAAAACAGGAAGTTGCCGAAGAAAGTCCTTTTGAAGATGAAGGTTCACCAGAAGATGATTATGGTCCTCCTCCAGCTTTTGTTGAAGTCAGAGATAAAAAACCAATTAGAGCAAGTGGTATTAATGGTCATTTGGTCTTGGATTGTCCTGTTGCAAGTGAATTATTATCCAAATTCCCTGATTATCGTGCCGGTGAAAAAGATGGTGGTCTATCTCGTGAATTTGCATTTATGAGATACACTGCAGTTACTTGTGGTCCTTCCAATTTCTATCGTGATGCATACATTCTTAGACCAGTCCATTACCCTGTCCCTAGACAAACTGAACTTATGGTTGTTATTACCATGTATAATGAAGATGATGTCTTGTTAGGTCGTACTTTGAAAGGGGTTTTCAAAAACATTAAACATCTTGAATCAAAAACAAGATCTTCAGTTTGGGGTAAAGACTCTTGGAAAAAAATTGTTGTTTGTATTGTTAGTGATGGTCGTTCAAAGATTAACGAAAGAGCTCAAGCTCTTTTGGCCGGATTGGGTGTTTATCAAGAAGGTTTGGCAAAGAGTATGGTTGATGACAAAAAGGTCAGAGCCCATATATATGAATACACTACAAGAGTTGGTATTTCTGATGTGAGAGATGGAGTAGTTAAATTAACTACAAACAAAATTGTCCCCGTCCAAATGTTATTCTGTCTTAAAGAAATTAACGCCAAAAAGATTAATTCTCATCGTTGGTGTTTCCAAGCGATTGGACAAGTTTTGGACCCAAAAATTGTCGTGTTGTTAGATGCAGGTACTCAACCTACAGGGAAATCATTATATAAATTATGGAAAGAATTTGATCGTGATCATCAAGTGGCTGGTGCTTGTGGGGAAATTACTGCTGGTTTAAAGAAAACTCAAATGCTTACTAATCCTTTGGTTTATGGACAAAACTTTGAATATAAAATTTCCAATATTTTGGATAAACCAACAGAATCAGTATTTGGATTTATTTCTGTGTTACCGGGTGCTTTTAGTGCCTACAGATTTGTTGCCTTACAAAATGATGTCAATGGTAAAGGTCCATTAGAAAAATATTTCAAGGGTGAATTCTTGCATGGAAGTGGCGAATTAGATCCAAACGATGATGAATACGAAATGAAACGTGCCATGTTGAAGGAAGAAGCAGGTATTTTCACAAGTAATATGTATCTTGCTGAAGATCGTATTTTATGTTTCGAATTAGTCGCCAAGAGAGGTTGCAATTGGTTATTACGTTATTGTAAATCGGCATCAGCAGAAACTGATGTTCCTGATGGTTTAGCTGAATTTATTTTACAAAGAAGACGTTGGTTAAATGGTTCATTTTTTGCCGCTATTTATGCCTTGGCTAAATTCCCTTCTGTGTGGAGATCATCTCATTCCTTCTTAAGAAAGATATTCCTCCATATTGAATTCATATATCAATTAGTCAGTCTTATAGTATCTTGGTTTTCCATTGGGTCATACTTCTTGGTTTTCAGAATCTTGACAACTTCTTTAGCAGATCCTGCACTTAATTTCGCTCCGGGAAATATCCTTTCTGTTGTTTTCTTGTGGCTTTATCTCCTTTCCATCGTCACTACATTCGTGTTGAGTTTTGGTAACAAACCAAAGGGTACTGAAAAATTCTACGTGGTTATTGTTATTTTCTTTGCAATTTTGATGGGATATATGATTTTTGCCGCTTTGTTTATGGCAATTCATGCAATTCAAGAACTTTATCAGACACAAACGGAGTTAACTGTTACATTATTTATTCAGAATGCCGAGTTTAGAAACTTGGTAGTTGCTACCGCTTCGACATATGCATTATATTTCCTTGCTTCATTCCTTTATTTCGAACCTTGGCATATGTTTACTTCCTTTATCCAATACATTTTATTATCTCCATCATATGTGAATGTTCTCAATATTTATGCTTTTTGTAATATTGATGATGTTTCATGGGGTACTAAAGGTGATACTGGAGGAGCATCATTAGGTGAAGCCAAATTGAGAGAAGATGGTACTTTTGACGTTAGTGTTCCTGTGCGTAAGGAAGAAATTAATCAAAGTTACTTGAATCAATTAGAAAAGATTAGAGATCCTGCTCCACCACCTGAAAAGAAGGAAGAACAAAGTAATGAAGATTATTATGCTTTTGTTAGATCAATGACTGTTTTGATTTGGATGATTTCTAATTTCGTTATTGTGGCATTAGTTTTAGAAACTGGTGGATTTAATCAATTTGAAGAGATTAATAATTTATCATCTGTCAAATCTATGAGAGCAAAGGTTTTCTTGACGGTTATTCTTTGGACGGTTGTGTTTATGGCTGCATTTAGATTTATTGGATGTGTTGCATATTTGATATTCAGATTGGGTAGTCGTATGAAGAGAAGTGAGCATGCTACCAAGATATAAAAAGAAATAAAGAGATATTGATCTGAATAGTACAGATCTTTTAGATGTTTTTTAGATTTTAGTATTTGTATGTACAATAGATTTTTTGATTTATTTGTTTTGTCAAACATAACTTATACGGCATTCTTTTTGGTAAGATTAGAAAAAGAGTTTTTTTTCTTTTTTGCAATTGTGGCATCGGATAAACTTTAAGGTTATCTGCAACAAAACGGATTCATCAAAGGGAGGTTTGAAAAATAAACGTCAACTTACATGTTACTTTGGTGAAAAACCTAGAATGGATATGATACACTTGATTCAAGGGGACCACTTGTTTGTTCCTTATCAATAAAAAATCAAATTTGGCAAGTATACCCGACTATTAACTGATAATTACGAAAACACTTTACAACCCAGACCCCCGCCCCCTCCCCCCCCCCACGTCAAGCAAATCTCAAAGTCTTTTGGTTGAATTGTATACCAGTTTAAATATTGACTCTGATCAATTTTCAATATCGCTCCGATTTTACTGTATCCGGAGTCGAGACGTGGCTTTACGTAGATGACGCAATTCCTCGAGATAGAAAGCACTGCATTTCCTCTGTCACAAAATTGTGCTAATTACCTGCAGAAGCTAGACACCCAAAAAAGAACTTCCCCCAGAAAGAAAAAATAACATAAACTAGCACTTATAAGAGGGACTGGATATTCTCGCCATCTGAACCTCCCTCCACTAAGACCTTACCAACCCATTACAGATGACAAGAATCACTACCGACTCAATTCACGGAGCTGACCATCTTAGACGTGTAACCGACGTTATACCACCCATTAACGTCTCCACTACCTTCTCCTATCCTTCCAACCCGGATGAACTTGTTCCTGTTGCCGAGCTTTCTGGATCAATCGCAGGATCGAAACAATTTATTTATTCTCGTGAACATCATCCAAATGCCGCTCTGCTCGAGGCAATATTTGAAAAAATCACCGGGAAATATGCTGTTGTGTATAATTCAGGATTGGGAGCATATAATGCGTTAATTACTTTGATTAATCCAAAGACTGTTGCTGTTGGACAAGCATATCATGGCGTGATTGGTATTAATGGTATTTGGGAACGTAATTTCGGCTTAAAGACAATTCATATCGATGATGATTTTGACGTATTAAACCCTGGGGATTTAGTACATTTAGAAAGTCCAATGAATCCATATGGTACCAATATTAATCTTGAAGAATATGCCAAGAAAGCACATGCCAAGGGTGCCATTGTTTCTGTTGATGCGACATTTGCTCCTCCTCCATTAATGGATCCATTTGAGCTTGGTGCTGATATTGTTATGCATTCAGCTACGAAGTTCTTTGGTGGACATAGTGATTTATTGGCTGGATTGTTGTTGACTCCTTCGAAAGAAATCAAGAAGAAGTTGTTGGAAGATAGATTAGTGTTGGGATCGGTTATTGGTAGTTTGGAAAGTGCATTGTTGGTTAGAAGTTTACGTACTTATGAATTAAGAATTTTGAGACAATCCAAATCAGCCGAGTTTATTGTTAAATTCTTAAATGATAATAAAAGTAAATTACCCAAGTTGACAAAAATCTATCATGGTTCTTTACAAACTGATGAATACATCAAAAAGCAAACTCCAATTGGTCATTCACCAGTTTTTTCAATCGAATTGGCACTGCAAGAGAAAGCAAAGAGATTACCTTCAAGATTGAAGATTTTCTTCCATGCAACCAGTTTAGGTGGTGCTGAAAGTTTGATTGAGTGGAGAGCAATGAGTGATCCTTATATTAATCAAACTTTGTTAAGAGTTAGTATTGGGTTAGAAGATCCAAGAGATTTACTTGCTGATTTGGTTCAAGGATTGGCTGAGGATGATGATGATGTGGTTGGCGATTTGGTCACTCAAATTGAGGGATTAAGTATCTGATTTAAATAGATAGGTATATAGTTTATATTCCGATTGACATCATATCAAATTGAATCTTTGTAGCATAAACCCGATCTATCATTAGAAAACGTTGAGACATACGTCGAAAACTTGTGGTTATAGGAGATGGTGCATGTGGCAAGACCTGTTTAGTGATGGTTTTCTCAGAAGGAAAATTCCCTGAA
>JAKTPO010000045.1:0-80155 GCA_030557635.1 Hemisphaericaspora nanyangensis | reverse complement strand
AAAAGCATTTTTATCCCAGATGCACGACTAACTAAAAGTGACATGATGTAATCATTTAGGAAAACTCCCGAATTGAAATATAAATTTCAGGCATCTTTCTCGAATTCCAATTGTTTTTTTCAAATTTGTGTTAATCTCTTTCTCTTTTCAACTCAATTGCAATTGAATTTATCCAAATATGTCTACTGTTTACTTTGATGTCTCCGCCAATGGTGAAAACTTAGGTAGAATCACCTTTAAGTTATACAACGATATTGTTCCAAAGACTGCTGAAAACTTTAGAGCTTTATGTACTGGTGAAAAAGGTTTCGGATATGCCGGTTGTACTTTCCACAGAGTCATTCCTGACTTCATGTTGCAAGGTGGTGACTTTACCCACGGTAATGGTACTGGTGGTAAGTCTATTTACGGTGCCAAGTTTGCTGATGAAAACTTTGAAAAGACCCACAGCAAGCCAGGTTTATTAAGTATGGCCAATGCTGGTCCAAACACTAATGGTTCCCAATTCTTTATTACCACTGTCCCATGTCCCTGGTTAGACGGTGCACACGTTGTTTTCGGTGAAGTTGTTGATGGTATGGATGTTGTTAAGAAGATTGAATCTTTTGGTTCTCCTTCTGGAACTACTTCTCGTACTATCACCATTGATGCTTCTGGTGAATTGTAAAATTGGTAACTAGTCGATCAACTGAATCAGAATGGAGAGTCATTTCCATTTTGTACCTTTCAAAAAAATAATAATGGATTTTATTCTTCATATAGTAGTTATGTGATCAAGTAAAAATCAAACAGTATTTTAGTTGTAACTTTATACACTTACTATTGGTTGCGAATCATAGTGAAAGATCTGCAACAAATTTAATACTACCGAAGAAAAGAATGAAACAGAAGGATGCTACTAATAAGACAGTTCTAGTTGTTAACTTGCTTAACATGGTTTTAGAAGCAATGTATTTTGTGAACAAACCGAATTAAGTTTGTCTAATATGGAAAACTTGGGGAAGAAAGGCTTTTGTTTGCCATGGTAACCTTTATAATATTAAAAAGAGCTCCATGCTGTTTAGTATTATAGTTAATGCGGGAGCAATAATCACAACAATTAAGCTGTTTAATATTACCTAATAAGTGTATTTAAAGACAGTTTGATTGTTTTCTAAAGTACAATACGAGACTTTGATTGATTTCTGAAGTATAATACGAGACTTTGACTAATGAAGCAGAATTTGACTCATATTCATAGTAATTTGAGTTAAAGGCTTAACCAAGCAACTACGAAAGGAGGTCTCCAAATAGGTGAAACGCAAACAAACAATAGTCAACAAAGACAACAATAGAGCGCAATAAACAAAGTTTAGATAACACCAATCATAATATCACAGATGTAACAAGCTATGGAAGTATTCCCGAATTAAAGTATTATAAATTTCAGGCATCTTTCTCGAATTCGAATTTTCTTTTCTCCTTTCAACCCAATCGTAATTGAATTATCCAAATATGTCTACTGTTTATTTTGACGTCTCCGCCAATGGTTTAAACTTAGGTAGAATTACCTTCAAGTTATACGACGATGTTGTTCCAAAGACTGCTGAAAACTTCAGAGCTTTATGTACTGGTGAAAAAGGTTTCGGTTATGCTGGTTCTATTTTCCACAGAGTCATTCCTCAATTCATGTTACAAGGTGGTGACTTCACCAACGGTAATGGTACTGGTGGTAAGTCTATTTACGGTGCCAAGTTTGCTGATGAAAACTTTGTCAAGAGACACGAAAGACCAGGTTTATTAAGTATGGCTAATGCTGGCCCAAACACCAACGGTTCTCAATTCTTCATTACCACTGTCCCATGTCCTTGGTTAGATGGTAAGCATGTTGTATTTGGTGAAGTTGTCGATGGTATGGATATTGTTGTGGCCATTGAATCTCTTGGTTCTCGATCCGGTCGTACTATGCAAACTGTTAAAATCGAAGCCTCTGGTGAATTGTAAAATTGGCAATTAGTCGATTCATTGAATCAGAATGGAGAGCCATTTCCATTTTGTACCTCTAAAACTATAATGCATTTTATTCTTTATATAGTATTTATGTGATCAAGCAAAAATCAAACAGGATTGTACTTGTAATTTTGATACTACAAGCTTTTGATTGCGAATGATAGTGAAAAAATCTGCAACCGTTAATTTTATACTATCGAAGCCAAATGAAAATGAACTAGAAGGATGCTACTAAAAAGAAAATTACCATAGTTTCAGAAGGAGTGTATTTTGTATTTTGTGATCACAACGAAACTTTTTGGTAAGTCTGTCCAGTATGGAAAACTGGGGAAGAAAGATATTAGTTTGCCTAATTAGTAACTTGTTACGAGAAATCCCTTGGCTTTGTAATTCAGGGTCCCATGTGAAGACACTTGCTTGGTGTAAAAACTCGTTTGTGACTTTAAATTAAAGGAAATTTGTTTAAGAATCCAGATTGTTTGCACTACCACAGCTTCAATGTCACATCGTACAATCAAACGCACATTAAAACGGCTATCAAGTTCTTTGCCCACGTTGTCGTATTTTTTTAGTGCAAACTGAAAGAATGCAAGAGAATTTTTATTCTGCAAAGACAAACCGTTATTAACTCAGTTAAAGGGATCAAAGTTATAATAAAATCCCAAATAATATTTATCTCGGTACAGATTCACACGAGGTTAGCAAATTCTCAACTCTAAAAAATCACACTTGCGCTTAAATCGCTGAGGCTTTATACTCGTGGGCTTTTTTTCTTGTACAACTTTAATAAGGCTTCGAATATTCAGCCAATGGCACCGCAAGCCTTTCATTGAATCGACGAAAGGAAGCCTCTCCTACCTCTAGGAGAAGAAAGTAATTAAACTCGCGTATAATTAGAACCAAAGTTATCTTTTGACATTTTGCTTTGAAAAAAGTAAGAGAAAGTGAGATGAGTTTCGTGGTAAGAAAATTGAACAATCATGTTATGCTTGGAAAAATGAACTAAACAACTATGACGAAATCTTTCGAATAGTATTGGATAAACCAATATTTACTCCGTCCACTTCTTTAGTTGGTAAACCTTGCAATCCTTAACTTGCGATGTGGATGATTAATTCTTCTCATATTTGTTATTCTTTTAGAATTTTTTTAACTCAATCCGCAGATAACACAAACAAAAGCCCATTTAACATTAAATTTCGCTTACACGTGTTGGCCGCGTTCTTGTAGCAATTTAAAGCTTAATGTTTTGAAAACAATAAATTATAACCCTGATCAAACCGATTCTGTAGACTGTCAAGTACTAGTGGATAGGAGAGCACATGTGCCCATTATCAATAACAATAATTACCATCGTTATCATCGTCCTCTCCCTCAATAATCGATTACTCATCTTGACAACAAAGATTACGATGATGGAGAAATTTGATTTTACAAAGAATGGCTTTAGTATATTTTACTCGTTTTTGTGTAAATAAAGTTTTAAAGCCATCCACATGGTGCAAATCATTATTAAATGATTTAATAATTATTCCGTGTTTATTTAAATATCCCCCCAAAAAAAAGAACTGTGATATGATAAACAAATATAACCGAGATTATCATTTGAACATCGTTCTCAAACATAACTAATCTTCTCAACTGTATATATAAAAGGGAGAACCCCCCAAACAAACTTTAACATTTCTGGAAAGATTCCCTTATCTTGCATTTACTTACTGATTCTTGTTTTGGTTATTCCTGTTAATACAATATTTTTTTAGCCTAATATCAATTTATTCCAAATCATCATGAAGTCATCATCAGATAAATTATTCAATAAACCAATAGATAAAGATTGTATCGTGTTGTTCATTGATAAATATTTATGTCACTTTATAGCTCATCCCATAATAATATCATTGTTGGTGATAACATTATATGCTATACTACAATATAATCATTTATCGATTGTACTATCAATGAGCAAAGATAGCTTCTCATGGGATTTTATATTCATTGAAGACTATTATTATGATATTATAAGCAATTTGGTTAACATAATCTTTATATTAAGGTTCCAATTTTTCGTCCAATTACCAACCTACATCGAGTCATTATTATTCATACTACAAAATATTGGATGTGTAGTTTTATTAACTCAATTTAAACATATTGATAACAACTTGATCAAATTATGTCTTTTACTGGAAATTGTTGCTCCATATATGGTTTTCCTTATTGCTATCGTGGATTCCACAAAGAGAGACGATGAAGATGAAGAATATCACTTTGCCCAGCGCTTAAGAGATTGCAATAATTACTTCTTTCCCGCGTTTTTGAATTATTCATTGTTGTTAATCAATTATGATTTTCCATTATTAAATGGATATGATGATATCACCTTCCAACATCTTCAATTTTTATACAAAGTGGTTTCATTTTTCTTCAAATTTTATTTGTTTTACCAATTTGTGTTGTATGAATATGCTTCCATATTCTACAATTTATACAATATCAAGGATTATTCAATTTTTTATAAAACGGAAACTGCTCATGACATCACTCATAGAAGCCTGGCTATGATTAAAGATGTCCAGTTTAGAAATTCTTGGTTGGTATTTGTATGTATGTCCATTATCATATTTGATTCCATTGTGGTTTATGTGAAATTCTTGGTTACTCACTCTTTATCATAAATTGAGTTGGCTAATATCTTGCAGCTGATATGGTGTAGTGTATAATTGTGTATGTTATTTTTTCAATGATAGAGTCTATTGAAGTATATTTAATGTTTGGGAAACGGAGCATTGGCGAAATGGTTGCAATTTTCGTTGTGGCTTGTTTTTATCGCGAAAGTTTCTTGAAATATTTTTTTGAAAAAAATCGTTAAAACTCAAACCCGAGGCTTCACAACTGGCTTAAGCACATTCTCGAAACAAGCCCCCCTTTCCGTTAAGACAATTGGACTAGAGTTTACAATACCCAGATTTTAATCACCTTAGAAAAATAGTGTTCATCAGGTTGAGGTGTTTGGAAAGAAAATTGTAACGAGACAAATTTGTTGAATTAGAAATGTTTCAATGAATCCTTCGCGAATTAAAGAGAAAAAGATATATAACTAGTTTGATTAATACTATGTAATTTTATTGGCTTGTAATCTTTCTTAGACAGCAGCAGTAGCAACTAGATTTCTGTTAGTCTGCCAAAAGAACCTATATGTCTTATTCATATGTTTCCAAGTATAACAAAAACTGCCAAATATTCTACTCTTATGTATTATCAAGTAAGATCAACCAGACAAGCATCATAAACTTTTACATTCCCATTTCAAATTGGAAAAGGATGCGGGCTGGCGCAGGACAGCGTAGGCTAATGTCATTTTATCAAGTTTAAATCGTTATTTTTATCTCTAGAATTCCGGTACAATCTCTTTTGGTATCTAGTCATTTATTATTAATTCCATTCAACTCTTCTTGAGATTGCATATATCGACGGTGTTAATAGTCCAGACCATATTCTCTCCAAATAACTGACAGAAGAACTTAGAAAAATGAATGATTCAACAATTTCTCAAAGCCTGTATGATAGCATTGAAACCCCAGTAAGGATTAAGGAATTTTAGTTAAAATTTAGTTGAATCTTGTCTAGATGTTCATTACTGATATAGAGACAATTTTCAATAAGTTTATACTTCTTAATTAAGAAATTGGTACTTATTCAATATTGACTATAGTCTGCTTCATTCGAGAATCATTGGACCACATCACGGTGTAGTTGTTCCTATAGATTCTGGTGCCGAAGCCTCGTATTTTGAATTACCTCACCTCCATTCCTCGGCATACATGTATCAACTGGTTAAACAATACATCAAGTACTCTCATGTTTTGCCAAGCTATCAAACTTCCTACATCTCACGTGTTGTAAATATGAACGTTGAGAACAAAACTCTGAAAACAACATGTGTTAGTTCAAAAGTGTCAAACATTCATCAGCAACTAGTTAGCTTAGTTCTTTTCTCTCCACTATTTTCCGTTCTTTCTTGTTTTTCTATTTTACTGGCACATTTTATTTGCACTACAATTGCTGGCAAACCACTCACAATTACTAACTATTTCTATTAGGTCTATATATAAAGTACATATTTTTACACATTTATCATTCGTAAGTTGCATATCTATAATAATAGCTACTGACTAATGCATGATGAAGCTTGTCAGGTGTCATTTTCTTCATGTAAGAAGATTCTATTTCCTCATTGACAATTCCATTCACGACACCTCCATCAGTAAAACTATTGTCCATTTCTTGTTCATCGTTTTCGCTATTATCAACACTAAGTTTTTCTACTTCTTCAACTTCTTCTTTCTGTTCGCTATTGTCAAGTTCATATACTTCTTCGCCTTCTTCCTCCTGTTTTCTTTTTCGTTCTTCATCCATCCAAATTTTAGCCCATTTTTCGATTCGTCCCATATCTTCATCATAGCATTCAACTTCATTCATCAACATGGAAACGAGCCCTCTCTCATGCATTTTTGATTGCTCCATATCTTGTTCTTCCAATTCTCGAGTTTCCTGTTCAAGTAGCAAATCCTCAAATTCTTCGTCTATTACATCATCCCCCTCATGTTTCTCTTCTTGTTCCATGATTACTGGATCGATTAGTAAAATATTCGGATTTTCCCGTCTTAGTGAATTTATGTGAATAATAGCACCATCAACATCCTCCATATCATCGCGTTCTTCATCTTCTTGAATTCTATTCTGCAAGAAAAATGGCGAGGGGGAAACTGTTAATGGGAAAGGCTCTGATAATTTCGATTGGTGAGACTTATATCTATTTGAAACCATTTTCCAATAATTACTCAATACAAAAAAATGATTGGGATTTGTATATCCAAGCTTTTGTATCGCTGTACGAACATCTGATTTTAGGAATATATGATTTGGAGGATTGCTGGTTAAAAGGTTTAAAATTATTGACTTCACGAGTTGCTTAGTAAGCTCTTCCAAGATTATTAAGGATTCAGTTCCAATAGTGGGTAGCTCTGGCACACTCAATCTGGGTCGATACGATATATCAACATCATCCATTGTCAACTTACACAATTCATCCATCCTGTCTATACATATTAATGAATGTGGTTTATAATTGGATATACTATCGCCAAATCGCGATTCATTCTTGAAATCGGTTTGGTTCTCCCGTCGCATAATTAAGTCCAGCTGAAGTTCTTCATATCTAATAAAGTATTCTGATATTTCATAAGCTATAGGAAGCTGATCATATCGTAATAATTTGGATGACCATTTTCGAAGATTATACCTATTCATTTTCGATCGCTTGCAAGACTTCCGACGTGCCAATTCCCGTTTTAATACATTATAATAATTCATGATTTCAGAAACACTCTTGTTCTTTAGTCGAGATTTAATTAGATCAACACGATGTATGCTATATTTACTCAAACTATCAAAAAATATTTCCTTTTCGGAAGGAGTCCATAATATGCCCGGTGTATCCTCTTTACTTAATGTCGTTGTATCTGATGTATTTGATCTTCGTGATTGGACGTAGATCTCACCCGAATCGGTTATTTTGGAATGTTTTAGTTTGTGATATGGTTGTGATGTTGGCTTGAATATTTGTTGAACAAATCGATTATAAAAATCTTTATATGCGTTATTTCCTTGCAATCGACGTATTGGTCGTACCCTCTCCGGCTTCGCTATTTGTGACGATGGTCCTTCTTCCAAGGACTCCTCTGTAGACATTTGAAACTTCCCTTCGCTATCTTTTGGTGGGGTTTGTTGACATATATATATGCTTGTTAAGGATTCATCGCGATGTGTGTTTTTTTTTCTTTGGTCTTTTGTATGGAGAGATTCACATTTACACTTCATCAAAATTATAACATTAAGACTAAAAAGAAAGAAGAAAAGGGCGTTTCTATACAAAAGGGGGAAACTCTAAATTGACCATCAATTGGTCATATCGTAACTGCATTGACTTTCTCAGACAATTCTTCAATTATCTGCTTATTACTACTATCTTCATGTTCTGCTATTTCTGATTCATCGTCTGATTCATCAGTCGTATCAACCCACTCGTCATCGTTCTCAACATCATCTTGCCCACCATTGGGTTGAAGATTAAGATTGTGATCTTGTAAAATCTCAGGCAAGAACGGTTTAGGAACATCGTCCATCCCAACAACACCCAACGTCACCAAATTACTCGTCAGATCAACAATTTCAACATATTCTTCGGGAATTAAGCCATTCTCACCAGTTTCGGGGTCTTCTGCGACTAACCATCCTTGTCCGTGGCGATAACTGATCCAAATAATCTGTCCCTCCGTTAGTTTGATTTCATTATCGTTCTCAGGTATAAAATCAAATAATGCTCTTGCTTTTCGGTTTATTTCGTCTCGATGGTAGTCATCATCATTGTCATCGTCATAAGCTTCATTAGGGTAATCGTAGTGGTGGTTTAGTAGGTCATTATTTCCTTGAAGTATGTTATATTCTGAAGATGAGGATGAAGAATTAGCATCCTCATCTGAATCCGGTTGAGGAAAAAGGCCTATGTGAAGCGGATCTGACTCCGAATACGCGTAATCCTTGATGGATGTAGATGATAGAAACATACTGTTGAGGGAGTTTGCCATTGTAGGGTAGTTCTGTGTGATGGGAATATAGTCGTTCTAATTATAGAAATATCACGATGTAGTCTTGAGGATTTTAAAATTTTCGGTTTAGCAAAAATTGGAAAGTATAGTAATTAAAACGAAGTACAAATATATATAACAAAAACAAGCAATTATGACACCGTTCGAACTTCAATTACTAGCTGTTATTCGTTTATTCGTATTTCACTGTCAAAGTGGTTGTGGTTGTGATTGTTTGTTGGTATAGATTTAGTTTCTAAATTTGTGTATAAGCTGTTGGCACCATGACCAAATCGTTTTATCTTTTTTTGCTGGTTGTATGAATATAAACTGCATAAATGTTATCAAAATTTCAAACTACAGTCGTGCTTTGGAGGTTATTCACTGTGTGTCATAGTTAGTACTTTTTAAAGAAAGATATAACAATAGCATCCCTAAGTAAGATTCTCATATTCCAATAATTTATATCCTATACACATCGTCAAATTGAAAGACTGTCAAATGCCGCTTTGCATAGAAGATCAACATTTCGTTACACCTTTACCAACCGCGACATCTTTTGCCAATAATGTCGCATCTAGAATTTTCAATATCGTAACGATTAATTTTTCACTTAAAAAAATTTTGTTCCAATGATTCTTTAAGACTACAAGGATTGATCCTATAGCCAATCTTTGAATATATTTGTACTTAGTGACCAAATGGACCCAGCTGAAGAACAACAACAAGAATTGGAGGTGCTACAATCGATATATCCCGATGAGCTCAGAATAATCAACGATAAAACCTTCATAATTCGAATTAATTTAGATACTCCATCAGAAAGAAAACATGCCTTAAATTTGCAAGTTAAATATCCTCCTACATATCCTGAAGTCATACCGGAATTACATCTAGATGTAGCGGGAGACGAAGAAGATGAAGAAGATGACGAAGATGGTTTTTATGAAGATGAAGATGAGGATGACGAGGATGATGAAGATACCAAGGCAGCAAAATTGGCATTAAACATGAGTGAAACCATTGAATTCACTCGTAGTGAGTTAAACCAACTTTTGGAAAAACTTAACGAAGAAGCCGAGATGAATATAGGGATGCCATCCGTATTTGCTTTAACCACCCATTTAAAAGATGAAGCTGAATTATTATTTGAACAAGTTTTGAAAGACAAAGAATCCGCATACGAGCGTGAACGAGAAGCTAGAGAACGTGAAGAGCAAAAGAAGTTTGTTGGAACCAAAGTTACTAAGGAACTGTTTACAGAATGGAGAAATAAATTCAGAGCTGAAATTAAATATGAAGAACGATTACAAGAAAGATTTGAAAATATGCATCAAGGGAAATTGACGGGTAGACAAATTTTCGAAAAGGGTTTGGCTGGCAATGAAGAAGAGACTAACCCAAACGATGATGAAATAGTGGAAAGCATGAGTAAGGTTACTGTTTAAATATTACATTCTTAGTTTTGATAGAGTAATTAGCATATTTCAAAGAGATTTCAAGTCAGCGATGACTATATAGATTACTGTAGCTCCAGTTGATTGGTCTTTAAAATGACTAGTAAGATATCATGCTTCTGGGATAATTCCTTAGATTTCTAACTGAATGGCGATTGCCCCACAACCAATTATGAAAGATGTTCTTGAGGTTTCTCGGACTTGTCAATGTATACTTTCAATAATCGATTGTATTCTTCATAAGCTTCGTTTGGTCATCCAAACTCAAGCAAGTCCTCCTGTGGTGAAAGGACGATCCTGTAAACGAAATACCAAACAAAGATATATGGATAAGGGCCTGAGCTTTTTCCGTCCCCCACAATCTCTGCAATTCTGTTTACCTTTCAGGAAATCTACATGTACTTCCGAAAACTTACGAGAAAGTAAAGCGAAAGAAAGATTATCTAGCCGGTGTTATATTGTTATATAGAGTTATTGTTTAAATATTAGTTTTGTGTTCTATAATTGGTCCAAGCTGGAATTCATCCAAGTTCAACCAAACCGAACGGTATTTGGGGGTAAAGAAGAAAAAACTAAGATTTTTCACAAATTGTTCTCATACCTTTGTAAAAAATCCTTAAAATATCTGGAAATGCATGGATTCATACATTTCTCCATATCAAGTTAGTACGTGGCGCATAATGTAATAATTGTATCTTCAAACAACTTTCTTGGAGAACGAAGCAAAACACAAGAGCTTTGATGAAAAGAATCGAAAGGAATGGAAAGGCGGGATTTTCTTTTCGGTTACAAATTGCGTTAACCGGCTGGATGCGAACAAATGAAAAAATAAAAATAAAATTTAACGCCTTTCTTTTATTTGCAGCTTTCATTGGCGTTATCTTACAATTAACAAATCATTAATGTACTACGGTACACACAAGCCTTCGATATCAAAATTCATTGAATTAAAACTTCTATAAAATTATGCTTTGTATTAATCAATAAATATGTATATATAACCATAAAACCCATTACAAGAAACCACCTACCGTTTCTTCCATCTCTATAAAACATTATAAACTCATTTCTCGTAAAATTCTTTTTTATAAGAATACTTTATTTTGTACTCATCTAGAATACATGCTCTAATGATATTTGAGGGGTTTCATGTCTTAGTATATCAGCTGGTGTTTCTTTATTACTATCATGATGATAATGTTGTTGGTTTTGTTTATGTACTGCCTTTGGATACATTTCTTTGCCATTTTCTGTAATCAAAAATCTATGCTGTGTTGTAATGTCATGTTCCTCCACGTCTTCGTCTGATAACGAACTAGCGTTAGTTAATTCCGGTAATGATATTATACTTTCTTGGTAACTTTCTTGGTCTTCTTCTTCAGAGTCACTGGAGTAATCATCGTCTTCCTCTTCTTCTTGTATTGAATGAAGATTCAAAACTGGTAGTTCTCTAAATGAAGGTGTTGGTAATATTCTTGGCTTGGTAACATCGACCATTGTTGCTGATTGTGTGTCTGGGCTGATTTGTTCGTCGTCGCCTTCTTCGTCAGAATAGTAATAATCATCAGAATCAGAACTGCTGCTGGAATATTCATCTTCCCAATCATCATCGTCGTCATCATCAGAGTCTATTTCGCGTTCGGAGTAATAGTACATTGGAGAATATTCAGCAATGTTATCTTCCTCTTTATCAGAATCATCATCAAGTTCATATTCCATTACGGATGTCTTATACTCATTACGAGTAGGTTTAATTGGTACGTCAAAAGCAACATGTTGTGGTTGTGATTTCTTAGCTGGAACTTTTGCTCTCTTTTCAGTTTCATCATGAATATATTCCATGATGTTATCCAACATATTAGCTTGGACAACCAAATTTCTTAAGGAAGCCTTTGGCGAGTTTGCTTCTCTGGTAAGCTTTGACCTTACCTTGGATGCTAAAAGATATGTTTGAGCAAATGATAAGTCTGACATTATGGTTTATTGGTTTTGAATAATGATAAGAAAATATAGATATTCGAAAAAATGTGAATGATGGGGTGCCAATGCTATATTTATATTTGTCTGTCTGAAATCTGGAAATTATTTTTTGGCCATCGTTTCATTCGGATTTATTCATCGAATTTGTCATATTTGTTTATTATTTTTTCGGGAAAAAAATAAAACCTTAAAAAATTCACGCATCCTATTATTAATGGACTTAACCGCTGTAGTTATTTCCGATCCGATTTTCAAATTTTTGAATTTTGCGGTCGTCTGCAGATTTTATAAAGATATCCGAGAGGTTTTTCTTAAATCCCTTTTGACGTCAATTACTAATACTTTATTTGCATACTTATAGTTTTTACTTAAAAGGAGGTATTTATCGAACCAACAGCAAAATGGAGATTACTATACAAAATAATTTTCAAGTAACATTATACAAATTTGTGAAACAGTGGAAAAACAAAGAGTGTTAACCCCTATTTAACAGACGGGTGACACACCCTTGGAATAAAAGTTGCATAGCCGTTTTTTCATTTTTCAAGAAAAAAAAATCTAGAAAAATCTAAGAGTTGCAAATTTATTATTTTATTTATTTTTGGTGTGTGACTAACAATTCTATAGTATTTGTAATCGGCTGATGATAACCATTATTATACTCCATTGATTCCATTAATACAAATTGCAATTATTTACTTTTCCCTCTTCAATTGATAAATGACTAATTCTTTCTAGACTATCTGTATTACACATGCGTATGTACCTGGATCTTTAATTATGCACTGTTTACATCCTTAAAGGAGATATCATACATGAAAGGGGACGATGTCGAAGCATGTGTTTGACTCACTGCTCAACTTAGTTTTTTTATTGCTTTTTTCAGAATCAATTTCCCCCCTTCTTCTAGCCACATCATTTATGATTACGTATTTGTCAAAATTTAAAGGTCGGAATTATCTAGTAGGTTTATCTCCATGTTACTTCTTTCTCGACCAGATGGAAAATTCTCAAAGTTCCTTCCAGGTTCATGTTTATGTAATCGGATGTATTTCGGGGTACTGGCTTCGATTGTAAACTTTACTTAGATACTAAAGGCATTAACAATTCAAAACTTAGAGCTAAGATATGAAAGTCTAACACTACCAGCAGCATATTCATGTACTCCGGTGGGAGTGGGATTTTATGTACAAATTCAATAGCCCAATTAACAAATACATCCTTTGGGGAGCTTATCTTTTACGTTGTTCCCCAGAATAACTTAGATCCTCTCTTCTTCCGACTTATCGCGGACCGAATGTTCGTACAGCCCTCTTTGATTTGCTTGCTCCGAACGATCCCATTCATAATCCAACATTAAAAAGCAATTACATGGAGTTAAACTTCGAATTTCCCCTTTTGGAGAGAAATCCGAAGACCGTTATCTAAATCCGTGACCCGTTTATTTCATTTGCAAGCCTAAAGTTCTGGGGTAGACCCCAAGCAAAATGTGTACCTGTATCACTCTCTACGATTGATGCACCCGATGAGGTTTGTTCTGTTGAAGCTTCTGGATCAGAATACTAATTCTCTGTGCATAATTCCATTACATCATGGTATTTAATTGTTTATTTTTTGGGTTAATTACATGCATCGCGCGGAATATTTTCAGACTTTTTTTCCGAGGTATAAATACAATTCATAAATCATTCCACGGCCCGAGCGAACATATAAACTATTCATGTTGCTGCTATTGGGAAAGGTTTCCTAGAAGATACAGTTATTTACTATTAAATGGAAACCACATGGATCTTTCGGGTTCCTATTCATAATCAAAGAAATGAAAAGCTGAGTGATTTTACGCAAGAGTATCTACAGGGTATTCAATCTGAAAGGTCCCTAGTTTCCTGAAATTTCCAATTCGTTCGATTAAACTGCAAATGCATTGGAATTACATTGCTTGACTGTATAAATCTTTCGATTAATAACAAAATTAATAAAAATAAACGAAGAAACTTTCTGTTCCTACGGCAACAAATACTGATTGGTTTAGAATGGCTCATTCTGCAGAACTTGATTTGACGTGCATACCCTGTGATTGGAGAAATGAAAATGTTATTAATCAGAAGTACAACAGTACCATTGGCGATTCTTTTATGTCCTTGTTTAACATCCTCTTTACGTGAACTGGATTTACGTTCCTTGCTTTTCCCTAACGATGCAATCAAGGAATAACAAGATAAGATTTGCAACCAAAGGAGTCTAGGGTTATTTTTTACGCGCAAGATTCAAAGGTTCCTGCTTCTCGAAGTTGCGTTGCTCTAATTCGTTATTCTGGTCTTTGCGGAAGCAATTCAGAGAGCCTTCGTGTGAGAATGTTGAGAGAAACCATACACATAGAGTAGTTGCAATCAATGAACCAAGTGCTAATTGCGAGCAATGCATGAATATTATGAATTACTCATCTTAGTAGTGGTATCTATGAAGCATTGCATAATCCAATAATAATATTCTTTCAAATGGGCAATCTTCATTCCTAAAAATTCTACAACAGTGATCATAATATCCAATAGTTCCACAATCACATTCATTACCCGTCTTGTTATCTTTATAAGAACTTTTTATATTATTTTAATACATATATAAAGTTTTGGAAAAAATTATACAGAATGATGGTCGAATGCATGATAAATTTATGAAACTTCCAGTAGTTGGGGGTAAATAGGTAACATGTCATCAATTATATTTCATTAATTACTTTATTTCTCTCTTTTCAAATTATTCGATTTGTTTCTTTAATCGAATAAACCGAAACCCATATCTTCATCAGATTCTTCAGCAGCTTCTTCTTCCTTTTCTTCGGCAGCAGCAGCCTCGGCACCAGCACCAGCGGCACCAGAAGCTGGAGCGGCAGCAGCAGGACCGGAAGCAGCGAAGGAGAATAATAATTCCTTTAAGTTCTTACCTTCAACAGCCTTGGCGAAAACATCAGCCCAAACGGATTCAACAGAGGCACCAGCAGCCTTGGTGATGGCTAATAACTTTTCGGAGGTGATTTCTTGTTCAGCGTCTGCTAAGATTAATGCAGCGTATGAGACGGAAGCTTCGGCGGACATTACTTGTATATGGTTATGTATATGTAACTAAAAGGAGATCTCTCTATTAGTGCTTGATATACTGTTTTAATGAAATATTTTCAGTGAAAATCGACCGCACTCCTCACAGTAAGAGATTGTAAGAGAGCAAAAGAAAAAAATTGATATTGGTTCATGCACGTAAAAACTAGACAATTTTTAGGGTTCCCGCCCTAATACTTTCGAAACTGCACGTGACGAGGTTGATTGAGATGGTCCCACACATGGGAAACCCAACACACAACAAGCTTGATTCCATCTCTTTGCCAACACTACATTGTCAAAATCACGAGTAAAGGAGCGATTTTCTTTCTTAATTTCAAGTATATACAAGCCGAATCAAATAGCTATCCTAAAAAAATTACTCAATTGATTAATAAAAAGAAACTAGGTTGAACCCCCACTTAGTTCAAGAACTTAGAAATGGAAGATAACCATCTTCTGTATTCATCTTCTTCCTTATGTTCACTATAAGTAATGATGAAATCAGCTAATTCACCATTGATACCCTTTTCAGCAAGATAAGTTTCGAATTCAGTTTGTAAGGATTCGTCTAAATCGGAGAATCTTGGACCTTGGTAAGCAATACTTTCTTCGTAGGCTTCCTTTGGATCTTTACTAAGATGAGCTGAGATCTTGTTATGTGGAGTGATAGTATCAACTAAGAAAGTTTCTTCACTGTTTTGTAACAATAAGTTTAAGATTAATCCGGAATCTTCCTTTTGGTTTTCAACAACAACCTTGACGTTACAGAAAGCTTGGTCAAAAGAATCTTCATCTTGTTCTTCAAGCTCCATGTCCTCGTTCATTGGTAAAGTAGCAACTTCATCAATATCAAAGTAAACGTGGATAAGGTTTCCAGTGTCCTTATCGGTCTTGACAAGTTCAACATTTGACTGACCTTGGTTGGAAATAACCTTAAAACCTTGTTCAGTTAAATATTCTTTGTAAGTTGGGTCAATTTCATTAGGAACGGCCTTGGCAAGCTTCAATTCTTCATTAATGACCTTTTGGAGAGGCTTTTCTGGGGCATTGAACTTGATGGCGGTGCTGGAGAAAGAACGAACATTTTGACCAGCCATCAACTTTGGCAATGAAGTCAAGACTGGAATTGAACGTTTAGAAATAGCAGCAATTGCTAATCTCTTGGCTAATTGGGCACATAAAGCGGTTGATGCTAAGCTGGACATTATGGATTGGTGTGTGTGGAACTCAATTGGTGTGGTGATTTGTGGAGATAAAGAATCAATGGTGTTCAGAAAATCGGGAATTGGGTGATGGCTTGCCCCCGTTTCCAACTTAAAAAAAAATGCATTGCTGGTCGTGCAACTGTGCCAATAATTGCTCAGGGATAATTTTCAAACCATTGATACCCGTTGGCTGCGAAACTGATAAACCAGAGAGTAACTACTAATGATACCTTAAGTAAATTTATTATAATAAGAAAAGTACAAAATAAATAAACTACAATTAAGGCCATGAATAGTTGAGTCAAAGGAAGAAATTTAATGAACAAGCGTAAATTAAAATACAAATGCAAGCGTTATCATCCTTCAGTCCCTTGGTATTTTTTCATTTCTGCATTCAACCAGAATTGAGATAGTTTTGAACAAATAACGAAGCTCCTCTAAATTTTCTCCCTTGATATTTTTCAAATATGGCTTTATGATGTTTAATAGGGTCTTGACAGGTGTCCAACATAGTCTGAGCCAATGGTCTCAATTGTCTTTCAGTGTATCCACTGTATAACACGTGCAATTCCGTCCAGTCCTCATTCTTTAATAACTTTCTTGATAAATAGTGAGCACCAGCGGCTAACCAACTTGGAGGAGCAGCAATAAAACGAGAATCTATAATTGTTAGTTCCAAAAAATACTTTGCTAACGTTCTAGTTTCATAATCATAGCTGTCAGCCTTTGATATCCTTCGTAAGAATGACATTGGCCCTGGGAATCCTAAATCAAATTCTAGAACATCAATCATGAATCGTTCTGCTTTGAGGAATTCTTCGATCGAATAAGCGTTGTCAGCCATATATGCTACTTCTTCCACTGTTGGACAATTGATTTCTTCGTATTTGGCTGCAATAATCAATGCAACGGCTCCAACCAATTGGAAACGTGATAATGATACTTTTCGTTTAGATAAAAACCGATCGATATAATTAACAGTTAAGAATAATGTCTCTGGTAGTAAGTTAAATCGAGAGTGTACTTGTACCACCCAATCTACTAACACAATTCTCATTTCCCATTTTAATTCATCTTGATGATCCATATAGTTTGGATCAGGGAGCATTTTATCTTCTAGTTCATGCAAGTAGTTGAATATTTCAGGAGCATATTCGGCGACCATAGTGGGATCATATGTATCTTCATCTTTTTCATCTAAAGTTGTTCGCGCATGTTTTCGAATCACGTATTTGATTTCATTTATATCGGTAGTAGTCCAGATAGGTTGCATTGGTACATGCGTGTCAAATGGAGATGTTAATGGATATGGACTGTGATTTTCATGGTCATATTCAGCGTTTGCTACTAATTCCTCTTGTGCTACTTGTTTGTGATGTTCGATCGCTGTCAAATCTACATCCTTGACTATTTCAGCAGGATCTTCACCAACGAGTACATTCCGGTGATCTACTCCCACTACATATTCTTCGTCTTCGAAATCATCGTCCAATTTTTCAAAGTGTGTTTCAGTTATGTCGACATCAGGAATGTTCTCCTTATCCTCATCAACGTCACGCCCTACATCTACATCGTGTTGTATTTGGTTTTCTTGGTCTCTATTTGTATTCTCTATGATCAATATATCCTCCAATCGTGGTTTCTTAAATTGATGGAGATCAATTGACTTTTTTTCAGTATATTCTTCTTGATGTTGTTTGTAAATCGGTATCTTTCCTTGTGAATGGGAATGAACATGTTTTGGTTTATATGAATGAACAAAGCTCTGATTTTCTTGGGCAGTAAGGTCACCCAATGCTTCTCTATGAGTATTTAACGCTGGAATATAAGTACTTGAAGCATTTCCTGGAATTGAAGATGTATTGGGTTTGGATTTTAATTGAAGACCAGTAATTTTATTTTCGTCACTAAATGACGTTGTTCTAAATGTCCTCATTTGCTTAAAGAGGCTTTCTTCAGAAGGGTACTGGATTTGTGGATATTGTAATCACTCTCAATGGATAAATATACCAGATATACTTGGGCTTCTATAGTAAACTAAAGATTGATTGTGTTTGTGGTGATGTTTTTTTATTCTTTGTTTATGTTTTTTTGTTTGTTTGGTCTCACTGATTAAGTGGTTCGAAATTGCAAATACAAACAAAATAGCAATTGATATTTTAAATTTCTTGATGAAGTGTGTAAATAGTACAGTCGACACACACAGGTTTTTGGTGATGTTTTGTTTTTATAGTAGAATTGACCTAAATCTGTAAATTGTTCTCTATTTATAACTAATGAATTAGGAAAAGTCAGTGTGAGGACAGTAATAGACTAAATTCAAAGCTCTGTTCTATATTTGGATTAAAGCGAAAGTGGTAATTTTGCTGTTATAACAAAGCAAAATAGTTGGAAATATAGAGTATGAGAATCGTCTCTGGTAGTACGACTGAAGCTCTTAGGTTGTTACTGTAGTGGAGGAAACTTGATATATATAATTTATGTGCAGATCAGTCCAGTATTTATTGAAAAGTTTAAAAAAAGAACGCAGGTAAAGAAAAGGAATCTTTGGACATTAATCAATAAGAAAGCCAAACAAGCGAAGAAGCAGAGAAGGATGCAGTTATAATAAAAAAAGAACGGGAAAGGGGTGTTTATAAAAACAGTGGTGGCCCTAACTAAAAGTAAAATACAACACATATAATATACACTGAACTCGAAATCAAAACAAAACAAACTCACAAAAACACCAAAATACGTTTTGAGTGACTTCCCGAATATAAATGTTTTTAAAAATTTCATTTTTTTCTTTTTTAGTTCTTTATCTACGAGTAGTAGCGGTAACCAATTGCATGAATTGAGAAATTTTAAATGACCTATTTCTTAACTTCAAAACATTGTCTGGTTCACTGGTGGCTGGAAATCAGTGATTTAAAGAGAGAGACTCGTGAAACCTCGATGCGTTAAAAATTTAATAACAAAAACTCGATGCGAAAAATAAGGAAGACACGTCCATAAACAGTTGAGATGTAAACAAACAATCTTTTACTCCAAGAACAAAAACAACACAACCTTGAACACCTCTTATGTTACTACAACAATTAAATTAAATTCGCGCTATTAGTAACCCGTTTTCATACCATCCATCACTCTTTATACTGATTTTCTGCTGAAACAACGTCGCCCTTTCTCGCCCTGAATTGATCTGATTGTTTTTACCCTCTTCTCCCCTCTGGTCTACTCTGTGTCCCTTTTATCGCCTGTTACTATTACTACCTTCCCGAGTAGAAGAAATGCTCAGACATTCAACTCGTGTATGCGTGTTTCATCTCGGGTTTTGCACACAGGCGTGTTCAATGGTTTCTTAAAGATGTTTAACGATTGGTGAAGTGGTGCTAATTAGCTTTGGGACAACCACTTTTCTCTAAAACTTTAGGGTAAAGATACATGTAATTCCATAATTCGATGTCATTTTTAAGTTTAGAGTCTAGTGTCATGGTGTCAAATGTTCCCAAACTGTAATATACAACCTACTAATTACTTTACTTGATTTGAACGTAATATGTTGAAATTGCCTTTTCAGGCAATGGTAAATAGAAGAGAGAATATTGACTTGAAATAACTTAAAAGGTTAAAACGTTGAGCTGAAAAAGTGTTTAAATCCAACAGAACATCACTTAACAACGTGAAAGACCTGTAATATGTTTAAGCTGGGACTACCTTAGGCAGAGTAACTATTCGCGGCTATAATCTCAAAACAATCTTAGTTATATTGGAAGAATATCGAGACAACGCCTTGTAAATTGATGTGTTATTCTACAAAGATTGAAGAACCAAAAAGCACATGTTCTTGTCACCAAGTAGCAGTAAGGGGTCACAAAACAATGACATAGAAGCTTTGGACTCGGTAAGCAATTATTTTCGATTTGGAGACCTGGCTTTATTCTTGTGTCTTTTATTTTGTATATTGTCGCGACTGGTGTTAAAGTCCTGACATAAAAAAAACGTTCGCCGTAACTTGTTTGTTCGTTGCGTCGCACCCAGCATTTTTTGGTCGTTTACCTGAAAAGTGAGAAATGTGCACAATTTCATTGGCAATTTTAAGTTCTATTGTATTTCTACATTCAATTATTGAGCCCTTAACAAATGTTAATTGTATATGGAATTGTCATTGCAACCAAACAATAGTAGCGAAATATATCGAAGAATCCAAAGAATAATTCCAAACTTAACGTTGACGAATTGGGGGTGGAATTATTCTTTGACCCCCCACTAAGCCTACAAAATGGAAATTTCCCGTGTAAACTTTAGACGAATTTGAGGAAACACCAAATATGAATTATTATCACAATTGGAATTTCATATAACTGGTGTCTCTAGTTTTGAGAAGCTCAAGCATAGCGGCAAGCTTTTACTTCGGTATCAAACCTGGCTGTCGAAGGAAAGCATCTTTTCTTACAATCAAACATATTATTTCTGCAAGAACCAAAAAGCTTGTTTGGAGAACTCAAAACAGTCAATTTACCCTAACAGAACTTAACACTCCAATGTTACAAAGTACCCATTCACCACTTGAAAGGAGAAGTAGCATCTCGAGTGATTTTTTATTAGTATTTGGTATCCGTTTTGTACTAAGATAGTAAGTCTGTATCGCATAAATTATATTTGTGATAAATCTCGATTTTCGCAACAGTGCAATACCAACCCGAAAATTTAGGGTTGCTGCGCAATTTTATGCTTTTGAAGCACGACCGTTTGTGGAATACTCCGAGAGTTTAAGGTGGGGACGCCTCACAGCTTTCCGAGGCAAAGGAAAAAAAAAAGGGGTTGGGGGTTGAGAGATATCCCCCAAAAATTCGCAACTACTCCAAATTCTAACCATTCAATCAAAATGGGTACACAGATCAAGCTAATTAGAAAAAGCAGTAATGAGTATACATTATTTAAGTTACTATTACAATTTTAGAAGAGCTGAAGGTTGTGATACATGTAATTTCCTTGCTGCAGTAGGCTCTATTTTGGAAAAAACTTGTTTTTCTCTGTTAATTACCCCTTAAGAACAATTTTCAATTCAAGGAAACATAAAGAAGGTAAACTAAGGAGATTTCCGCAGCCAATATGGAATTCCACTTTGTGAATTTTACTCGATCCACCCAGATTTATTAGCTGGATGTATTAGTTTCGAATTCCTACCTCCCCCCCTCGTGGTTTCCTTGTTTGGAAATTGTTGGCTTGAAGATATCTGGATTGTACCTTCAGAGTAACACACGATGCAGTTTGCTCTCGCCAATGCAATTGATAAACTTACTTGAATTCTTCTATAAAGATCTTTTATTGAGTTAAATTAATTATGCATTTACAAACAAACAAATAATAAAAAAACGTCTACCATTTCGGATTCACCGAAAGGAGTGCCAATAAAAAGTTATAAGAGTAATTATACGGAATTGAAAGAATTGAAAGTCATGCCCACATACAAGAAACATAGATATCGAAAAGTTCTTAAATCGATTCCCAGTCGAACGTTATTTCATTTAAATCAATTGCATCGTTCTCTCCGTAATAGACAAAGTTATTGGATTGTTTTGGTGCCTGGGGGCATTTTTGTTCCCAATCTATTATTCTATCTTTTGGAGTTTGAAAGCAGTCAATATATTCGTAGTTATTAGATGACAAGGGTGTATGGGACTGTTGTTGTCTTTCTAATGAAGGTGGTGGTGTGTTTAATATTAATTCGCCAAACGACCTTTGTGGTAGCATATTACTTTCGTCCATTTCAGTGTCAATTAAATCTTGCACTATTTGTAATACCTCTGATTTCACTAATGAATCATCAAGCATCGACAACTTAAATTGCATCAATGATAACTTTTCCAGTCTTTCAGATGAAGTTCTTTTCTTCTTCCTTATTGGGTATGGAGTCATTGGTGTATCTAGTATGTTATGGTGATTATCTGAAAATGTGTGTGGAGATGACAAATTGTGTTGTTTTTGTACTGTTGATTGGTGAAGACCAGATAATTTGCTGGGACTAAAGGATAAAGGGGATTGTAATTGCTGTAACATTGCTCAAATTGCTATATCATCTGTCGAGAAGAAGTGTTTTGATACTCGGAGAATGAACATTATTTGGAAAACAGATGGTTTATTTATATTTGCATAAAAGAAAACAATAAAATTGACACACAAATTCAAATTGCGTGGGGGCTAGGGAATATGATTATTTTTTGTGTTCGAAAAGAAGAAGAAAATGTGAACAACCTTAAAAAAACCTTTTTTGCCATTGTGCATAAAAAATATTGCAGAAAGTTATTTTTTAATTCGAAATGTGGTGAAGTTTATTTTAAATTTCTATGGATGCAAGAAAATAAATTCCTTCTAAAAAATAATCCCAAAATCTTACAATACATTCTTCTCAATACTTAGATTTGCGAAACTTGTTACGCTGTTCTATTTTTTTATCTCATTAACTTTTCTTGTTAAAAAAAAGAATTAATTTTTCTTACCTTAATAATAATCGCAGAAAAATTTCTATACTAGACTATTTTAGAGAAAAATAAATGTTGAAATAAAACCCCCTCAATTAAAACCAGACTAAGAAACATCAAATGGGACCACATTAAAGGCTTGGTAAACAGTAAAGACAGCTCAAAGACTTATTGCAAGCAATAGCTTATCTTGTTATAACCATTTACACAATACAACAATTATCCTTCTTGCCAAATAATTCATTTACATATTTGGCAGCATTTTCTTAAAAAAAAAGAAAACATTCATACATCAACAAAAGTTTGTTTTAGTGAAATTATTTTGGCTGTAAAAAAATTATTGCTTGAATTGATTAGAATTCAATAATTTTTTTCTTTACAAAATGGTTCAATTTTGTTAGACGAAAAGTACATAACTCTACCTAGCTGCTGCGACCAAGAAGATGAGCTTAGACGACATCGAGGGTAGCAAACACCAGAATGCATATAATACCTATTTGACTAGATAGAACATCCAAGTTATTTGCAATAGAATTTTGCACAACGATGCATAGAATATAACGCACCGAATTAAGTAATACGCATCAGTTGAGGAAATGGATCAAAATGAAAAGCTGCAAAAAAGATCAAACAATAAAATCATTCTTGTATCAAAACACAATGTTAATAATTCTCTCTTAAACCCGCCGAAAGCTTTGTAATTGATGTGGTTGTCAAGGCGTTTGGAAACCAAAACAATTCAATTAGAGGATGTTGATCACCACATGGAGTTCAATTTCCACATTTGTAAGTTTGCAAATGGGAAACTTCAATGCTTCACTGGCAACAGTTACTCCAGTGAAATGAGGCCATTATACAATAATCTACTAAGCCCGTTCAATGTGTGGTTTTTGTACTAAGCTCAAATTGTCATGTTTTTATCCAGTTAATGGCAAACACCATTCTAACCCAATTGTTTCTGTTTCGATCTGAAACGTCAATTATGTCACATCCAAGATTGGCCATGTTTGGTTAAGTTGTTGTCTGCTACAGATTGGTTCTCTTCTAATTACACCTAATTCGAATTCATTTCAATGCCTACTTGTTTTATTTTCTCAGAAGCTGGTTGAGTAGATTTGTTCATAACCATCTCTACAAAAAGTCATGCACACGTTATTACTACAGTAACGGTGTATCGAACAATAGAAGCGAGTGGTACACATTGACATATAAATGTAATATCTTTACCTAGAATAGTATGTTGGACTATTCCTGGATTGATACTTCTTGCAAACAAGATTGTATGTATCATTATAAGAAAAAGAGTGGGCCTTCATGAAACCAGCTCTCTTTTATTATTCGTGTTTTATCAACATTTAATCATCTATTTTTGCAAAAATTGCAAGAAAATAGTTGAGAACCTTGTTGGCAAAGTTTCAGGGAATCTTCTCACCCTTTTTGGTGAATGTATTTATATATATTTTACTTTTAGTACATCAGAGAATAAAGTATTTCGGTTTGCATTAGTCTTTTTAGCTTCCTACTTTCTTATTCATGCAAGATTGCCGATGTTGTTTTTTTTTCTGCTTATTAAGCGCATCGTAAACCTTCGTAATTACGATTATCTTTACTAGTTGCTCTAATTACGAGTAATCCTTATATATTCGCTCTCTGAATAAATAGGAATACATATAAAATTAATCTCCTTCAGAAGGATTTTCATTTACAGGCAAGCGGGGGGAATTGTCTCTACAAAAGATTTTGCAACCTTTTTAGTTTATGTGTTTCTTAACCACTTTTAGGAGGTATTTGTGGCGTGTCTAAAATTTTTGTAATTAAACCTAATTGGGAAATAGTTTGGTTCAAAAAAAAATAATCAAAAGGTTAGGATGCGCATATTCTGAAAACTGAAAAAAACAATCTGACTTCGGAACGATCTTGCCAGTTCAATCCAGGAGAAAAGTGGCATCATTCAGACATGATAATGGGCTCATTGAAACATACTGGTTGACATTTATTACACCATGGATATTAAGGTATTATCTAGAACAAAACCAATAAAACTCGTCTAACTCTGTTTTAGGAGTTCACTTCATTCTTAAGATAATCATAGGTATTGCTTCTGACGTCCCATATTATTGACTTTGTGGGGTAGAACAAAGACCATTGCGACTAAATTGCTGAATTGAGACTCGCGCCGTATAAGGGGACACAATCTTGTGAACACTCAAAAATAATAGTATTTACGTTGGGCCTGAGAACATAATTTTAATTTGAAAAATGGAACCTTATATGCTGGAGTGGACAATTTCAGTGCAAGCAACCCTTAGGTCCTAAAGTAAACATAAATGTATCCTCCAAAATTATACTTCAATGGATTCTAGAGGTATTTTCTCAATTGGGAAACTAATTATGCAGTTCGTACATACGGACAATTTTGTTGGGTGCAGAGAACCTGATTGAACATGGACAGAACGAAAAATAGAAGTTTCAATTTCGAATTCTAAAAATATTATTAGCCTGCTAAAAAAAATATTATACAAGAGTAAATAATATTCACAAAAATTATGATTTTTTTAAAAAAATAATTAGTTTTACTAGGAAAGTTCGTATATTGCATTTTTCCATGAAATTTATCTGGAAATCAAAAATTTTAACCTTGAAATTTTATATTGAAAATGTGAGTTGAAATTCCCACGGCTGGAATTGAGTTCCCGATTCAACATTTTGGCCATTTTCACTTTCATGAACAGGCACAACCACCCATATTGTAGCATGTTTGGGGTCACATAGTATGATTGCTTTGTGGGGAAGTATGATACCGCTAGATAATGAATGCATGTTATTCAACGAAAAAAAGAATGAAGTATTATCGCGGCAATATTTACACGCCTTTGTCTATTGTTCTTTTTTATGTAAGAGGAGTCAGACCAAAGGAAGAAGGCTTCTGACAGAATAGGCTCGGCTAACTAGGTGTATTAAAGGGTTTTTTTTCAGAGACACCGATTACTGTCTGTTCATCAAGAGACTAGGTTAACAATGATATAAAAGAACATACAAAATATACCAAAAACCCCTTCTTAGATTGCTATGTTTTTTTTTGTTTTCAAGAACGGTATTATGAAGGCATAAACGATTCCAGATTTCGTTTTTGAGTCACTTTCATAAAAATGATACAAAATTATTGGTTGCTCTAAAGATTTAATTTAGACCGTTTAGAAGATTTTACAATTTTTGACATGACAGTAATTTTATGTCTGCAACATTTAAAAAAAAATGGCTTAGTATTCGCAATAATTTTCCATCTGTTCAACAACTATATCCCAGGACTGTAGAGGTTTATGTTCAGGACACTTTTCTCAATGCTCTAATTTAAACTCCCTTTCGTTGGTTGAGAATCGAATTTCTCTAACAATCTTCTAAATCTCAACTTGTAACCACCATGCCTTCTTTTGAAAAAACTACAACTACTCTTGCGTTATCGTAACTATCTTTGCTATTTCCTAAATATTATTGGCAAAAAAATATAACAAGGGTCTTAATGAATGTTACGTTATCTATATGATTCTATGCATATCATGATAAAATGAGCAAAAACTAGTTGGTTCAATTGAAACGGGTTGCCGATGAAAACCCTGAACAATGACTCCTTCGAAACCAGTCCATAGTCTGAACAAATGCAATGAAGTTTCTGGAACATACAACTCAGGCTAGATAATAACACTTGCTTCGCTGGAATAGTTATTCTTTACTTCGATAAAATATCAGCACTTGACGTTGCTGTGATCAAGGGTAAAGGTTCCCAATATTCTTTTTCATGAGGCTTGACTTCTTCCTTGACTTTGGATCACTGAAAAAAAAAAAATTCTTGAATGACTCTGGGCCGAAACACTACAGAAAATCATTGGGCCACAGCGCCCCTACGCCGATGTTGTTGAGTGTGATGACTAATATATGCGACGGGTCATTTGTTTAGGAATGTCAACAAACTCTCCAAGAATAATTGCTACCGAGCAAATAGAAGGTGATCATATCCTCAAGGGTCAACTAGTTGACCAACATACAAGATGTGTACATTACCATTCCCCAATAGATATTATTGCTATCAAATTCAAGTGTTGTCAGACCTATTATCCTTGTTATAAATGCCATGAAGAATTAGCTGGTCATTCAATTGAAAAATATGACATTGACATTGATGAGAAAGTTATACTATGCGGCGGCTGTTATCGTACATTAACCTTTAAACAATACAAATCCCTTAGTTGTCTATATTGCGGTGGGAGGTTTAATCCCGGATGCTCCTTACATTATCATTTATACTTTAAGCTAGATTGAATCAATATTACAAATCACATTACAAACTTATAACTTGGTTGCCAAGGACGGATATAAGTTGTTCAATAAGAAGACATAAAGTCCGGCCGAGTAACTAATTTCATAAAGTGTATTCCGTAGCAGTGCCTCGTTTTATTCTTTTTTTTTCTTGCCATTCCATTTTGTTTGCCTGTGTCACTCTGTGAATAAAAAATCTCGTGGTGGTAGCGAAGAATAATAGCGAGCCATTTGATAAGAATTTAGGGAGAGGAGCGAACAAAAACTATTTAAACTTCGTACCATCTCCACATATACACAAAGAAGATACCCAACTACAGTTTTATTCTTACTACCCAACATAATTAAGTGACTTAGTTTTCCAAATCTATATACATTTCAGATGACAGACATATCCAAGAGTGCTTCAAGATCATCATCGGTTAGTTTCAGCGATTTGACTGATGTTCCTAGAACTTGCATAATCATTAGCAATCTTGCAAAGAATGACTTTATCATTGATCAAAGCAAACCACAGTTATTACATACCAAAAGATTATCGTTATCTGATCAAATCAAATTAACCATCTTGAATCATGATGATTACCTTGAAAAGATTCTGAGCTGGTCTAGCTTACCCTTTTTGAGTAGAATTATTATTATATTTAATGACGAACCAACAGCCGCATCTGCTTATAATTATTTGACAAGTGAAAGTGAATTGTTGTCAATGTTTCCTTACATTAAGGTGTCATTACAGGAAAACTTATTGCGTAGATCGAAATCGTCAGATAGTTTAACAAACTTAGGAGTCAAGATGAGTTTAGAAAATTTTAAGAATTTCCATAACGATCCAAATAATATTTATAATGACTATACTGAGCCAGAACCCAAACAATTCAATGTTTTGAGTGACTTGGCCAAAATGGGTATTGATTTATCGCAATATAATGACGAAGAGCAATTGCAGGAATTGAAAACACAACAAGCAGAAGAACAAGCAAGATCAAGATCAAGATCGTTATCTCCAAGAAGACCTGACCTTTTAACAAGAAGATCTTCTACCAAAACTTTATTCAAACCTGCATTACTGGTTAATACAGATAAGGATAATAATTTGAAAAAGCCAGAGGCAACTCTCTTTCCAACATCTCCAACAATCACCTTGGATGAAACTTTCTAGTTCTTTTTATACTTTTATATAATCAGTGAGGTTTTATATATATATATATAAATACATACATACATAGCATCGTGTTACAATATCAAGTGTGTGGGAGACAAGCACTTATTAGAAAGGTTTCACCTTCTCTCACAATAACGGGGTGAAAAATTAATTTAGAATACTTAATTAATTAGCGTTCAAACAACAACAACGGTCTTCCGTCCGACGAAAAAAAATAACTTAATTAAATAAAATTGAAAATGTTACCCAATCCAATCACTTATCAAAATTGACATTTTTTTCTTCATTTGTTCATATTTCTTTTTCAAACTAATTAAATCATATTTCGACAATGAGATTCGTCAATTTGGTATCTTGGTCATTATTGGCTCTCAGTGGTACAGCTTCTGCTAAGCATTCTGCTGATGAAGCCTCAGTTTATGAATTGAACAAACCTCATGCATCCCAACTTTCCACAGTCTCTGCTCGTGAAGCATTTGCTTATTTCGGTGATAAATTAGGTATTGAAGATAGATTCAACTTGGGTGAATTTGATTCTAAGTTCATTGAATTTCTTAATGAACGTCACGCCGCAGATGAAGAATTGCCAAACTTATTTGTCTATTTGAGAGGTGTTGAAGGTTTTGGTGAACCTTCATTTATGATTGACCACCAGAAAAACGTGCATAAATTGTTATTTAAGAAATTACCTAAATTGTTAACCAAATACGGTAATGAATTGATCCAGTTAACTCCAGAAATTAGATTAGTTACTAAGAAAGAAGAAGAAGAACAACAAGGTGGTTTGGTTCCACATTTTAAACACTTTAATGAAAAATTACTTAACATCTGGAATTCCTTTGCCGCAAAGAGTAATCAAGAAGTATTATCTTATCAATTATCAAATGATAGATTATTCATCAATGAATTGTCTCAATTGATTCATTTAGGTAAAATAAAGGTGTCTCCAACTGACAGTTTATTCGTTGAATTATCCTCATTGTTGTCTATTAAGCATAAGATTGGTGATTCACAAACTTTTGACGACTCTGAAGAAATCTTATTCAAAGTATTGAACAAATTGTCAAGTGTTTTCAACGTCATCATCATTTCCAATCCTGCACATGATAACATCCAAGAAGTTCAAAAGAGAGATTCTGAACTTTCTTATGCATTCAAGAAGAGGGATGAAACCTTCTCAAAGGGTTTTGAATCTGAAGATTCATGTAAAGCAGCCACTAACGACTGTAACTCCCATGGTAAGTGTGTCCAATCCGGTTCTACTTGGGCCTGTGCATGTAAGCCTTCATTTAACAAGAAAACCTCCAAGACCACCAAGTGGGTTGGATATGACTGTGCTAAGAAGGATGTTTCTGTGGAAGCAAACCTTTTCCTCTGGACTACTTTGGGTTTGTTAGTCTTATTTGTCGGTGGAATTAGATTGATGAACAGCATTGGTAACGAACCTTTACCTGGTGTTTTGGATGCTGCTACTATTCCAAGAAAGAACCTATAATCGTGCAAAAAAAGAGTCGATTGTTATGTTTATATATACATATATTTTAATTTGATAAATACATAAATTACTAGTTGATAGACATTCTTCTGGCGTACGTAAAAATTTGAAAGGTTGCAAAAAAAATTTTTTATTTGCCAAGTAGAACAGGAGTGTAAAACTAGTATTGTACACTTGCATTACTGAATACCTTTAATTAAATCATATTCGAGTGATAATTGCTAAATATCGAAAGATGTTCTTTGAGAAGAATATCCTGAGAAGACCCAGTGTGTTCTTTGACGATTCCCCGAAACGTGGCTGTTGGATTGCTATCCAATAAGCGAACTCCTTCCAAACATTACAGTCAACCTTCTCAAAAGCCTAGCGGTATAATCATTTAAATGAATTACGGGGGTGAATTAGCTTGGCTACGTTTCTTGACTTGTAAAATCTTCTTCCCTAGCAAGAGCGAGGAATGATTTCCTAATTGGGCGATGTAAGGAATTGGCCTTTACGTGTTCTAAATTCCAAACAAAAAAAAATTTCAAATGGAACCAATTATCTATATGAACCATTCAAAACTATCGTTTGTTAATTTATTATCGGTTGCTTATATCCATTCTTTCGCATTATAAGAATATAATGAAAGCGTTTAGAAAACCCATAGTACGTGCTTTGATATTAATAATCATAATAAGTGTGATATATTTTATCACATCAACCCCGGTTGAATCCTACCTCGGATCCAATACACCAATATCATTGCAAAAAGATAGTAAAATAATCGCTCCAGATGGAGTACAACTAGAGGATAGCAATTTACGTTTATCCAAGGATACGGATTCAAGCTCAACCAAGGATACCAATTCAAACTCATCCAAGGATACCAATCCCAACTCATCCAAGGATACCAATCCAAAGTCAACCAAGGATACCAATCCAAACTCATCCAAGGATACCAAATATACCAAAACTCCATTTATGCCAAAAATGGGTAATCCTGAATTGCGTGCTGAGTTAGGTCGCGCTTCATGGAAATTATTTCATACTGTATTAGCTCGTTATCCTGATAATCCAACTGAATTGGAACGTGAAACCTTAAGTACCTATATACATTTATTTGCTCAAGTGTATCCATGTGGGGATTGTGCTCGACATTTTATAAAATTGTTAGAAAAGCACCCACCACAAACGGGCTCAAGAAAAACTGCTGCATTATGGGGTTGTGATGTTCATAATAAGGTTAATAAGGTACTAAAGAAGCCAGAATACGACTGTACCAAGATTTTAGAGGACTATGATTGTGGTTGCGGAGAAGATGAGACGGAGAAGGATTATACTTTGGGGAATCAAAGCATGGAACATTTGAGAGGGATCTCTGTGGATGAGAAAGAAGAAGGTTTACAATTAGGTGGTTGAGATGATTGTTGTAAGATGTTTAAGTTATTTTATAGACTCCTATATTTGAATTAAACAATAACAGTAATTATACAAAGAGAAATTATCAAAAAACCGGAAATTTGACATTAAAAAATATTGTACTTCGTTTGAGTTATGTAATGACACAACACCCGACATTTTTATGTTGCTGTTGATTCATTTTCTTTAAGTTCTTATATTGAGCAAATTTGTTTTGATCAGGTGGTAATCTCCAGTTGTAAGGAACTAAGTAATCTGGAGTTTCTTCAACAAAACTTATAATTCTATGGTAAATAGTTAGTAAATCTATCCATGTTAACACTGGGCGTTTGTAGAGATACATACAATGCACTTGCAATAGAAGCGGGAATTCTGTGTCTTTCTAAGGTCTCCCGAAGACGATTATTCAATTCTTGGATTCTTTTAAGTTTAATTGCAAGGATTTGTTGTTGAACTTCTTCCAGCATGTTTGCAGTGTTGGATTTTCCTATTGGTCTATTGAATATTGTGTAACTTGGTGATTGATTGTTCAAATCTTTTTGGAGAAATAAGATTATTCCATTTTGTGTTAAAAGCTACATCTAAAATTTTTGTGTTAATTATGGTTTCTTTTTTTTGTCTGCGATCTCCCCCACCTGTCCAGCAAACTTTCCTTGCATGGAAGATTTCTAAAAGTCTGCGTGAACTCGCAAGAATGTTGCTTGCACAAACAACTGTCGTATTTTAAGGAATTGAATGCAATGGAAGCGCTGTAGTCCAGATCACGTGTATTGAAATGGTCAGCTGTGTATTGATAAATGTAGCTTACTTAATGATAAAGAATATATATAAAGTGAACCGAGTAAAACTCAATCGATGGTTCCTTTTCCCATTTCGACAACACAGATAGGTGGAATACTCACCCGTATTTTATCTTTGGTACAATCTCGTGAAGGTTCCCCTCTGAAATGCTTAAGCAGGAGTGGTAATTCAACCTAGTAGTAGGAGAAACGTCCATGAACGAGACTGTACCAATGGCAAAGCCAGCAGTATCCATATTTCATGGCCAATTCCTCCAATCAGTTTCACTCCCTTTAGAAATCTCACTAAACCTGTATGTAAATGGCTCTTTTCAACTAGTGCAAAGAGTTTCTGAAGGCCTGTTTTACTATTTATATTTTGAAGGCCTCACATCTGATCTAAGTTGGCTGGAACTCATCAATATCGGGAGGTGGGGTGGCTATAAAGAAATTCAGTTTGAATGCTACAGCTTAATCAAAGTTGTTAGCCCCTTAATCATAATGCATTGATCATACTATATATATCTAACTATTCTAGTAAAAGTGATTGGGTTACCTGCGAAATCTCCCCTCCCCCTTCCGATAACCGGAGGCTTGCCTCTCAAACAATATGTACAAAATTTGAATCATACAAAGAATAAAATTATAATACATAATGCAATAACACTGGCCAAAATCAAAGTATCTCTTTTTCTTCTAGTATTAATCTTTGAAATCAAGACATTTATACCAGGAATATTTTGTAACGTACTATACATTTTACTTTGAGCATTAGTTAGATATTGTCGTTGATTCAACAATTCATCACGAGTATGGAAAGCTGATTGTAATAATCTTTCGGCAATGCTATTAGCTGAATCAACTCTTTGAGATTCTTGAAGGATATAATCATTAGCCGAATGGGTATCGTGGGTTTGAGATTGTTTCTTGTGTGTATTTATATCTGATTGGACTGAGAATAAAAGATTATTTCGATTTCTATCTTCTTGAATCTGACTGGCTATTCTTTGGAATGTTAATGTATGATCTTGAAGGATTTCTCGATGTCTTGTTAATTGTTGTAATTTTGAAGTAGAAATATCTATTGATTCAGAAATTCGACTTAGTTTATTGATTATTACATTTCTTTTATCTAAAATCTCTTGTATATTGTTTATGGTTGTGATTTCTTCTTCACTTGGTTGTAAGTTTTGTTGTTGCTGACATTGAGAATATTGGGAAAGAAATTGTTCTGTTTGCTTTTCTAAGTTTAATGCTTGTGATCTTGTCTGAGAAAATGATGATGATGACATGATGATGGAATGTTTATATATATATTGGGCTGATCTTTATGAAACACCTTGGGTGTTGTAAAGAGTTCCGTGGGTTAGTTTTTAGAAGCGAACAAGAGAAAAAAATTGAATAAGAATACACGACCTAAGAGAGATAGACTCTGACAGTTTGTAATTACACGATAAACTACTTGGTAGTGGATTGCAGTATCTCTCTTTTGGTTTATAAAAATATTCTATAATGTATATATGGGTTGAAAATGAAGTCATTGTCTATAATCCCAACTTTGTTTACTATAAATAATAAACCATTCCATCCGCCCATATTTAGTGTTTAGTATTTACTAATAATTGTTCATTGATTGGTTGGTAGCTCTTCCAATGTGTGCAACTGAATTACATGAAAAAAAAATACTCAATAAATTTAATATGGCTTCATTGTCATCCCATGTTTAGCTAGGTTGTCATCTGGTTATATTCATACATACTACTTTATAAATCACTCCCTGTATTCAAATGTCAAACGAAGAATTAGCAAAAATCAATCCAATTCCTGTTGAAGATCCAGTAGAAATTCATGCAATTGCCACCAATGAATCGTCAATTCTGATTCCACCCCCACGAAATAGTAAACCATGGTTAATCCCTCTTTTATTCAAAATCCAGAAATATAGTGCATATACATTTATATCATTCTTAGGTATTCATGTATCTTCAGTAATTGTTGTTCCTATCTTACCTATTGATCCAAATATTAAACAAGATGTGTTTGCTATGGCAAAAGCTGTTTTTCAATCACTACCAATGTATGAAAATTTGTTTATATTTGGTAGCTCTTTGTTACATGTTTGTTCAGGTATTGGACTTAGATTATTAAGAAATACTAAAAGAAGAAGAAGAAGTTCAAATGATAATGATAAACTTAGGATCAGTGATGATGATCAAGATATTGGATTTGGAGGTATTTCCAATATTTTTGGATTGGGATATAAGAAATCTTGGATATCTACAACAGTTGGACTTACTCCATTACAGTTTTCAGGTTATCTGCTTATACCATTTGTTGTATATCATTTTTATAAGTTTAGATACTTACCTTGGGCATATGAAGGAGATTCAAGTTTGATTAATTTGGATTATATTTCTTATGTTTTGAATTTGAAATATCCTTGGATAAATACATTAGCGTTGATGGGATTAATCTGGGGTATGAGTTATCATATGGTTAATGGAATTATGAGATTACAACACAAATTCAATAGACAATGGAAGAAAATTGGTTTAGGATTGGTTAATATTTTAGGAACTTTGGGGATGATTAGTGTCTATTATTTTAAGTTTAATCATTGTGAAGTTGAACAGACTGGATTCTTGGGGAAAATATTCGTTAAGTACATCCAATCCAGTTGGGTCTAGAGAATTTTTTGTACTGTCCTTAAGTAGTGGAGATTAAAAATAATATAACAATACCAAAAGTTTGTATCGTAAGAACGCTATATTTTAGATAATAACGTGGTTCATTTACAAACACTGTTACATTTCCTCGGGAAATATTATTGGGGCGGCACCATCTCATTTCATCCAATCAACCATTATACTCCTGTCTGAATGAAAGATGAAATTGCCGGGGCCCGGACGGGACTGTAACCCCCCATTGCCATTGTTCTTTTTATTTGCAGAGTTCAAAATCTTAGGAGGGCAGAAAAAAAAATTCATTGGACTTATGTGTTATCCACCAATTAAAAATGTGAATTATTATTGATTACATTTCAGGACATTCAACGTGTCATTAGTACTATACATATAGGTAACTATATATATATGAAACATTATCTAAAATAACAAACAAATTAACCCGCAAACCCTTTAAATACTAAAAAAATAGAGAATCTCTCAAAAAGACCCTTCGTTGGAATAAATAAATATTGTCGTCGCAATGTATGGCTAAGCAGCGATAGCTGAAGAAGAACTAGTGGCAGCAGCATCAGGACCTAAGGTAGGTTTTCTTGCAGCTCGCTTTGACTTATAATCTCTGACTGCGGATTTGATGGCATCTTCGGCCAACATGGAACAATGTAATTTAACAGGAGGTAATGATAATTCTTTAGCAATAAAAGTGTTTTTAATTTGTAAGGCCTCATCTAAAGTTTTACCCTTGACTAATTCAGTAGCATAAGAACTTGAAGCAATTGCTGAACCACAACCAAAAGTTTTGAATTTGACATCTTCAATTTTACCAGTTTCTTCGTCAACTTTGATTTGTAATCTCATAACATCACCACAAGCTGGAGCACCGACTAAACCAGTACCAACGTTTAAGTCATTTTTATTTAAAGTACCAACATTTCTTGGGTTTTCATAATGGTCTATAACTTTTTCGTGGTATGATCTTTTAGATAATATGATAGGTGACATACCTCTTGCTACTACATTCGGAACAATAGTACGAGTTTGTCTAACAGCAACTTGTCTTGAAATATGGGTGAGTGATCTTGTAAACATTATTATTATTATTTGATATATGAATTAAAAAGGTCTATGAAGTGAAAATAAAGAGTATGTGTTGAATATAAATATGTGTAATATTTGATTTAATATATGTATATGTTAACCTGATTGAATTGATTAAAATTTTTAAGAAAAAAATTGATGATGATGATAGATAAATTTATTCTTATTTAAACACTTAACAAAAGAAAGAATCATTTTTTTGACAGGGCAAAAAAAACATTTCTTGAACTTATTTACACGACTAACTAATTTAGAACCAAAAAGAGGAGAAGAAATAAAAACAGCCACACTATTTTCAATTGCTGTATGTATACGTATATTTAATTAAGCAAAAAAAAAAACATAAAATAAATAAAAAAAGAAATTCGGATTATAGTATCGGAGCCGATAACATGTACTGCATATTGTATATACGCTTAATAATTGATAGAACGTCAATCTAGATCCTTTTTTTTATATAGTTTTCTATGAGTTAAGCCAAAACTAAATGTATAACCATAAAAGGACGAACCACGCATATAATCAATAATTACACCCAATCCATCATTTCAGAATTATGTATGTGTCTTATATATATACTTTATATACATAATCAAATTCAGAAGTAGACAATTTTTTTATATATAATAATTAATTATTAATAGAAAATCCCTGACAACTTTTCACTCTCCAGATCTTTTCTTAATTTGCAACCGAACAATTTCCAACAATCGACAATGTTACCCCAATTTGATGTGATTCCATGAGTCAAACCCAATCAAAGGAGTTCTAGTGTGTCTCAGATCATCCCTCAGGTTCCTTTAGGATACTATAGTGTTGTTGTCATATGGTTTTTTACTTATTGTTTAGCAAATCGATTCTAGTGCGATGAAAGCAGTTTTATCAAACAGCTATCCATATTTTACAATTATGCACTTCAAGCAAGGTTAGCGACCTTTGAAAAGCTGGCTGCTACTCACTTGTGAGTGAATTTTCTCTTCTTGGGTTTGTGATTCATTGTTCGTTTTCATAGAGGAATACCTCGCTTTGTACAGAGAAGTACTTGATTTATCCGCAATTTTTTTATTGGGTTGAGGAGGTACATTCTTGCTTTTGCGCAAATATGGTCCACTGGCAAAACCAATCAATTCAACATGAGTGTGCGTGGTGGAATTTGAAGCCGACCACAAACCTAGCAATTGCAAAATTTTCTGATTTCCCTTGGAACGTTTGCGTCCAACTCCGTTCGGATAATTCTCGCAATTTCTTAGCTGTAAGTTCAACGGGACTATTTGGTTTAATAAGTCTTGTTCCCGCAACTAAACTTTGACGGAACAAATAAAATCAAAAACGTTTGGTGTGAATTGATTGATTGCAAAGAAAAACCCAGTTCACTATTAGTTTCATTTATTGGTTGATTTTGCTCATTTTATGATAGGAAGACTTGAAAAGACTGGTTTTATCAATCATTTTTCCAACTTCCTTATTTAACAAACAAATAGTATTGCTTAGATTCCCCTCCCAAATTTTTTTTTTTCAATTTTGGCTTTGTCCCGTAAATTTTCTTTTTTTTAAGGTTATTTTTTTGGCAGTTGCTGAGATAACACACCGACTTGTCACGAACACAGATTTGCCGCAGTTTAAAGAACCATACATATTGTATCTCACTTGGATCGAATTGGTGAAAATGATAGAGACCAAGTCGTCGACCAGTAAGGAAATGACAATAGACATAAATGAATCACTGAAGGTGCTGGGTAAACCTCAACTCCCTATACCGGCAAATGACGATATAGACACTGGTGTAACCAATACAGATGTTGATTGGTTATTTAGGGGTAAATCTAAGAAACTAATCAAGAAAATGAATTGTCCAACGAATAGATCTGATAAGCCTTGCGAGCCTTCCAAAGAAATAGAGAAAAAGGGAACGGATAAAGAATCGGAACCTAAAGAACCTGACAGCAAGGAATCAAAACCAGAAATCGCAATATCTGTTGATAAAACTGACAAATCAGGAGCTATTAAGTCAACTGAACCTGCTACTTCTCCAGCATCTCCACATACGATCACGAAACCTTCAAAGTTAGATAAATTGAAAATAGGTACTCGATCGAGATCCTTGTCTGGATCTTCTGTCCAAGCACAATCTACTACTTGTAGTACCACTACAGCTACAACTAATCAATCAGAAAAGAGAAGAAACAGTAGTTTTAATTTTATTACTCCTTCGTTAACGAGTGATTTAGTTTATAACGATCATGATGCGGTACTGAGAGCTTTCATGGCTGCGGCTAGTCCCTCCAACTCCACTTTGCAGACAGCTTCTCCCAGTGTTTCAAGATCTAATAGTGGAAAAAGAGGTCTATTCAGCTCATTTTCATCAAAGTTTAAAGCACCTCTGTCAACTTCAAAGCCAGATTTAAAATCAAATGTGCCACAGCAACAGCAACAAAAGCTAAATCCAAACCTACTTGGAGAAGGTAAGTCAAAAGAACAAGGGGATCTAGCAGCAGTTGTAAATAAACCTCCAGCTGAAATTGGAATAGCGCCAAAGAGGAAGAATTCTCTCACTCCAAAGAACACTTCAACATCCATATTCAAAGATTCATATGTCAATAAAGAGGCGCCAATGACAAGTTCTCTGTCGGTTTCAGAAGGACTTCGTTTCTTCAGAAGAAGATCATCAAGTGCAAGTACTGCACCTTCATCCGCATCCACCATTGTCACGGCCAGAGTAACCTTAAACAAGAATCCAAATCGACAAAAAATTCCAATTAAAGACTTGGACAATGTAAAGTTAAGGAGGGTGAATTTTGCAATTGATAGATTAGAGTTTGATCCACAACAACAAATCCCTTCACGAAGGCCAAAAAGAGGAAATGTTTTAATTCCACAAGATATTTCGGCGCCAATACCAAGATTGTGTCAAGGAATTTCGGTAAATGAAGCCAACAAAGAAGCTGGTACACAGGGACAATCCCAACAAAGTCTATATACAGAAAGAGAGATTGCAATGGCAGTTGAAGCACAAAAAAGAGCATTGGTTGAGTCGAATAGGCATGCTATGGAAGCTCATGCGCAGGCAATGAAAATTGCCTCTGAAGTTTCTTCATACAAACCGCTGAGATTTGGTATCATAAGGGAAAGTGGTGATAATGCACCAGATAGTGATCAAGATTCTGAAATTTATACTAAAGCAAGCAAGAGATTCGCCAAAAGTGCAGCAATTGACCTGCCATTGCATTTCCATGAACAACATTTTAAAGATTCAAGTCCAGAATCGATTCAAGATGGCAAGGGTAATATTTCTTTGGAAGCGGTATACACCCGTTGTTGTCATTTGCGTGAAATTTTACCGATTCCAGCTACTTTAAAACAATTAAAGAACAAGACAGCGCCATTGCAAGTGTTGAAAATGTTAAATCCAAAGCCTACATTAATTGATGTTTTATCGTTTTCTGACTTTATTTCCATTACACCTATAACCACTGTTATCTTTGATAATGTCACAATGACCACTGAAATGCTTCAACATTTTTTAAGTTCTTTATGTCATAATAAGACCTTGGAAAAGTTATCCTTAAGAAATGTGGCAATTGACGAAACTGGGTGGAAAATATTGTGCAAATTTCTTGCTATTAATAAAACAGTGAAAAAGTTGGATATTTCACAGCAAAGAGTTAAACCTGACACAAAAGAATCCTGTCTTCGCGGTAGTATGAATTGGGATTTATTTATAGAAGCTATAGAGTTAAGAGGTGGAATTGAAGAATTGGTTCTAAATGGGTGTAAGTTGTCTGATGAAGGTTTTGAAAACTTAATCAACAAGGCAGTGAAGAAGTCGACGTATAGACTAGGAATTGCTGGTATTGATCTTAATGTCCCCAAAGCAGAGATCGTGGCAGGGTGGTTAACCGATAAAAATTCAAAGTGCGTTGGTGTTGATATTGCCTCAAATGACTTAAGTCAAGGACAATTGCAACCTTTTATTCGGGCTTTTAATGAGGGTGTTGATGATTTGGTATTCTTCTCTATCAACGGTGCTCAATTGTCCAACATTGATGAAACTGCTGAATTGCTTGAGTCATTAACCAATGTGAAATCGTTGAGATTCTTGGATCTAAGTTCATTGCCGGGATTATTCCCGGGGATAATCACCAGTTTAGCAAAATATTTGCCTCGGTTTCCCAGTTTAAGAAGAATACATTTTGATTTGAATGAATTATCAGCTAAAGCTATTGGATCAATTGCAGCCTTTTTACCCAAAATGCCCAAGCTTGTGCATGTTTCTTTACTCGGTAATAGAAACCTTACACATGCTGCATGCTTCACTTTGTATTCAGCTGTTAAATCTTCACATTCTTTATTTGCATTAGATTTGGATTATGATTTAGTATCGGAAGAATTATCGCAGAGAATTGCATTCTATCTCATGAGAAACATGGATATGTCCTTGAAACCAGAGTATTTGCCTAACACTAAACCGGATAATGAGGAAGAAATTATGTTTGATGGTTCATTATTAATGGAGACTGCAGAGAAATTGTTAACAGAATCTGATTCTTCACAAAAGGAAGATAGAAAGATTCAACAAATTATTGCCAAAACTATTATTGAAAGAACGAGGGCTATTAGAATGGATATTCATTCTACAATTGACTCGTTATTTCAAAAGAGAAATAAAGGGGAATTATCATTTGATGGGAAGGAGAATTTGGTTAGGTTTTGTTTATTGGATGCCAGTTTGGAAAAGTTAGTCCATATGTTTGAAGAGCATGATTACGCCAAATTAACTCCAACTACATCTAGAGACCAATTTATAGAGGAAAATAACGGGTCTACTCCACCACCAATGTTTAGAATTCCAAGTATTCAAGTTGACGATATGAATTTGCATGAAAGTTCAAGAGAGTTATTAACTGCCGGTCCGATTTTATCTCCTCATAATTCAATCGCCATCAATAGTAATCAAGATTGTTATTTTGCATCAACTGCCACCATTGATCAAAACTTATTACCTCATCAAGTTGTCACTGAAAATTCTGAAAATGGAAGGGCTATTCCTGTTGATAAGCTCACGGGTCGTCCGGTTTTAATTAGAAATTCTTCGCAAACATCATTTCAAGCCAAAGAACAGGAGTTGGAGGAAGGTGACTTCCTTAGATTGGGTGTATTTATGCAACGGAGAGATGACCCTGAAGAACGTAAACGTGGTTTACCTATCTTGAGTGGTTTACCTTCCGGTCCAGAATTGAGAGATGCAATTGTCAATGCAAAGGGAATTAAAGATGTAACGGATTTAATTGAGAAGATAAATGATAATAGGATATCTATTGATAAATTGATACCGACGGTCAGCAAAGAAGAAGAATTTGGTCCTAATGAGGATGATGAAGGTAGAACGATTAGTTCCAATGAAAATGCATCTATTCTGTCGAAAGATGACGTTAATCCAATGGTTGATGAAATTTATGATAAATTATTAAATGACGAGCAAAGGGTTCGGCTTACGAAGTGAGAATGACTTTACATAATTTGTAAATAGGTATAAAATACAAGTATTCCGCATTTATTATAACAATAAGTTGAAAAATACCTATATAACTATTAGACTAAAAGAATATTAAGAAACTAATACATTTAGTTAGAAGCTTGGAATTCAGCAATCTTCTTGTCAATCTTGGCTTGTCTTTCAGCCTTGGTTAACTTAACTTGTCTGTACTTCTTGGAGTTAGCGGCGTATTGTTCCTTGGTGAACTTTCTTTCAGCTGGCTTGAAGGCTGGGTCAGCTCTGATAGCAGCGTGAGCTTCTTCGTAGATACCTTCGACGTCATCAGCTTCGATTTCATCTTCAATGTAAGACTTGAATAAAGTTCTGTACTTTTCTTCATCATCATCCATTAATTCTTCCATGTATTCAGCAACGTGACCACCGAAGATGTACTTTCTTAATAATTCAGCATCTAATTCTTCGGCTTCGATATCCCAACCTGGGAATCTGTTTGGAGAGTGTGGAACGTATAAACCACCATCGGAAGCACCCTTTAAGACACCAAAGACTCTGGCACCAGTGGTGGTTCTTTGTAAACCGATATCAAGGAAAACCTTGAATGGTCTTGGACCTTCTTCAACAGCTTCGGTTAATTCGAATTCACCTTCAACTTCTTCGACACCCTTGTAAGTTTCATCTAAACCTAACTTTTGTAAAGCTCTTCTGGCAACTAATAAACCAACAGCGTAGGCAGCAGACCAGTTGGTTAAACCGTGCTTGATACCATATCTTGGTAATTCGTGAGCGTAAGCAGAAGTAAAGACAATATCACCGGTAATTTGAGCGGAAATGATTTGAGCAATGATATCCTTGTTGGTGAATCTAACGACTAATCTGTACTTTGGAGTGTTGTACTTAGCCTTGTGTTGGGTGACTAATCTCTTTCTTTGGTAGTAGTCGGTCTTACCTTCTTGTCTTCTACGGAAAGGAGTTTGGAATCTGGAGTGGTAAGCAGAGGTCTTTAAAACTTTTTGGAAAGGCATCTTTGGATACTAGGTTGTGCTTAAAGAAGAAGAAGAAGGGAAAAGAGTTTCTTCAAGATGAGGTTTGCCAAATATATTGAAAAACTTTTTCCAATTGATAAACTTGAAAGTGAAAAATTTTAAAAAAATTGGGTTGTTACACGACTTCAAATTTGAAAAAGTTTCAATTGTGTGCTCATATTTACTCGTCTCCAGCGTAAAATTCAGTACTAATCATGTTGTTTAATTTGATTAAACTGAACAGTTTGAATTATAGCTTGTAATTTACAGATATGAGGGGTTTAACCACTTGTTGATGTAGTGAAGAATAACCTTGAATGTAGATATAATAAGGTTAGCTATTGTTTTACTGTAAGTTCCATCCAGCAATAATTTATAGTGAAGAATGATTGTTTCAAATGCAGAGGAAATCTGATACCATCATTAACCTCAACAATTCCAGAACTATAACAACAATGGTTACATGAAACCATGAACTATATGGCATCCAGTGTGCTCAGTGTATACAAATGGCCTATCAAGAGGTTGAAGATTCTATTAAAGATTCCCAGTAGGTGAACATACAAATGCTTCAAACATATATAAGAATCATGTATGAAAGCTTGTTGTTTTATGCCACAAAATTGCCAACAATACAACACAAAACAATTACTGATGCCATGAAATCCAAAAAAACAAAGGAAAGGGGCGAGCTGGGAATTGAACCCAGGGCCTCTCGCATGCTTGTAGTTATTCAACTTGTTTCCAAGTCGTCGCCCAAAGCGAGAATCATACCACTAGACCACACGCCCAATTATTGAAAATCTCGATAATGAAAGTGTTTTATGATTTGTGATATCTTGGGAATTTTGGTGCGATAATTGCCTCTATTTCGGATAGTATGAAGAAAATTCTCATTTAGCAACTCTAATACAAATGTGATTGATTTATGTAGTGTTACAACTGATCAAAACCTTGTTCAACTGTATCGTTGTTGTGTTTTTTTAAGATGGCTCGAATTCTTTTGCATAATTTGTTAGAAAATTGGCGAAAAATGTTTTCAATAATCCTAAATACGGACCCCTCTTGAAATATTACAATCAACATCTACGTTGACTCAAAGGCATTCTTTAGCTATATAGAATATATAATTGGAAACTTTGATTTAGCAACTAGGATTAATTATAACTACAAGAGTTTAAAGGAATGGTTGCAAATAGAATTTATTTCTGGGGTTCATTCAAATTGCAGCAATTCACACGTGCATTTGCCAATAAAGGAAATGTAATTACTTAGTTATTTACCTACAAATAAAGAATTGAGATACAGATGATGTGTTCATGATTCTTCAAACTTCTACAACACTTAGAGATCTTTTCAAATATTGTATTGTAATCTACATGTTACATTTATATGTTTTACTGTATTTCATACACTCTTTAACCATTAATCTCCTAGGTTGATTCTAGCTTAAATCTCTTTCCAGGCTTTAATAACGCCTCCTCATCTGGTTCATGCTTCAAACTAGATTTGACTACTCCAATCTCTTCTGATTTTATATTCGTCCCATTGTTAAGGTCACTCAAATCAGCAGCAAACAACACCGATTGGGCCCAACCAGCATATTCACCAAATATATCCTTGAAATACTCTCTAATGGAGACATACATCGCCTTGTTTAAAGTCTTTAGATCCTTCTTGCCCTTGAATTTATAGTCTCTGATTGCAATTTGGTAGACATGAGTATCAATTGGAACAGTAGCATGTTTATCCAAAGACATTAAACAAATACAATCTGCAACTTTTGGACCAACACCTGTAAGTTGCAACAAGAAATTATGAGCAGTTTGATGATCAGATTGACGTAGGTTCATTAGTTTCTCTAACGTAATGTCAGGATTGTTCATAAACTGGAGTGCAGTCTTATGGATATATTTTGCTCGGTAACCGAATCCTAATTCACGTAATTTTGATTCGACGTTTGGTGCTGATAATACTTTTGGTTCTGGGAATGAATAATAAGTGTGGTCTTGATATGTGTTTATATAAGTTCCAAAATTGATGCATAATTTATCACACATTTGGGAAATTCTTTTAACATTGTTATTTGATGAACAAATGAATGAAATTAGACATTCCCACGGATCTTGTCTCAATATTCTTATACCAGTAAACGAATCAAAAGGTGATATTTGGTCTTTCTTTTTAAATTTCTCGTGTTGGAATTTCCAATGCGAGTATAATTCAGATAGATTTATAGGTAGAGTAAAGTAGTCGTTTATGAAATTGAACGTTTCTGCATCAGAACCTGTCTTACCTTCTTGCATTATATGAGAATAATGGATATAATCTGGGTCTTGTTTCAAGAGAATAATACGATCATGGGATGCGAAAGACCATACATTGTTAATATTCTTCCATCTGAAAGTCTGTCCACAGCGTAATACCTTACTTAGACTTAGTTCAGTTTCTTTTATTGGAAATCTCTTCCAAATAGTTTCTATGGTCATCTTGTTTTCTTGTTAAATTTACTACTACTGATATAAAATGAATAAATTTCGACTCTTTTGAAATGTTAATCGTTGAAACAAAAAAAAAAGAAGCCAATGATTTCCTAAACGGGAAAAAATTGTAACTATAATTAATTCAATAATAAACAACTTATCAATCTTTCATTTCTTCATCCTTTGAATCATCAGGTTTAGATTCATCTTCCTTTGATTTATCCTCATCCTTCATTTCTATATCTTCATTATCCTTACTTTCCGTATCCTTATTTTCAGCATCTTCCTGAGGATGTGATTCTTCTTCGTTTTCATCCTCGTCTTCTTGTTCTTCAACAGGTAACGTCTTTGGTTTCCAAATTTCTAATAAGTTATCATCTCCTACAGTACCAAATAAGTTCCTTATACTTGGATGAGCATCAAAATCACTTATTCTTTGAGTATGACCGCCATGTACAAATTTCAAACATGGGTCAACTTGTTGCTGCTGTTGTTGTCTACGTTTTGAGCTAGAATCATTATCATTAGTACCAGGATAAGTAAAATCATGATCAAATTTGTCTAAATCCCAAATTATCAATCTTTTATCTAATCCGGTAGATATTAAGGTTTTTGGGCTATGGGCATCCCAACTAATATTTGTGATTGAACCATTATGACCAAATAACTTTCTAAATGGAGTCTTGTAATTTCTGATATCAAACAAATTAACCACGTTATCCTTACCTCCTGTGGCATATAAGGTACCAATATCAGGATGGAAACTAATAGCATTTTGAATATGTGGGTTGTGTTTTATGAGAGCTGGATTGACCCCCTGGGTTGTTGCAACTCTAATATCATGGAACTGAGTTGTTGAATCATCACCAACTGATGCAAAGAGGGATTGTGATTGGCCTGGAGTTGATGAAAGATCATTTACTGCTCCTCTATGAGATTTAATTAATTGTATTGGTGTACTTGGTTTATCAACATTCCACAATGCAATCTGGGAATCAGTTGCTCCTGACAAGAAACTAGTTGCGCTTAACCATTCAAGAGAGTATCCTTCTTGTTTATGGTATTTGTAGTCAACGACATCATTAGTAGTTAAGTTATAACCACGTATGATTCCATCACTATTAAATCCAATAGCAAAATTTCCAGTAGATGAAACTTTGAGTTTATTAATTTCGGAAGTTTGTTTCCAAGTTTGTAAAGTTTTAAAATCACCAGTATCTCCATTGTCGTCTACTTCTGGAGGTGTAAGTCCTGTTCCTTGATAAGCGGGACTTAAAGTACTTGGTAAATTGATGTTTCCAACTTTCAAGTAATTTTGATTCTTATCAAGGGAGTTTGTGCCATATAAAAACTTGACATTTATGTATTCTTTATTCACATCGGTATAACCAGGGATCCATTGAAACACTAATGAAGGACTATCAAAGGAATAAGTGTGGATAATATCATATAAAAGTGGAACTGTTTTCTTCCAAATCTTGAATTCTTCATTTGTGATCTTTTCTTGTAATTGATGTTCTTCAACTATTTCCCTTTGAGCTTTAGCATATTCATTTGAGGAAGCAGACGAAGATATAGCTGTAGACAATGGCATACTTTATGGGTGATTAAAGTGAAGAAAGAACACTGACGATGACGCAGATGAAGATGTTTTTGGGAAACATTTTTTTTTCTGCGGTTTGGTATTTGGTTTTGTTTGGGGGAGGCGGAGATTGTTGAATTTTTCATTCGTTATACAAAATGGCAATTAAATGTTTATAGGAGATTTATACAATAGACAAAAGGGATAGACTATTGTGTACCTTTACACACGCTTAAAGTAGAGTAAATTGAGAGTTTATATGATAACACTCTCTTATGTGCAGTCAACGGACCCATTATCTTTATTATAAAGTATTAACTTTCCAGTTCTATTTAGTACTCCAAAAACTAATACTAGTACACAACCTGGCTTTCAATCCTTACCTCTCCCCTCTAAATAACTCCTCCACCGAGATCAGCAATCTCATCCTGTTCTTCCGTGTCATCAAAATAAGAACTAAAAGTATAGACTGTCCCATATATCAAAACCCCACCAACAATAGTCAACACCATTGCAAATTGATTTAGGATCAAGGAATGGTGTAACAATATAGGCAAGTATATACCACTTACAATTAAGAATGCTGATAAGAATTGTCCGAATTCAATAACAACATTGGCATTATTTGCATTTGGATCAAAATTGAATTCATAGTCTGATGAATTTGTAATTGCTCTTGAGATCACTACTGGTAAATGAGCAACCAAAAACACTATACCGATTATTATGGGGAACCAGTTTCCATATATAGCAGCCAATATGACTAATAAGAAGCCCATTGACAAGATAATGGAAAGACCAATGATCTTGTTCAAGGGGTTATTGCTAAAAGTGTGAGTCGAATTCATGAGGTGTGTTGTTGTTGTTTTAGCTTTATAGCTTTTTCTTGTAATATACGTCGGGGTGGGGAGGGGTTAATATATCCTTACCTTTGTATACAGTCAATTGGATATGGCTTAACCTTTTGGTTGTATGTAAGTATTTTGGTAGTCCTCCACTATTAATTAACAATTTGCGTGGGGGCAAAAATTGAAGATGTGGAGGAGAATTTGAGAATTTGACGATTTTTTTTTCTTTCCTGGCATTCTTGAAGTCACCCTTTGGTTGCTTATGAATTGTAGATTGATAAAGACTCTTACCATTAGATTGATAAGATACCAAAAGCAAAATGGTACAAGACGATCCTTACTCCGAAATTGTTAGTCCAAGGGTTGCTACAAGACCAAAGGATTCTATAAAATCACCACCAGGATTCGACACCAAAGGAACAACAACCAACCCATCGTCATCATCATCATCATCATCATCATCAACAAGCAAAAAACAAAGACAAGAAGAAATGGATGAATTAAAGTCAAAGAAGATCTGGGAACTTGCTATATCTCCAGCTAAATCAATTCCCATGAATCTAATCATGAGTTATATGATGGGAAATTCTTTACAAATTATATCAATCACCATGACTTTTATGTTATTAATCAATCCACTTAAGGCAATATTCAATGATACCAACAAGATATTCTCCAAATTATCAGATAAGAATAATGCAAATGAAATATTAATGGGCCAAGTTGCATTTGTCTTACTTCAAATAGCGAATTTGTTAATTGGTATATACAAACTATACAAGATGAACCTTATACCTCATAATGAATCCGATTGGCTAGCCTGGAAGGAACCAAGGGATTTTATATACAAATTATCTAATTAACTAATAATAATAGTACCAATGTTTCAAGTACCCTTTTCATAGATTTGCTGTAAATTAAACTTGCTATACTTTTGATAATTGTTTACAACACTCATGCCAATATTATTCTTGAAACATTCAACAAGAATCAATTTATCATAATCCTTTAAATCAACTTTATGTCCATGTTCGTTACCAACACATTCGGCAATTGCTTTAATCATTTGATCTTTGCTAAGAGTATTGAAATTCCTTTTTGATATTTGAATAGCAAACTTGATTGGCTTTTGATCTTTTTCTTGATGGAAATGCCTTGCAAGTACTCTACGGGCAAGATTTTGTAATTCTTCTCGAGAAGCACTACATGAATCCATTATTGGCGATAACTTTTGTGTATATCTGGTTCTTTTAACGTTTGAATCATAACTTTCTTGACAAATGGTTTCAACTAATTGTTCAGGATCTATCGGTTTCTTGGTTTTGATGAAGATTAAACATTCGCAATCAATATCAAGTGGTGCTAATAAGTCCGATTTTTTGGATTGTTTCATTTCCTCAAGTTCTTGTTTAAGTTTATCTTCAATAGAAAGCTTTTCTTCTTCTTCCTCTTCCTCAGAATTTAGTTCATCCACTTTATATAATTCATTAACTTTATCTTGTAAATATAACATCAATTCATTTTTACACATTCTTTCTTTATTTCGATTACAAGTAGCATAAATACCTGAAGTATTTGGATCTAACAACACATTGGTAGCCTTCTTATAACGCTTCTTATTGTTGCTACCATCAGAAGAACCTCCTTTTCTTTTGCCCATATCGATATATATGGTGTAAAGCTATATATGCCTACTGCTTAAGCTACTGAATAATTAACAAGATTTGGTGATGAGATAGAAAAAGAAAAATATAATCCAAAGATTGTTCAGTTTGTATGAGTCCCCACTAACTAACCAAAAGTATTAAATATAAGGTTTTGCTAATTCTTAACCAATGAGTCTTACGTTATGCCTATAGACTTACTACCTATTGATATAATCCTTCACATCATAGAGTTAGGAAATCTCACTATAAAAGATGTTTTTCATTTGTATCAATTGAATAAATCATTGCATCAACACTTTGATCAACAAGAATTTTGGATCAAGATTTATGAAATCTTTTGCACAAGGCCTATGGCACCATATGGCAGTCATATCATACAATCAATACTGAAAACAACTAATACTTACAATACATGCAAACAGCTATATCAGTTGTATTTACAGTTTGAGAACGATTTCTTGAAATATGAAGGAGGTGTTATTATTCAGGAGATCCATGATAAGCATATTGTTAAATATGGGATGAATGAACTTTGTTTACCAATCCTAATATCATTCTTAGAGACCGAACGACGGAGATATGAATTAGCCATGAATCGTAAGGATCCATATATTGATATCACCAAAATCTCGTTTTTGACTAATCTTGTACAGGTGCAAACCTTTCAAATCGGATACAAACAGATCCAGAGATCATTATACGGACAATTTGCATCTTATGAAGAAATTTGGTTTAATATAAGTTTACTAAACAAATCAAGTTATCAAATGGTGACCAAAAGACACAAGTTACGCCAACAATTGAAAATGAAATTGAGAAGGGTTCTAACACTAGAATCTCCTAGCTTTATGACTTCCACTGAATCGGTGACTTCTTTTTCCATATTTCTTGATAATGTTAAGAATCAGTTGCATTTGGAGTTTGAAAATAACAATGAGTATCTCAATCTTATAGCAAAATTGATTCTAGCCATATTAAGGTTTTTCAATTTCCAAACTGTTGAATCAATGGAAAGTTCATGCGTTGAAGATTTTGACATTTTGAAGGTCTACCTGGGAGCCTCCAAGGGGGATAAGTTAATTATTTATTCAATTATTGCCGATGCTATAAGGGATGCATTAGACTCGGTTCATATAGATATCAAAGGTATTCATATTTTGCCAAGCCAAATAGCAGTTTCAAAATTGGGTATAAGAATCAATGAAAATTACCATGTTCTTATGTTAGATGCACCACATGGAAGAATAAAGATTGAAATTCTAAATTCTTTTCATCTAACGCAACATATGCGAGTTTCTTATAACTTCCCATCAGATAAAGTGAAGGCATATTGTCAACCATTGCTGATTTCAGATATCTTACATAAATTTATGAGCATCAATACGAGATCGACGACATCAAGTCAAGATATATTAACACTTCCAGACAAGAAAGTTACAATAAGCGAATGTAATCACATTCGTTTCTTACAAAAGGAAGTGATTCATAATTTTCTAGCTCCTAAAGAAGTGAAGGATTTCTTACTATCCGATGTTCATAATTTAGTATATTATAATCCTGTGTATATACTTACAAAAAGAGAGCCTCGACCTCCTTGGCCATTGATTAAACTTCATAATGATTCGAATATCAGTTCATTCAAGTTATCTAGCATAATTGGTTCAATTGTGATTAATAGGAGAACAAATTCAATTGGGGTAGTATTGAATAAAATTGATCATTACTATACTTTGGAAACCATTGATCGGCATACAGAGAAAGTTTCAACAGTTGAAAAATTACGAGTTCATGAATTATCAGATAAGAAATTGATGTCTATAATTGACATGATTGGATTAGACATACTTGGCTTATATTACTTCAAAGGAATGTCGTTTAGTGAAGATGGTGATTTGACATTTGTGCCGTATGAATGATGATTTTCATATTACCAACCAAATCAACTGGTATCAACCCAAGGAGAGAAAAAAAAGTTTAGTCTAACCAAAATTTTCCTTAATAGATTTTTATATATAGGATTTTTATATATAGGATTTATATATATATTCATACATATATATACATATATATATATACAGACAGCCCATACTAGTTTATAGACCATTTAATTAACAAAACATGCTAAGGAGAATAATCACAAAGAGAAGCTTTTCTAGATTCAAGCACACAGTAATTGGAATTGACCTTGGTACAACCAATTCTGCTGTTGCAGTCATGGATAAACTTACCAAGCAACCAACTATATTGGAAAATGAAGAAGGTGGAAGAACGACTCCTTCAATCGTTGCTTTCACAGCAGATGGGCAGACTCTTGTAGGTCTCCCTGCAAAGAGGCAATCCGTGTTAAATCCCGAGAATACCTTCTTTGCCACCAAGAGATTAATTGGAAGAAAGTTTACTGATCAAGAAGTCCAACAAGACTTGAACAATGTTCCCTATAAGATTATTCCCAATAACGTCGGGGATGTTGTATTGACAACGTCTCATGGAAAGACCTACACGCCGTCTGAGATTGGTGGATTAATTCTTCAAAAGATGAAAAATGTCGCCGAAACTCAATTGCAACAAGAAATTGATCACGCAGTTGTGACTGTACCAGCATATTTCAACGATTCACAACGTCAAGCGACAAAGAACTCTGGAAAATTAGTTGGTTTAAACGTTTTACGAGTCATCAATGAACCCACTGCAGCAGCATTGGCTTATGGATGTGATAAACAACAGAAAGATGGCAGCAGTGGAATTATTGCTGTATTTGATTTTGGAGGTGGGACATTTGATATTTCAATTTTAGATATTGAAGATGGTGTATTTGAAGTCAGAGCCACTAATGGAAACACTCATTTAGGTGGAGAGGATTTTGATATTATGTTATTGAATCACATTTTAGATCATTTCAAATCGAATACTGGTATTGATATACTGAATGAAAGATTAGCAGTACAGAGGATCAGAGAAGCGGCAGAGAAGGCCAAGATAGAATTGAGTACTATAAGTGAAACTGAAATAAATCTTCCATTTATTCACGAGAATAACCACATCAAGTTAAAATTGACAGAAAAAGAATTAGATGACATGACATTACCATTGATAGAGAAAACAATAGAACCAGTAAAAAAGTGCATTAGAGATGCCGAGTTGAAGATTAAAGATATAGACCAAGTATTATTAGTAGGAGGTATGACTAGAATGCCCAAAATAAGAAAGGTAGTGGAAGAATTATTCCGCAAGAAACCAAGTACTGCCGTGAATCCAGATGAAGCAGTTGCTTTGGGAGCCGCTATCCAAGGGGCAGTGCTAGCAGGTCAAGTTAAGAATGTTGTTTTACTAGATGTCACTCCATTATCATTGGGTATTGAGACTTATGGTGGTATTTTTAGTCCATTAATTCCAAGAAATTCAGCAGTGCCCATAAAAAAGGAACAAATGTTTTCAACTGCAGTAGATGGACAAACTGGTGTAGAAATTAGAGTGTATCAAGGAGAAAGAACTTTAGTCAAGGACAATAAGTTAATTGGTAATTTTAAATTATCACATATCCCACAAGGACCAAAAGGAACTCCTCAAATTGCAGTAGGATTTGAAATTGATGCAGATGGTATCATAAATGTTACTGCTACTGACAAAACTCCATATCCTAAGGGTCTGGAACATTATGGAAAACCAAATACTGTTTCCATTCAATTGACTGAGGTTGGATTGACTGAAGATGAGGTGAACAAGATGATTGAAGAAAGTACTAAGAATAAAGATTCCGATGTTGAACTCAGGAAATACTTTGAACATGCTTCGAGGGCAGAAATTTTATGTACTGATACAGAAGTGGCAATTTTGCAATTTGGTAAATTAATGGAAGATTCTGAAAAGGAATCAATCAGTGCACAAATAACGGAAGTTAAACAAATGATTAGTGATATCAGAGATAATAAGAAGTTGCATGATCCAACCAAACTTAATGAAAAGTTGAACAAGATGCAACAGGAATGCATGGAAGCAATCAAGAAAGTTGCTGCCAAACAACAAGAAATGAGTTAGTATTAATTCCCATAAAATAAATAACTCGTCACTTGTATATAGAGTTAGTTGTAGAGTTTTATTTACGCGATGCGATATATTTATTATAGTTTGCCTATTCTTTATTCATCAGTATCCATTCTATCATCAGAAGGGGCTGCTTCACCTTGTTCAACGCCCGCTTCTTCAGTAGCCTCAACAGTTTCTGCACTTTCTTCTTCATCATCACCTCCTCTATTTCTAGCATTCGATACAGAATCAAGTTTGTCTAGCCATTGTTGCACATCTTCATCGTCATAAGAGATGAAATCTTGGTCTTTTCCAACTATACTCACAGAAGTATTCTTAAATGTCAATTCAACATCTTGAGATAAAGTATCTCTTAATGCATTCAAACCATGAACAATCAATTCCTCCACAGATTCAGTCTGGCGTATTTCATCTAAATTTCTTTCCAAATAAGTTCTAGCAGCTTGTGATCTTGCACCAATTGCAGTACCAAAGTATTCCAAGACACTTCCAGAAGGTTGAAATTCGAATAGATGAGCACCTGTTTCATCATATCCGGCAATCAACAATCCAACACCATATGGTCTACTACCATAAGATTGAGTGTTTTCTTGAGCTTTGTCAGCAATTGATAACACTGCCTTATACGTTTGAATTGGTTTATTAAAAATCATCTTGCTTGTCATTGCTTGTTTTCTTAAATAATTCGATAACACTCTTGCATCTGGTGCCAATCCAGCCAACGCAATACCCATATGATCATCAATTTTAATAATTTTCTTTTGATATGAACCCAATTCTTCGGCATTACGCTTCAATGCTACTAAGACAACATGAGTCTTGGATACCAATCCAACAGCAGCACTTCCTTGCTTAATTGCTTCCAATGCGTATTCCACTTGGAATAATCGACCAGTAGGTGAGTATGTTACTGAATCGTTATCATAATTGTTTCTAAACATCTTGTATGGTTTTCAATTGGGTGGGGGGTGTCTATTAGTATCGATGAAATATCGTTGATGATCAGAGAGTTTTTTTGATTGCCACCATAAATTTTTCAACCAAATTTGGTTAAGCAGAAATTTTACAGCATTTGGGTGTGCATATAACCAATCCCATACCAACGGCATAAACTTTAGGCTTTGTATGCAAACGTTAAATGTATATAGTTATATATTCGTTTTATACGTAAAATAGAAAAAGAACAATGCTTAGCCTAATGCCTTTAAACGTTCTAATGTGTACGTATCATTGTTTAATGCTAATATGATTTGATCAAAGTCTGACTCTTGTAATTGGGTCCTTAAACTGATAAAATTGTTTCTTAAGAATTGAACAAGGTTTGTAGAGTAGATTGGATCTCGTTCTTGTAACAATAAATGATATCTAATCTTTTCACCATGAGGCTTGATATCGGGATCTAAATATGAATAATCATCAATATCTTCATAAAGTAGATTCGAATTATAATTATCACAAGATCCTTGTTGGTCCTCATTGATTTCCTCTAGGAAATAAAATGTATTCTTGACCACTTCAGGGAATAATTCTAACAAAACTGGGATGTTCTTGGGAATTCCATACGTCACAATCGAAATTAATCCTAACAAATTAATTTTCTTGTTACGTGGGTTACCATTATGGTTATAAAACTGTATCCAATTCTTAAAGAACTTTATCGAATCAATAGACACAATCTCTAATATCTTTAAAACCAATTCAGGGGAACTCTTGCTTAATCTTGAAAATAATAAATACATCTTTGCTACCAAAATAGGACTTTGATTATCACTAATAGCATAGTTTAACATTGCCAAAATCAATCCACTGTTGACTAACCCATTTATAAAGGGTTCATTCAGATCACCATTCTCGATTAACAAAATATCCATCAACGAAATAAATATCACGTATGAATCATCTCTCATCTTTTCAAGGTAATCTGCCAACACTTTGAACGATTCAACAATAACGGCCTCTTGACGGAATAATTCTGGAGCATACAACGAGTAGCATCTAAAAATGGATAGAATAGTAGGTAAAATTTCCGTTGAATCACGTAATCCCTGGGGAATCAATTCGAATAATTTAATTACATCAGGATTATTCAAATGACTTTGCGGGCAGTATTTCATTAACTCTAACCATAAATCGTAACCATCTTCCGAAAGCAATATATAAACATCAGAGCCTGGTTGACAACAGGTCTGAATCAATGGGATTGAAATGCTATGGGTTTCAGGAGAATTTTCATTCAAGGAGATTGTTAAACTCTTTAAAACTCGCAATAAAGAACTCTTAATAATTGGTTGATTATCATTAGTGCTCAATTCCCAATATTTTGGAACTATCTGCAAAATATCAATTAATGTCTGATAATCAACCAATGGATTACACTTCTCAATCAACACAGCCAAGGTATTGAAAATATATAACTTTGATTCAATCAACCTCATTTCATTTAACAAGTCAAGTAGTAACTTAACAAATTCGTTTAAAAATGGTTGAAAATCTGTCTTGCTGAAATCCCAATCATTCACCACTGTCCTCAAAGTTTGAATTGCTGCAATCTTGACCACTTTATCATTTATTGGGTTAGTTGGTTGTAAAAAGTTAAGTAACAATTTATAAACCGAAACCCTCAGTTCTCTATTACATTGAACTCCTACCCATTCACCAATAATTAAACAAATTCTTCTTTTCAATATTTTATTTTCCACCAAATCATTTTTCAACCCTTCAGGAATAAAGATTTCTTGCAAGAGTGTATCAAAATTGACATTGTTAGCAATTGTTCCTGAGGATAATTGAAAAGTGCAGAGAATAGAATCTTTGATTAAAATTCTATCCACTGATTCATTCTCCATTAATCCAGAAGAAATCTTTGTCAATACAAACCCAGATAATAGATCTTGGAAATACTTGATGAGATCTTGATAGAAGTTCTCTGCACATGGTCTAATTTGATATTCCCAACTGGATGATAATTCTTCCGTACACCACTCTTCAGGTTCTAATGACCAACCTTCTAAATCTGAAGGTTTTAATCTAAGGTACCAATTTATAATCAAATCACACAATTTTTGAATCAAGTCTGATGTGAATACTTCCACCGATAACTTATTTATCGCATTTGTCACATCTAGTTTATCATTTCTTTGTTTCAAAGTGGTTGCACCTTTTTTATAAATATACGCCATTGTCTTCTTCAAGATGCTAAATGCTTTTAATGCTAAGATTTCCCAAAAATCATTATCCTCGTTGCTGTTGTATACAAGTTCTGCTTTTTCTTCTAATAAAGAAAGGAAAGTGGTTAAGATTTTATGAGAACATGGCAACAAAACAAAACTTGTGGGGTTACTGTTAATTAATGCAACATATAGCTTGCTATAACATTTCACGTATCTTTCTAACAAATCAGAGGAATATTTATCATGTTCAGCAACTAATGATTGCAAATGGTCAATTGTCGAGTTCAAAAATTCGCAAACATCCTGATTCTTATGTGGTTGATCAAATCCTTCAGGAATAATTCTTCTCAAGTTTTTAAGACAAAGATAACAAACCTCCATTATTGTTAAATCCAAATTGGTGGTCCATAGTTGGAAAAACTTTTGATATAGTTTAACCAAGATTGAGGTTATTATTGGGGCTTTACTTTGCATAGCATGTCTTGCTCGACCGATTCTAACCATTGAAATTGTCTTGATGACTCTATTAAGAATTATTAAACAGTTATTTGTACTGATAATGTCATTATGTTTAAATACAAGTTCTTCAAGATTTTTGGTTATGTCGTCAAATAAGTTTGGCCAATCGTGAGGGAAGTCATACCTGGCAATTTTTGCAATTGAATTTGCATTTTGAATCATCAATTGGTTATTTTGCTCATTGATCAATTGCATCACTCTTGCAGTTATTTGAGCCTTTTCTTGTTTATTAATTGAGTATTGTCTAGTTGCTCTCCAATATTTGTCTACTCCATTTTTGAAACATATAATAGCTAACCATCTAATCTGTAAAGCAATTTCCTGGTTCAAATATACTTCCTGTAGCAAATAGTGATAACCTGGTATTATTTCCCATTTCTTCAATTGAGCTTCCGCGTTTTGTTGTTCGATATTTCTTTCAGAACCACTTGCCAATGTTAAGACAGTTAGAAGGTTTTCATATGATAAATCCATTTTGGTTTAAAGGGTGAATTGAATGAGATGAGGGTGAGAAGGGCCAGTTCTTTGTAGTTTGCCACACTCACAGAATTGGAATTGAGATTACCACAGAAACACAATTTAGCAAAAATATCAAATTGAACTTTTATGAGATGTTTTACGTTGATGGTGAAGGTTTTTCTTTTAGAACAAAAGTCAAAAGTCATCAACCATTTGCATCGTTTCATAATTTTTTTTTGACTAAATATACACGACCCCTTAATCAATTTATCCCTTATTATAAATAGAGACTGATTAACCATAACTAGATAAGTGTTTCAATTAAAATTTACAAGTGTATTGGGGGAGTTCTACAGACGTTAACCGACGTACAATAACATATATATATATATATATATATAATACAAACTTGCTCTAAGTATTCTCCTTAAGTCCATCTATGGGTTTCATCACCTTCACTCCATTCCTTTTCTGTATAACCCAATTCACGCTTCACCCGTTCTACTGTAGCCTTGTCACCCATGTTCTTTCCAATATTGTCACTTATCTTAATTGCAAATTGTCCATTTGCTTCTCTCAACTTAATAACGATGTTCAATGGTGGTGATTTCTGGCCAGTCTTTGTATCAATAAAATCATTGGTGAAAAATGTACCAACACCAAAGGTACTTTTCAATCCTAACTGATCAGCTTTTGTTTTATACCTTAAACATTTCTCAATATTTAATGAATCACTGAAACATATAATTTTAGAGAATTTAGGTAAATCCAATACATTGAGATAATGATTGGCAATCTTTTCTGCAAAGACTTCAGGATTACCTGAATCTTGTCTTACTCCCGCATACGCATCAGAATATGGAGGATATAACCAAGTTAAATAATTATCAGTACCAAATGTATCAGTCAATGCTAATCCGGCATTCTTTTCTCCGAAGGTTTTTATCCAATAATCCATAGCTACTTTATTTGCTTCCTTATAGTTTTGAGTAATTGATGCGATTCCCATATACCATTCATGAGCAACAGTTCCAATAGGTTCAAGAGAGTATTTCATTGCAAAATAAACATTTGAAGTGCCAGCGATATAGCCTTTATTTTCAGGGTGTTCATCTACATAGGCTTTCATTTCCTGAATGACAATTTCTTGAGATTTCACCGATCTTCTTCTTCTAGTACCAAATTCACTAAAGTTGCATTGATTGTTTACCAACAGTTTGATTTTATATTGAGCCTTTTCCACTTGTCCATCATAATTCCAATTGGTGTCAACAAACTTAAAATACCCTTCAGAAATAATAGCCAATAATGGGATTTCATAGAGTATGGTACCACTCCAAGTCCCAGATATTTCTAATTTGAAATCATCATCATCTTCAAGATACTTAATTTGCTCTCTTGGTTTCAATTGGAAAGCTTTTAAATATTCAAGATATTCGCTAGGCAATTGAGGTAATGTCTTTCTCAAATATTTTATTTCTTCATTGGAAAATCTTAAATCTGCCAATAAATCAATTTGATGCTTAATCCATTCAATTGCAGAATTATTTAATTTCAAGTCAACAGTACGATTGGTGTATTTATAAATCACAGGAATATCCTTAAAGTTTTTATGGACAGCTGCATGCATAAATAATTTATACAAATCAGTATCCAATAAGGATTTAATTACTGGTTCCATGGTCAATTGACTTATACTGGGTTTTCGGTTTTTTTTGATAAGGAACAAGCTAACAAACTCAAACAAATGTGAAAAGCTAATAAGGAAATTTCACTTTTGTCTGATGATGATGACGATAGTGAAGAATATTAACGTTATATTTTTTTTTCCTTTAGCTTCGCTTTTAATCACTGATTAAACATTATGATTATGTTTACTTATTGTTGTTGTCTCGTAAAAAAACCAGTTGGTTTGTACAATAATTATATAATTCTTACAAAGTTAATTGAACTGGCAATATAATAGTTAATATAAGCATAAAATTTTCACTAACTAATACTCATATAAACAAATAAGTCAATACTTATCATCGTAAAATACCCTTCTACCTGTTGGCTTTCTCTTCTTTACCATTAACTTCCAATTTTGCAGCCATGTAAAATCTCTCTCTCTCTCTCTCCCCCCCTCGTATAACCAATCACCAGAAACAATCAAGTGGGCATCTATCAAAGGATGAATTTACTATGGCTCAAAAAATTTGCCCTGTGTTGGTAGCACCGCCAAAAAAAATACTTTATATTAGTCGTGTAAATTAATTCAAAAAATTACTATGGAGACCCAAAAAGAAATTTCTTTATTTCGACGGTGTTCTTCAAAATATTGGAGCCAGAATACAAGTAAAAGGTATACAAATATCCTTTTCTTGATAGATATTAAAGATTTAATACCCTTGTAAGGTTCTCAATACAATGTCATATTCAAAGGAACAGGAATCCATCGTTTTAAAGGTTCTTTCATATAAACCAAATCAATTTTATGAAATACTTGCAGTTAACAAATCAGCCGATGAAAATGAAATCAAAAAGTCTTATAGAAAATTGGCAATAAAATGTCACCCAGATAAGAACCCTCATCCAAGAGCAAGTGAAGCATTCAAGTTTATAAATAAAGCTTGGGGTGTTTTAAGTGACCCCCAAAAGAAAAAGATATTCGATCAAACTGGTGCTGATCCTGATTCAAGATTCGATCCAGGTACTGGAGGATCAACAGGATTTTCTTCAGGTACACACCCTATGTTTAATGGGGGAGGTGCAAGAGGTGGAGTGCCGTTCGATGACGACATATTCAACTTGTTCTTTGGAGGTGGAAATAGCCCATTCGGTGGACAAACATTTGCATTTGGTAATAATGGTTTTACATTTCAAACATTTGGTGGAGGTGAACCATTTATGAGACACAGAAGAACTCATCATAGACCAAGACAAAACCAATCACAAGGACTGAACGATCAACAACAAAATTCTACTTCGGAGATGCTTCGTGCTTTGCTTCCGCTTTTATTGGTTCTAATTGTTCCTATTTTATCTTCAATATTTAGTGGTGAACTGTCTGGACCAGATTATTCTTTTGCCCCAACAAGTAAATACAATATTGAACGTAGAACTCCAACATATTCGATACCTTACTACGTCAATAATAAGTTTGATGAAAAGTTCGCCAGCAAATCCCCAAAGCAAATGAGAAACTTTGATAACAAAATTGAAAGTCTATATGTTCAAGATAAACGTGCCAAATGTTCTCGTGAACAAATCCATAAGAATGAATTAATTGAAGAAGCACAGGGCTGGTTTTGGACCGATGAGGAGAAGTTGAAACGTGCCGAAAATATGCCAATGCCAAATTGTGACTTCTTAAGAGGGATAGGTTTGATATAGTTTTTATTTCATAGATATCTAGATTTGCCTTTACGTAACAATGATTTAACTAATTAATGTGTAATTGAAAGAAAAAGCTTTGTAAATAACCTTTAAAGTTAAACTTTTATTACGAAAATTCTGCAATAATATTGCTGTAAAATATCTTCATCCCACAAATGGTTTTGCGGTCCAAGCCAAGACACTAGTTAATCATGTCTGCTGTGTGGTCGTAACTTTGATTGTCTTTCTGTATTGCCGCCTTGGTCCAATACCGGTATTCTCTTCATTTGAAACATTCTAGTTAAACTGATATCTCAAGAAGTTAAGTTTGCCTCAAAATCAACAATAAATAGAACCGAAATCATTTCTAATTTTGTTTGTTTAGTCTTCTAATCAAGTCTTCTTCCTTAGAAAAGTTCTACTATATATTTAATACAACAACCTTTCTTAAGATCTTAGCTAACTCTTTATCATTAGTTTAAGCCGCCCGGATCATAAATTAGAATAACAGATGCGCCCATAAACTTAACTCAACCAAACGCTTGCTTAATAACAATTCTTCGAAGTACATAGATATCGAGAAGTCCTAAACCAAAACACTTAGGTCGACCAAGGATTTCTCATTGAAGCATTGGCTGCTATTCTGAGACAATGCGCTACTACAACTGTATCTGATATGAGCATCGATTTAGAAGAGTGCTTGTTCTTTTACAACATTCATTTCCCAGATGCTTGTGCATCGACACTTGGGGGACTACAATTGTGAGGAAAATCACCTCCTAGTCTTCACAAAAAAACATGATATTTCTCTAAGCTAGAAAACTACTAATTTAAGTATACTTGTTAATCAATTCAGTGGCGTAAGCAATGTATTGTTGTTCAGCTTCTTCTTGGGATAAACCTTCCAAGTCCTTCCAAGCTTGCCATTTGTATTTAGCCTTGAAGTTGAGGGCACCTGGCTTATCAGTGGTGTTGTCACCGATAGTGGCTTGCTTGTATAAACCATATAATTTCAACAATTCGTCATCGTTTGGTCTAGTGGTTAAGTTAGAGACAGTGTCAGCCTAGAAGTTCAAAATTCGTTAGTATAATATGCTGGGTGTAACAACAGTTGGATTGTCTCATTACATACTCTTTCAGTGAATTCTGCGGAAACCATTGCTTGTGGAGGTATTACTTGCTAAAGAACTAGAGTAGTGAAATGTTGGACAATTATTACCACCCTCCAAAAAAAAGTGGCAACCAAAATTGTTCGCTTTGTGAATCGTCAACCTACGTTGTTATATACAGGAATCACAACATCCGCACTATAGTTCCATTTTATTGTTGGGAAGAGAGTATAGACTTTGCATTTACCATGTGATTTCTTTATACGATAACAAAATTAAATATCTATGGACTTCTTCATTCATCTATCGCAGATTCATTATTCATGAACTTTGTTATACATCTTTGAATTTCAGGGAACTCAACCGGTTTGCTAATAATATCATCAAATATACCTGCATCCTTTGCCTTATCTGGGAAACCAGTAACAGCCACAATTGGTGTGGTTGAATTTGTGCCCGTGGTAAACTTAATCAACTTTACTGCATCAATTGCTTCAACTTTTGCTAACTTTAACGCGGTAAAAATAATATCAAATTTGACTCTACTCGTTGCTCTCTTTACCAAATCTTCCCCGTCAGTTACCGAAACAACAATACAACCAGCTTTCTCCAACAATTTAACAACTGAATGTCTTACCACAGAGATGGGTTCACAGTATAACACATTTAATTCATTTGAAAGACTAACTGCTTCGCTTCTAGAACTTGCGCGTCTTCGAAGAACCCGAGGCTTGTCTTCAGCATCAGACGAATTGGGCGAAAAATCTCTAAATATTGCCGAGTTTCTTGCAAAAGCGAGACTTGCGGACCTCGGCTTGTCGTCATCGAATAAAACCTCATCTCCGCTTGAATAGGTACTAATTAATGAGGGAATTCGATCATGCTTTGGAACTATAGGTGACTCGAACACTTTGTTTGATGATGCCGACATTACACTACTCAATGTGTGAATTGGAGGTGCTACAGAACCCATTCCAGGTGAACCTAATGTAGGATTATGAGCTATGGAAGTCAGTGGAGAAACAGGAACTTTAAATGGACTGCCACCACTATTACTGCTTGAACTGTGCCCTCCAATTGGACCACTAAATGAATTCCCTGGTGATCGCAACGCGGGCGTAGAATCCGATGAACTAGACGAAAAACTACTTCTATGCTCTAAATGTTCTGATTTTAACCGATTAATGACATCCTTATTCTGCTTTTCCAATACCGACAAATTCCTAAATCTAAAAGAACCAAATTCACTAGGGTCAACCAATCTACTTCCTCGCCTTTCTCTTTTACCAGAACCAGGAGTACCAGTCACATTTGCTGATCCAGGCAATGAAGATGATCCACTACTACCTGGGGAATCACCTGTTAAACTATTTCTCAAACTGTCGCTAATTAAATTCTGACCTCTTGCACCAACCGTATGATCTTCATCCGAATCGTCGCTTTCATCTCTTGGAAACTGTACGACTTCTGCGCCACGTGAGTCAAAGTAATCAGTCAGCTCAGGATCATCCAAGGCTGGCATAAATGGAGCTTCCTCCTCAAATAAATTTTCCCAGTCAATTCCTTTAAAGTAAGGGTGATTCATGATTTCACTCGCTCCCTGGTATCCTAAACGTTCTTCCGGATTCAAAGTTAACAACCTCTCAATCAAATCTTTCGCTTCAGGGGTACAAAATGTCAGCCATTCCTCAGGTGGTAACTCAGGCCAATCGATTTTACAATCAAGAATATTCTGAAAGACCTTTTCCGGAGTATCAGCGTGGAAGGGGGGATAACCAAATAGAAATTCAAATAACATACATCCAATTGACCACCAATCAGAAGCTTCACTTTGGCCAACACCTTCAATCGTTTCTGGCGCCAAATAATCAGGTGTACCAACAAAATGTTTTGTTTCAACTTTCTTTTCAGGATCATATAAAGCATAATTTACACCTTGGTTAGTACCACTCAGAAGTGATCCTTGACTATAATCCTCGTCTAATAATGCAAATGAAGATTCCGATGCTGTACGAGGTATGATTGGTCGAAGTAATGGAGATTCCAATCCACTGGAATTTGATCTGACGCCACCCTTAAAGAATGAAGCAGATCGATGATGAAGCAATGCAGGTGCATTTGACACCGGGGTTTGTGGGAATTGATTCTGCGAATTCCCTGTCAGCAGCGGAGAGGGGGTGATTGGAGAATTGCTAAACTGTTCTAAAAATGATAATGTTGGAGAAGTCAAGTGGTGATGTAAAGGTGGCGGGAACTGTTGATGTGACGTTTGTACTTGTGGATTCAATTTTGAATGCTCTAATGTTGGTGATAAGGTAAATGGGGTACCCGAATGTGTTCTTTTATGATGAAATTCTTGAAGAGCTGGTTCAAAATTCTGACTTAAACCAAATAATTCAATACCTTGTTCGTTAGAACTACTTTTTCTATGAGTAGATTGTCTCCCTACAACCCCTAATCTAGACAAACCAAAATCAGTTAACTTCAAATGTCCATTCTTATCAATCAAAATATTATCGGGCTTTAAATCTCGATGAATTATTCCCCGTCTATGTAAATCATCAACACCAACAATAATCTCGGCAATATATCTCGGAGTCCATTCCAATCCAATCACTCCCAATGTCTTGATTAGATTTGCACAATCACCACCATTCAAATATTCCATAACCAAATATAGATAATCTTTAGATTGAAAGCTGCAATATAACTGGGCAACATATGGTGAATCAGTTTGTCTCATCATAACTGCTCTTTCTGATTTAACATTAAGCACTTGGTTTTTAGCAATCATATCTCGTTTACGTAAACATTTAATGGCAACATAATCTCCAGTCAATTTCTGTTTAGCTAAAAATACCGATCCAAATGCTCCTTTACTTATAGGTTTGATAATTTCATAGTCACGAACTCCACCAGTACTAGACTTTGTTTGCGGAGTTGTTGAAACCAATAATGGCGATAACGGTGGTTGTTGCTTGGAGAAACCTTTTTGGCTTGCAGCTCCCAGAATTGAAGTTGATAACGATAAATGTGCAATTTTTCTCGTGTCTATCTCGTCATGGGCAGACGCTGGTGACAAGATTGGCGTAAATCTAGTTGTGGTATTTCTTTGTAGTGAGGTAAGATTTTGTTTCTCCACATACGGTGCAGGGGAAAGGTGACGCCTAGGTGACGAAACAGATGAATTGTTTTCAGATGATTTCTTGGAAATATCAAGATTGTGAATTGCATCCAATAATTCTCGCGAGTTTGCTCGCGACTGGTGAGTTTGAAAACTGCCTATTGAAGCTCCCCCTTCATTGATACCATCTTTACTTCGAATCATAGATGACAGTGAGGAATTTATAGAGGTTGCGCTTTCATGTCGTTTACTATCCTTAAGCAAGCTTTCACTGGGATTATCAAAGTTTGATTGCTGCAACAAATCGTTAGCAGGCGAGATGCTTCTTGAAGGACGAGGTGCTTGTAAAGGAACAAGTTGTGGTTTTAACAATACCGGCTCAGCTAATTCTTTGTCACGTTCAATCTGGGGAGGGGTAGGTGTAGGATTTCTATTTTCATTGATTGTCTGTTGTCTAATCTTCTCCACAGTTTCCCGAACGGTTTCCAACACCAATTTATCTATTTCTTCTTTAATTTTATCCAGAAACTGTAAAATCGAAATCAATCGAGATAATGTATTTATTTTATTGTTTACTAAAGTTTGAGTGTCTTCAATAATCTGTCGCATTGCCAAATCATTTGTCTCTAGATTGTTGGCATTTAGAACGGAGGTCAAAGCCTTTTCTGAACCTGGTGAAAACTCTAATGCATCGTCGTCATTCTTAACAGGTGGATTAATCAATAATGCTTCGTCACACAATTCAATAACCTTTTGGAGAATTCCAAAGGGGAATTTCTTTGAAAGAATTAGATTTCTCTGCTTTGCTTGAAAGTTTTTTGTCAAGACCTGATTGGCTAATCTCGGTGAAGGAGAAGGAATATCGGACATGTTTGGCAAGGGGATTCCTTTATACTCATATATTAACCCACGATCTTCATTTGAGCTTGACGATGATGATGAATTTGTAGAATCTTGAGATGTTGTAGAAGTATTTGATAATAACGAAGATGATGACGAATGAAACAGTTGATGTTGCAGTATTAATGAAGATGTAGGCAGCATATTTTGTGCAGATAAACTATCTAAAATCTTGCTAACCAAATCTCTTTGTTCTCCAATTTCATCATGACATTCTTGCAAGTTTTCGTTAACTCTATGTTCTATAATACACAAATCAGAATGTTTCTCTATAAACCATGCTGGAATGTTATTTTCACATATACGGCATAAGATAGTCTTTGGCTGGGGAACTGATTCTTCATCTATAATGCCCAATTCTTGTAAATTAATCAAATAACCTTCAAATATTTCTGCACCAAATCCAAGCAAATCAATCAAAGCACTAGGTAAAGTCAAATCTAAGTCAATATGTACAAAGGGTCTTATTGTCCACATGGAATGAGTAGGTAACTTCGTTTTGGCATCATGAATTAATATCCCTTGTGCTTCCAATTCTATTAAATCACCATCATTTGAAACCTCTGAGTTTGTCAAGGAAATAGTATCATCAGGTGAACCAATATCATCAGCAAATTCTTTTGCTGTTAAGTGTATTTCCAGTATATCATCTTCTATAATTGATTGCCGCCTAGGTATGAAATCTGTGACTGGTAAATCAACATCTGAGACTTCTTCTGTAGAGTTAAATGGAGTTAATTGACCTTCTTCAGGAACGGGACAATCTGTATTTAAATGACGTTCATGCGCTGGTGGTGTCAAGAGTCTAACCAAATCGGTATATATTGACATTCCTTCATTATTATGGTGCTTAGGTTGTTCTTTCTTGGTTGCAGTCATAAACTTAACTTTATAACTACAGTCATCGACTATCATTTGATCAATTGCATTATTAAACACCTTGTAATCATCTTCATTATTTCCAATTATGATTTTCGAGATTGGACGATTTATAATCTTACTTCTACTTGTACCAACAATGTACTCCCAATTGCTTGAAATATACCGTATGTTCCCATCAAGATCCAATTCCATTACCACCGTAGGATTATTCGAAGATTCCAAGCGTAAATTGATTTGCTCTTCGATTGGAACTATATTAACAGGAGCTTCAGCACCTTCGACTGAGGAGGTTGGTGAGGATGGTGGCGAGGATGGTTTTGAAGTAAGTATGACTCCAGTAGATTCCATATAGTCACTATTGTTTACATTTCCTACCGTTATAGATGGAGATTGTGCTTTCGTCCTACGCTGTTTTGGTAATGTACTTGAAGGTGTTCCAAGCGGAGATTGGGAGGAACTAGTTCGTTGCATATTGGGTGCCGGTATTTCACACGGTGATATTGAACGATCTTTTAACTGTGATTGTGATCGCAACGGAGTAGATGCAAACACGGGTTGATGGAACAAAGTATCATCGATAGGAGTTGTCACATTACGGGGTGATGATGTGGATTGTCTTGACATTGTGAATATTTTACCTTTGTGTTACTTTAAATAATTAATAGATGAAACTAAAAAATCAAGGCAAAAGAAAGAACGTTAGGATTGGTAATGAGTATGCAATGGTCATATAAGTATGCATACAACAAGAAGTGAAAATGGATGGATGGATGAAGCTGGGTGACGTTGAAGATGGTGTTGATGGTAATAAGGCAAAATATGTTTACAACCTCTTGCCAAAAAAAAGGGGGGAATTCGAAATTTGACCCTTTGAAATTTTACACAACAGGTTTATGGTGCTTATGCAAACCAACTAGTTATACCAGTAATTTAATAGCAAACTCACATTGGATAACACCAGTAGGCCAGAAAGGTTAAGAGTAAATTTAATGAGAGGGAATTGCAGTAAGAATTGGAGAGCTGAAGCTTTGTTGCCAAGCGTAGTTTAACTTTATCCAAGATCAAAGCATTTGAAAGAGGTTCTTGTAAAGAAGGTAATAGTAATTGCAATACTTATGTTAATATGTAGATGCCCTGTATGGGGTTATATTACTATTTGACCGTTTGGGTAACAAATAACATTCAACTTAGCTTGCTTCGGGAATATAATCCGTTAGTTTTTTTGTTTATCGGACACCTGTAGAACACATTTTAACAAACGGTTGAATTGACAAGTAACATCAATAGTTTCTACTCCAAACACAATTTTATATGGCGCACATGCAACTTCGATAGATCAGTTGCTTTTATACTCCTTCAATACATGATTACTCGAGTGTATAAGTATACATTGAATACGTAAAATATAAAAAAAAGTGTTGAACTTACCACAGCTCTATAACTAAAGATTTGTTGGAAATCAATAGCAGCTCTATGGGTTTAATTCAACATTCTAAAAATGAAAAACAAATCAGTTTATGGTGTAAACACACCCTGTAACTAATTGTTCTTCCTCCCACTCCATCTAAAATTAAAAAAATACCTCCCTCTTTCTCTTTTGTTTCTTGTTGAAGAATTGAACGTCTGTATATAAATAAAACCGGAAAAGGAACACGCTGAGTTAAATCAAGTATACCTTTTTCCGATGTTGAAATCAAAAAATTAATGAACAAAAGTAGTAGTTTGTAAGTTGCATAGGATAAATTTTTAATTCAAAGAGTTGGATCTTGAATTGAAATCATTAAGTTAATAAATTAGTCGTTTATCTTTATTTCTATCATAATCATTAAAAAATTCTCAATTAAAAGTTGGATTTTAATTGAAGAAAGATCTTCCCATTTTGCCCATAGTTCATTAGTTTTTTCTCATTAATTTGTATACTGGAATACTGGTTTAGAATCCAATATACTTCTTCTTTTGATACTTTCTAATAAATCATTGTTCTTTTGTTCATTTTTCTGCAATACCATGTTTCTAAGATATTTGTTTTCCATCTCGACTTGCTTTAACTTTTTTTCCAAAGCAAGAACCTTTTCTTCTAATTCTTTGGATCTGCGTTCCATTTCTTGTTCCTTGAGCTTTTTCTTGATTCTAAATCTAGCAGAAGCAGCAGTATTTCTCTTTCTCTTGTCTTCAACAGCAGCAACAGATGCCACAAAGTCAGAAGGAGTTTCCGGGATAGGACTAACTTCAGAAATCAGTCTCTTTTGTCTCTTCAGTTGTTGTTGTTGTTGTTGTTGAGTAATTTGATCATTTGGTTGTGGTGCTTGAGGAGCAGCATCAAACTTCAAAAAGGAAAGATCTTGTGTAACCTCTTGTTTGATAGGAACAATATTATCTTTGCCCAATACATCAAGTGAGAAGAAATCATTAGCTTGTGAAAACAAATCTAATTCATGTTCTAATTGTTGTTGAGTCATAGTTGGTGAAACCACTGAATCAAAGTCAAGGTTCAAATGCTGTATATAGTCAGTTGGTTCAAAGTTCATTGTTTTCTATACCACTTTGCTATGTATATGTGATTGAGTTGATTTTAATGACAGTAACTAACAAAGAAAAAAATTTTCCAATGAAAAGAGTAAGTGACTTTAAAGTGCGGATATTCTCGTTAATTTAAACAAATCAGACAGACAGACACAAAACAAAGGGGGATTGAATAGTAATTAAATGAGGAAGAAAAAAAATTTTCTTTTTTTGTTTTCTAAATTCCGGCGCTTATATTACTAATAACCGTATATGCAGGAAACCGTTTCAGGAATATCATCATCTCAACTCAACTCCAACCAATTGTTGGGGATGGTTGTGCAAGACCTTCCGTCTTTCAAACAATAGATGCCCCTCCCTTGTGTATCCATGCCTTCGAAATCATCATGGATACAATTGGAGATTTTGATACTAAGACACCTGCAAAAGGTGCTTCTTAATGTGATCTCGCTTATGATTGGTGGGTCTTTCTTCTGATTATTTCTTTTTGTGAAACATTTTCGAAGGAGTCAAAAGAGAAAAAAAATAAATTAAAATTCTTGGGCCGAATCCTACTCTTGGATAAATAAATAAATGACTCACACAAATTATTACAGTTGGAGATTATACATTATACAAAACTAACTAGACTACCATGCAATATCAATATCAATATCGATACTCTTGATCAACTTATCCATCTCTCCTAAATCTCTGTATGTTGACTTGGAAATCTTTTCTTCTTGTTTACTCTTTTCTTCCAATAATTCTTCATAGTTTACATCTTTCAAGGCTTTTTCATTCTCTTGATTAATTAAATCTTGATAAAACATCCTAGTAACAGTCTTTAAACGAGAAAATGGATCACCTCCGTCGGATACTTGCACTGCATTTCTCGATTTAACTTCAGCCTTTCTAATATTAGTGGCATTCAACTTTCTGTTTCTTTCATTGACCTTGGACATGGTATTCGAGGATTGATTAGAAGACTTTGCATGTGATTGTTCATTCAATATTTGATCAATTCTCTTTAACTTAGAAATCAAATCTCTAATCTTATTCAAATTGTTTTCTTGCTTAGCAATCTTTAATTCATCCATCAATTTAGCCTTTTGAGTAACTGCATCATATCCAGTCATTTCCCCAGAAGTCATACCCCTTTCTTCTTGCATTCTCTTCTTTCTAGCAATCATTTCATTAACATCCTTATCACTGAGTCCTCTATTGAAAAATGTTTGCAACTGCTGGAATTTGTCATTGATATCATCTAAATAATCCACCGATTCACCAGTCTTTTTCAATTCAACCAAATACCTATTAAAATCTTCATCGGTAATTGGTGAATCAGAGAAAACACTAATTGGGAAATCCTTGGTTTGTTCACGGTTTTGACTAACAGTAAGGAATATGTCAAATTTTGAATTGTTTAATCGATAAACCTTATCCGGAACTGATTTAACATCGACTATTTTCACCATTCTATAAATTGGACGTCTGGTTCTTTTATCGATACCGAGGTTGATTTTACCATAGGTATCTAATACAACATCGTTGAAGCCAGAATAGAAACAATACTGGGTCAACACACTTCTTCCCATTCTTATACGGTTAATATCGTCCAATTTTCCAACTTCAGTAGATCTCTTGGGTTTGGATTTGGATACACCACCCCAAGTGACAGATTCTGCATCATAATCATCTTCTTCCTCTTCAGACAAATCAAGATCATCCTCGTCCTCTTCTTCTTCTTCCAGTTCCTCTTCATAATCATCTCTATATTTTCTTTTGGAACGTTGTTCACGTTGTTTTCTCAATTCTGACAATTTATCTCTCTTATCCGGCTTAATGCCAGTCTTTGTTCTATTTGATGCACGAGAGGGTTGAGATAACTTTCGTTGTTGTTTCATTCTTTCTGCCAAGTACTTCTTTTCATTATATCTTTCCATTTCTTGTGACCTTTCGAATAAAATCTGTTCTCTTTGAATTTCATCCATCGATTCTAATTCATCACGATCTTGTTCATCTTTATATTTGCCGTCGAGAGGATATGGATTGACCAATTCTTTGTCGTCTTCCTTGTCTTCATCGTCATACTCGTCGATATCTGAAGTGTCTACTCTTCGACGTTTTGATAATACCTGATCATCGCTGTCTTCTTCTTCTTCGTCATGATACTTCGACTTGCGTTTGCTGGAGCTAATTGCTTCATCGGAATCATATTCATTATCATCACCTCCGGCTAATGCCAACAAGTCATCTTCTAAATCAGACATCTGTGAATATATGTTAATTGATTGATGGTGCCAACAGTTGTGAAATTGTTCTCTCAGTTTGATGATATTTTTGTTCAATGGTGACCTGGAATGCGACATTCATCTTCCTCAAAATGTCGCCGTGAATTAGAAACGACATTTCTCAAGGGCCTCATTCAAACCAAGTTTGAAAAAGCCATTTGCACGAACAAGAAATTTGAGAGAGAAGGTCAGGAATTACATATCTTGGTTGTACTGTTGGAAATAAACGTCTTCTAGTTTTCAGATCGATGTATAAAGTGGAGTTTGTTATGAAGAAGTAAAGAATCTATCATATGGGGAAAAATGACTGCCATAAATCAACACCATTTTGTTTGTGCTCATGCTTAATCATGGATATCAAAAAGTGACTTCATCAAGTGATCAAAATTGAGTGGCACGATGTGGTTATATGCCACAGGAGCGTAACGCGCACAACATACTACAAATTCTGAATATAAACAAAACTGTATATTAATATCAAAGACGATAAAGAACTACCAACTCAATTGACTAAAGAGAAAACTATCTGACCTGCAAATGGGACCATAAGAAAATACCTAAGTAGCAAATACAATTGTTATTAACAACCAGAACCAGCTTTTTTTCTTGATTTCCTTTTTCTTATGTAATGGGCTATTGCGAAGGGAGGACCCAAAAGCATAATCATTCCGCAATTTAAAAAACGACATGGTGAATGATGAGTAGATTTTGGTTTCTGTAACTCTTTCTTATCTGGACTTGATGTCTCGTGGACAGAATATGGTGGAGGAGAGTCTTGATATTGTACACTTTCAGACATTGAACTCGGAGTGTTTTACAGTACTTAATATATAGGGTGGTAAATGAGTTAGTTGATACAATCTAGCAGTTGATTTATAATCATTTTTATATTTATAATTGATGTATCAAACCGAATGACCGCAATTCATAGCCTCTATTTTAGTCCTTCCAGGGGCAGATGGTGATGAAGTTTCTTTTTGTTGCTCACTATTTCAATAGGGCTGTGCTTACTCTGGTGGAGGTTGAAACAAAACGTTTTATATTTTTTGCTTTTTCCTATCGGATATAAATCAATGTTCCCGTCCGGTTATCTCCGATCCGGAAATCGGAAACATTTCTCAAGAATTTTTCTCTATTTTAGATTCCGAAGCGAAGATAGTTTTGTCATCATCGACTATATATAAAGACCCATTTGTAAATTCAACAACATAGTTTAGTCTAGGTCTGGTCTCATTAATCATACAAATAGAATGACAGAACAAGTAGCAGAAAATCCAATACATAGAGAGAAAACCAAACAGAATGAATTTAATGATGGAAGGCAAAGACCGATATATTCTTGGAAAGATTCTGTTATTGATTGGTTCAAACAAAGTTGGTCTCAGCAATATACTGATGAAAAAATAGAAGAACGATTACTATCACACCTTCCCTTTTTCCCTCAATCGGATGGCAAAAGAAGAGCGTCTATTATTAATACAGATGTTGGAAATGGAAACTATATACACGAGTTGTTTATTGAAAATCTCGAACAACCACTCGAAGTAAATCACAACAATAATCTTCAACCTTGCAAAGAAGTCGTTTTGATACATGGATATGCAGCGTCCCTTGGATTATTTATAGATAATTTTGATTCATTGTCATCGATTCCAGGAATTAAAATTCATGCAATCGATTTGTTAGGATTTGGACTTAGCTCAAGACCTCATTTCCCACAATTTCCAGGAGAAACAAAGCAAGACGTGTATAAAGTTGAAGATTGGTTTTTAGATCCTATTGAAGAATGGCGAAAGAGAAGAGGAATTAACCGTTTTATATTAATGGGTCATTCATTTGGGGGATATTTAAGCGCAGCTTATGCATTGAAATATAATCAAAAACTAATTGACTCTGCGAGTGGTATGAGTCATAATATGATTGATAAGTTGGTTTTCTTGAGTCCAGTAGGTGTTGAACGTAACAAGTTTTCCCTTTTGAAGAATCATCTTTCAAGAACTGTTTCTAGACTTGAACAAGATAAAGAGAATGCTTCTAATCCTGCAGTTGCAATTGAACAAGAAGTATTGGCAAATCAAGAAGAAATTGTCCACGGTACTACTGTAGAACCAGAAGAACCAAAGACAAGAAGAAGGAAGATTGTTGAGTATATGTGGGAACACAACTTTTCTCCGTTTTCGTTGATCAGAAATGCAGGTCCGATTAAGTCCAAGATGATCTCAGCTTGGACTACCCATAGATTTGCACATGTATACTATCAAGATCAGCAACATTTCCAAAACGTTCATGATTACATGTACCGAATTTTCAATGGGAAAGGGTCTGGTGAATACGCTTTAACGAGAATTCTTTCAATGGGAGCATTAGCTAAATTGCCATTGTTGGATAGATGCCCAGAAAAGCTTGTTGAAATGGGGATTCCATCAATTTGGATGTATGGTGATAAAGATTGGATGAATGAGGAAGCTGGGTTCGAGATGGTTAATGAAATAAACAATATGTCTATTTTGTCCTACCAAACCAAGTTGGCTAGCTTCAAGATAATTCCAAATGCGGGCCATCATTTATATCTAGACAATCCTCCCGTGTTTGCGAGGGAAATTTTCAAGTTTTTAGGTTATAGGAAGTGATATAGAATCTAAACTAGTTATGGTACTCTTGACAAACGTCACAAACCCACTTGTATCTGATAATTGGTTTGTAGTACTTTAAACTCTTTGGTTGTATAGGTACTAAGTTGACTTTACAGATTCCTTGCAACAAGTCGATTCGCTGAGGATGATAAGTTGAATTAAACCGAAATGCGTAAGATTTTCGATCATGAGAAATTTTTACCACTGATTGAAAATCTTCTCAATTATGTTCAAACTTCACAATAAACATTGCATACCATTTATGCCCTATCAATTTGTGTCAAGAAACCTCAGAAGTACAATAAACTGAAGGCAAATCACTCTTCTAACCATTCATCAGCAATATTCATTTTTACGTGCATATACCCAAAGTCAGGTCATCAGAAGGGATCATCCTGATCTTATCCTGAGCCAAGGATGGTTACAAGCATATTGAGACTGCTGAATCCATTTCGAGAAGATAAATACAATTCAGATTGGATTTCGGAGAAACCCAGAAACTTAACTGAATAGCATATAAATTTGTAAGACATTTCCACATATCTGAATTTCAATTATGAATTACCGTTTTTTTTCAAGTAAAATTGGTTTACACGAGAAGAGTCTGGACACTCGTTTCAAGGGTAATGTTTACAGTGCAGTGGCTATAGAAATGCGTCAAGAATAGATTAATTTTAGATTTCAAATGAATTACTCATTTTCGAAATGAGGCGATAGTTCCCAGTAAATCAGAAAGCTGTTTCAAATGAATATGGTGATGAATACGAAATTTAACATATTACCATTGTACAATTGAAAATTTCTAGGCTAGTTGTTAAAGGGGCCAAAATTATACCCAACTTATTTTGGAACTAGGTCAGATATTCCGTTTACCATCTTGTATCATGTCAAATCTAACAAATGATTTATTCCATTTATAAAACAAAGGACTTTGAGAACCGGTTTAGATTTGAATATTACCCTTTGCTTGTGAAACTGATATATTTTTACCTTCAAGTATTCAGGGCCTTTGTATCCGATTCTTTTTTTTTCATTTATGTCAATTCCAAGGATTTGGTATGAATTCGGTAGAGAAACCCAGCTACCGTTGAATGGTCACGAGTAGGTACTGATTGCAACTAAGCATTATTTGAAAGAAATCCTCTGCTTTACAATAAAATCACAACTATTTATGGCTAGCATCAACTTCACTACCAATCAAAGAAAGGTACAATACTAACATATGCAATATTCAAGCATTACTTGAAATTTGGTCGAAGTTCAGTTTTTCTACGTTGTTTACTGGTTTCCACGAAGATATCATGTAGGGTCCTCTATGCATCGCAGAAGGCTCAACAGCATCCATTATCAAACGAATATAATAATCAAGATGCCAGTTGTAGAAACACGGACCGCCTTGAGTGCAAAACGAAATGAAAAACTTCAGCTTCCCAAAGTAATGGAATATAGAAACACAGAAGTATTTCAAACAATATCTAACACGATCATTAAGATGTAAAATTTGCACATTTGTTATTTGTTTTTCACGAAACGTAGCTAACGGTAATGAGGTTATCAAAGATAACTCTCAATAATTCATGAGTTGAAGGTTTCGCTGTATCAGGGCAGAACCTTTTTTAAAATAATAGCCAGCTAGCCAAGAACTAAGGTTTAAGGAGGCTAGAATACATACAACATGTTATCAAAATGACCGAAATTAGAAGATAAACCAAGAAAGAGAAAGAACGACGGTGACGTTCGAGTAAGGAATCAACCAGAAGAGAATATACAGGTAGAGGGACCATCGAGTAAAAGACGAGCGGAAAACTTGACCGTCTTGTCCAACTCCATAAATTACTGCCACGGGTCTGCATTTTCCTATCTGGAGAATTTAGCGGAGAGCTCTCTCGCGAGTCCCATGCTGTTTACCCAAAACTATTTAAGTGGGTTATGTCATCCAATTTTTACCAGGCATTGAAAACTCATATAAGTCGTACTTCATGAGTGAAGTACTAAAATCGGAATTCTACTAGTCATACGTTCTCGATTCAATCGATCCTATTCATTTCTTCTTACCCTATTTTAACTTCGCGAATTATTCGTTCACATCCGAACAATTCCATTAGATGGGAAGCCAAAACTATGTTTGTAATGTAATGTAACCGAACTGCGTGAAATAACACAAATTCAAACTGCGCCAACAGCGAGTAACCTTCTTCAAACGAACATGAATACAAAATGAAGCAACGATATAACAGTATTAGCGAGTATACAAATGAACGAACGGATACATCCTGTCCTACGCTAACCCCTCGAAATGAAGACTACTAGACACAACCGTCAAATCAAACACGAACAAGGACAACTAAACATGCCTATAGCATGAACAGCATCTCCGAAAACACCGGTCCCCCTGGCAAAGCGGAATGATAAACCACTTGTGACAATTGAGATTCCAAGTATGCACTGAAACCAAGTTGTCAATGTACTCTAGGGAAGTTTCAACGAAAACAATATTGGCGGTGGTTGGAACAAAGAAGCAATTGCAATAGTTCGTGGTAACGCCAGCCGTTTGGTAGATCGTATCGGCCCTTGATTCGAGGAATTGACCGGAAGGTACTGTCAAAACTAATGCAATTATGCACCAAAGATGATGAACGAGCTGGACTCTCACTAGCAGGCGAATGATAGGTCTCTTGAGTAACGAGGTAAGGATCATAGAGTTCATAGACTCTCAAGGTTAGCAAAAACACCTATGCAAGGACCAACAAACCCGCTTCTAAGTGAGCTCAAGCAAACACAACATATGTCCCAATTCAACACATCGTAAACACCACAAAAGCTTTTTCTTAACTGTGGGAAAACGTTCGCTAACATAGTTTCGGTACTTATAACTAACTCGACTAAGCCATTCATAGACTAGCTCCGACTTCCCCAGAGGAATTGTTCGGATGTGAACGAATAATTCGCGAAGTTAAAATAGGGTAAGAAGAAATGAATAGGATCGATTGAATCGAGAACGTATGACTAGTAGGATTCCGGTTTTAGTACTTCACTCATGAAGTACGGCTTATATGACTTTTCAATGCTTGGGAAAACTAGGATGACACAACCAGCAGATTCAACCAACGAATATAAAAATTTGGAATGGATGGAAATGGTGCATGAATCCTTGAAGAACCTACTTATAGCATTAAAATAGCGGACTGATCTGCTATACCAACATTTTCTGACAGGAAATGTTGCTGCTGGAAATTCATCATTTGTAAAGTTCATCCAGTGGTGTGACTCTGGATCGTTAAGCACGATTTCAAAGGAAGTATTGTATGAGATATTATGAGAATGGGATCTCTTGTCCCGAATACCAAGGAGGAAGTAACACAAACGAAATAGACCTTTGAATGAGTAAGCAAATAATGAATATACAATGTAAATGTATAAGGCTGTCCAAAATTCTCTCAACTGAAAAGGATTCGTGAACAATTCAAAACACCAAACCAAAATGAAGTCTCTCTTAGGTGCTAAAAACCCAACAGAGGTGTGCAATACATCTCGTATAACACATAAAAATGATAAAAATGATCGATTAATTCTTGAAAGCCGTTGAGATAGATTAATTCCAGTAAGTGAAATCATCGAAGAATTGCGCTACGCATAACGCAAAGGATGATTGGAGGTTCGATTTACCGTCCGTGAATGAGGTAGCAACTAAGGTGGCAACTAAGGTCATGTCTCCCAAAACCCCAGCGAATAAACCGTTAGTGGGTTCCATGTATAAGGTTAAGTTAGCTCTTTTAAACTCAAATATATATTAATTGGTAGTAGGCTTAACAAACTTGAAGAAAAAGGTATATAAAACGGATTCTAAGTAAAAACTCGCGATAAATTTCAAGATAAACAACAAAACAAACGACAGAAGCACGTGACATATGCACGTTACAATGTTAATGGTCTGATGTGCATTAACGTATTTAGTTCAAATGATGGTTTTGTTTATGCCATTTCTGATCAATTAAAGTTTGTTGCTGTTTTATCATCATGTACTATTGGGACTTCATGGAAAGTGCAGAAAAGGGTATTGGTGAAATAAATATGAGAAGTTTACAAGTCCTAGTGGATTTCCTCATGTTTTATCCACAAAGAACGTCCAGTCGGAAGATTTGCAGAAATTAGTATAATAACACACAAAATTCCACAGATTTAGATTTATTTTTGTGATATGGCTAGCTAAGGATAAGATTAGATAGTATACAAAGATCTTAGGAAAAGTTGTAGTATTAAATTTATATAGTAGAACTTGCTGGGAAGAAGACTTGATTTTTACTAAACAAATATCATAAAACTAGAAAGGATTTTTGCTATATGTATAGTTGATTTTGAGGCTAACCAGACTGCTGTTCCCTTACTTGCATCTCGCCCTATTTCTATAGATTACGGCATAAAGGGTTGCTACTTGACAATGGTAGTACTCTTATATGTGTCACCGCATGCAGATGCAGTTTTGGTGCAGGGAAAAAAGAAACCATAATCTAAGTAAACTCTTAAATTGTGATTTTCGCAACACTAACAAACCATGTGACTGCAAAAAAGACTGATTCTGCCCAGGATCGAACTGGGGACGTTCTGCGTGTTAAGCAGATGCCATAACCAACTAGACCACAGAACCAATCGATATTAACTTACAAGAAGTATATCGTCACGTGACGTTATAGGGAAGCTTTTTCCAAACGGAACGGTCATGATTGAACGCCTGGTTTAGCACCATATCATCTGTAAGACACCCACCACCACCAGGATTCCAACTATTCAATGTTGAAGAAATGGAATGTTGCCACAGACGGCCATGTCCAGATTCTTTGCAGCACATAGTGGGCTTAGAGCAACAATCAGTGACTGAAGTTTTCTTTCTGTAAGACGTCCAAGAAACGGCATTTGAAACTCCCGATTATTCCCACAATTTGGAAGAGACACGGAAATAGACTTCCATCCGAATGGTCAACATTTTGGAAAAAGGACAATCATGAGAACAAACACCCACTTGGTTGTCTTTCCCATTATCATACTTTTTCTTTGGGTAATTACCAATGGCAATTCTACTCGGAACCACTACATGACAGGGGGCCTTGTTCCTTCTGTGACAGTCCTAACAAAGACAATTTAAGTCACCAAATCTTTCATTGTCCAGAGTCTCTCAATATATGGCATAATCGGTCAAATAAGTCACTAAGCATTGATTACATCCTCGAAAACCCACGTCTAAATCTAAAAGAAATCAAACAGATTAATGGATATGTAAGAGACATCATCTCGAAAGTGGAACGACGACGGCGCCAGTAACGGAATCTCAAATGATGTTTATTAATCGATACCTTGACCTTGTCACCAAATTTAGGAATTTCTGACGGCACCGTATGACGAGGGAAATCCCTTGTGACTACATTGCAAAGTGGGCATCATACTATCTCTCCTTACAGACTCCTTTTTTATAACTCACTTGTTGAATGTTTCGTGTCTTCCCTCTAACTTTCCATTTATAACTTGCTATTTATTTTATTTCCTATGTTAATATGTATATGAATTGAATAAACAGATTGTATTTGAAGAAAATAGATACATATATAGGAAAATTGGTTTTTAGTGAGTATGCCCGGTTGTGGGGGAGTTTCACACAATTCAGTTACACAGCAAGCCTTCGTCCTTCGAGCCTTAGAGGGACACTTAGATTCTTTATATGTAATCCCGCTTTGTCATCGCAACAAATGTGTGATTTAAATCAGTACCTATTCCTAGTTTCTCGGTAACGCCATTTTAGACGATACGGACGCGACGATGTTCTTCTTTCGTGGGACCATATTAAGAATTGGGTATCGTATATGATCAAATCTCAATCTGTCTCAATTATCTTTGTTAATTCAACTATCCCACTTATATACTCCGAGGTTTTTAATTTTGTTTTCCTTTAATGTTATATATGTTGTATATTTCTGTATGTTGTTATGGATAAGAATTAAATAAATGGATTGTATATGAAACAAACCCTACAACTGCTATATAAGTTTAAGAGCATATTCGAAGTTTAACCTTGCAACTCATTGCATTTCTATTCCTTTTGTATTGCGTGTAACACCAAGGTTAACTATACCAAAATAACCCTGTGGAGGAGAGCCAAGATTTGGGAAAAAATTGTAATCGAGAACATGTTCCAATGTTACCAAAAATCACATATCAGCAAATGACTTCGTGGCCAAGTTGGCTAAGGCGTGAGACTGTTAATCTCAAGATCGTGAGTTCGACCCTCACCGAGG
>JAKTPO010000044.1:0-83743 GCA_030557635.1 Hemisphaericaspora nanyangensis | reverse complement strand
TTCCTTGTCCTCTAACTTATAATCACTCAACCGCGAAATCAAACCTTCAAAATTTGGATTATCTGATAATTTTGAAAATAGGCTCGGTGTATATGCAAATGGCTTCACTCTAAGAGTTGAGAATCTCTTCATTTTCTAATGAAAATGTACTAAATGACCTCTTAGTTCCAATAATAGATTTTTCGTTGTTTACCCTTGGTTGAATGCGTGATTCTACTTTTAGATCATTTTCTTTGTTAATCCATGCGTGACAGATTTTATCAATGTCAGATGAGTCTTGTTCATGAGATTTATTTTTTTCGGGTTGTATCATATAACCAGAAAAGTAATTTTCATATGTACCCATTTCAAGGTCATCATAGCCTAGATGTACATCAGTCAACTTATGATTAGATTGCAAAGGTTTTTTAGTTGTAGAGGGTGATAATGGCAATGCTAAAGATGACTCCTGTGGTGAGACATTGGATGAATCTGTAGTAACCCTTGGTGATATTATTGGGGCTGTTGTAGGTGTGCTTCCTACTCGAATAACGGTTGGTCCAATACCAGCAGTAGATGATGGCGGAATACCAGCTAACTTGTGTAATGATGCTTGCATTGGAATTTCGTTTTCAATATGGCTATCCATTAGTCCGATCGTTTCTTTAAAATAGGACATCTTACTAATTTCATGAGCTGTTGGGCGTGCCAATGGGTCCCACAAGAGACATGATCTAATTATATCAGCAAGCTGTTCTGAATGTGGATTAGGAAGTACTTCGTCAATTGTTAAACCTGGTTCGACAGGAAAGGTAAAGCCTAATTTTTGGGCCAAAACTTGTGCATCATTCCAATAACCTCCAAGTGGAACAATATAATTATTATTAAGTGAATTAGATTCTGGAGGAACAGGTGAACCTAAAACTCTAAGAATCTTGTATATTTGATCAAATTCGTTAGTTCCTGGAAATAATGGAGCAAAATTGACAATTTCAGCAGCGACGGCGCCAAAGGCCCAAATATCAATGGGACGAGAATACCATTTTTGTCTAAGTAAGATTTCTGGGGAACGATACCATCTGGTTGAGACATACGCAGTATAAGGTCTCATATTTGAAACATGTCTAGCAAGACCATAATCTCCCAACTTGATAATAAAGTTATCATTCTTCCTATATGGTGGAATAGACGATCTTGAATGATAAAATTGCGTGGTTGGTATAACCAAAATATTCTCTGGTTTAACATCACGATGGAAATAATTGAATTTATGAATATGTTTAATAGCACAAAGCAATTGACTTAAGATGCTTCTTAAAGTGACCGGAGAAAATAATACATTTCTCCTACTTCTAATCAATTGATATAAATTTTGATTTAGCGCCTCCATCGAAATATGAAGTTGGTAGCGAATATCATCAACAAACATCTCAAAGATTTGAACCAAACAAGGATGCAGTGGAACTGATAAGATAAATTTGACCTCTTTGACATTAGCATAATCATGCAATAATGGTAACCTCTTTTTCATAGTTTTAATAGCAACAAGATTGGAAAGATTATGTTTTGAATCAGGAATTGGAAACAACATCGTTCCTCTCTTATCAGTCTCATGAGATTTCAATAAATCTAACTTGTGGAATTTGATCTTAACTAGTTCAACTGTACCAAAACTACCATTTCCTAAACTGCTGACTGGTTGATATTTGTTTTTATACGAGTGAACTGATAAGTTCTTTGGGGGAGAATCAAAATCAAGTGGTGTTGAACTCCGCCTAATCATTGTAAACCAACAAATAAAGTTGAAATAACTTGTGGATTAACCTGTTATATATTGACAATATCAAACGGGGGGACTTATCAATTGAATGTACGTATGTAGTTAGAGGATATATTTGGTTTATCCTTGTTGCTGTGTTGGCGGTTAAATTTATTGCAAACACAAGTTTTTTTTGCAGCATTTTTTTTGTCTTTTCTTGCTGTCCATTGTTAATGGGCAAACAATAGGAGCGTGTGACTTATACAAACACATAATAAACAGAATTTAAAAAGCCATAAATCTTTCTATGGTACTTTTGTATATATAAGATGTGGCAGATGCCGTTTGATTATTTTTCTCTTTCTATTGTTTGTATCTATAGAAACATTATTGTTACAGGATAAGAATTAAGAGTAAATGAATGAATTGAAAAATGCACAGAACGACGCAGGGCTCAACATCCTTTTCTATATAATCACGTAGTCATCATTGTGTTCTAATTCATCTTCATCGTCGTCTTCTTCTTCTTCTTCTTCATCATCATCATCATCATCTGTGAAGTCTGATCCCTCATCAGATGAAGAAAGATGAATCAAGAATTCATTTGGTTTGATTTCTTCACTATATTTCGTAATTTCCATACTGTTATCAATATAATGCTGATAATTTCCAGTTTGGTCCTTGACAAATAATAACTCTGGATCCACAGTATAACTACTTATAATTTTCTTTTGTTCATTATTGATTTGAGTCTCGTCAGTGACAACAGTTTCATTACGAATATACTTGTTGGTACGAGTCACCATCATATCTTGAGTTCTTAAAGTTATTGGATGATTTAAAATACATTCTCTTCCTCTTGGACATTGCCCATTCTCTTCAAAATCTGGACAATTATGGGCATGCAAGAATGGACACCGTTTACCTCTAGCACACCAGCCACCCATGACAAATGGTCTGCAAGTCCAAATCTCATAGTCGGGATTGTCATAGAATGGCGGCTTGAAGTGTCTATACTTACATTGTGGGTTAATACACTTGTTGTCTAAAAAGTATCGACAAACGGGAGTATTATTGTCATTGGGAGAATGAGATAATAAACAATTTCTGGAAGTACATCTCTCACTCAAGAATGATTGACAAATCTTTATTCTCTCTTTATTGTGGACGTATTTACAATTTGAACCTTTCTGACATATGCCTAAAGAAAATTCTCGAAAGATTCAGAAAAGAAGAATCAATCTTGTTAGTAACTTAATTTTTAACAACTTTTCCAAATATCAATCATAGTGCTAAAATATACGAACCTGTTCTTGTGAAATAACGGCATTGATCACGTTGTTGCCTAAAAGTCAAAATAGTTAGTATATAAAAAAAACCACCCTTATTCTCCGCGTCAATGAGTTGTGTTAACGTACCTTCTGATTGATTTATTTTTGCATCTGTATAACCCAGTATCACCTCTTATATAGTTTATTCCATTCCATTGGATTTCTTTTGGTTTATCTGGTTTTGGGAATGATAAAGGAATTAGATGGCGAGCGTTTGGAGTAACAGAATACTTGTCACCATTAACGATAACTCGATCACAAAAATCATTCAACGTTTTCAATTTACTGATTTTATTCTGAATACGGGTGATCTTTCTCTTTTCTTTCTTTTGATTCTTGATTTCCAAGGCTAATTCATTCATTTTATCACGTCTCTTTTGGTATGTGGTTGCTTTTTCTTGATGAATACCCTGTCTATAAAGAGACATTCCACTTTTGGAAACCATGGTCACATATCCGGTGGTAGCAATAGGAATATTTGGAGCTGATGCAGGTGCACTAGTACCCACAACTGGTGAGCTACTTTCAGGTGGGGGAGAACTAGTTGTAGCAGCAACTGAACTAGATACTGCAGCTGGAGAGCTACCTACAGCGGCTGGAAAAGAAGGATGATCTGACTTCTGTGATTGATTTGATGGGGAATGATTGAGGACAAGGGTCATGTTTCTATATAATTTCTGGTGATTATTTACTTTCCTTTGTTGCATAAGAGCTCTCTTTTGTTGCATAACAGCTCTCTTTTGGATGAGCTTTGTTTGAAGTTCCTTTAATCTTTGTTTTTCTTCTATAGCTTTCTTTAAAGCGGCTATTTCTTTGTACTTTAGCTTTAATTCCTCGGGATCCTGGGCTTGAGATGACATGGTTTATACTTGTTTTCCTCTCGTAGTTCCTTTCTGATGATGAGGTGTTTGATTTTAATGAGAGATATTTCATTCAATGTGTGATTTTCCTTCTTTTTTTTTTCTTGTTTTGTTTTGGGGCGCTCAATGGTGATGCTGCCTGCACACACGAGATTGTGGTTTTTAAGGCCGGAGAAATATCAAAACCATAAAGATATAAGAAAGTATTACACTTTGCAAGCGGCTAGAAATAGTTTGTGAACTTATTTGAATGTCTATGTCTCCAACCTTCTAATTACCAAATTCCCCACTGAAAAAGAAAGTATATAGATCCGAGTTTAAGATTTTAGTGAACGCCGCATTCGAATCACTCACCAAATTTTTTTCCTTTAAAGATTTATTAGTTGATTGCGTCATTCTTGAATGTATTAAGGCCCTTAGACTATTGTTACTGCTTGCAAAGTCCCACTAAACAATGTCAAAACCGACATCGAAGTCAACAACCACCTCTCAATTGTTAAAAAAGGAGGACAGTCCGATCCCTATAGATAAGAGATCAAGAAAGAAAAATTTAACCAACTTACAAGACATCGAATCAATCTTAATTCAACTAGAGACTGAAGATGCCGAAAACAATGACAAATCAGTAAGGAAATATTGCAATTGTCTAGCTAGAAGACATCCTCTTTTTGAAATAGCACCTAATTGCTTGAATTGTGGAAAGATTATTTGTGCCAAAGAAGGTCTTCAACCATGCTCATTCTGTGGTGCTGATATTATACCGAGTAAAGATAAAGCAGAACTTATCAATATCTTGAGTAAAGAAAGAGAAGAAATATTACTTAATAAAAGTGTGACTGTACAACAGCCATCGTCATCATCAAAATCAAAGAAGAAGATTGTAGTGAAAATGAATCCAGGAGAGAAGTTTTGGGATGCCCAAGATCGAGCATTTAAGGAAGCCGAAGAAGAAATGAAAAAGAAGCAACAGGCTTTACTGCAGGCAGAAACACTGAACACACCTTCCACTGAGCAATTGGATGAAGATTTGAAGAAAGCAAAAGCAAGATTGGAAACCTTGTTAGATTATCAAGCAACAGGTGAAGAAAGAACAAAGATTATTGATAATGCTGCTGATTTTGAAATGCCTACCCAATCAATTTGGTTAACTCCAGAAGAACGGGCATTAAATTTAAAGAAACAACAAAGGCGATCTAGAGAGATTGAGAAAGAAAAGGAAAGACAGCGTCGTGGTGAAAAGACAGTTGAGATGACTATTAAGGACGGCAAAGTTACCATGGTTGAAAAATATATCACCACAAAGGAAGCTACCACTGAGGAGGAAACTAATTTAGAGCGTACAATAAAAGAAAAGAAGAAGCAAACTCAAGAATCAAATTTTCAACTTTGGGATTATGAAAAAGAGAAACTGAAATATACTAGACCCATTTACTTTTCAAATAAACCTGATAAAACTGAAAAAAATCAGGATCAACCTACATATCAAGCAAAGAATAGGGTACAAGTTGCTGAAGCAGATACATCAGAATTAATAGCTACATTAATTAACTAGTCTACAACACAAAATAATAAACATCATTCTATCGCCTTGCCATTCGTCTCTTGAAATGCCTTGTTCTTGGATCATTAATCTTCAATCTCTTGTAATTGGCACTAATTGGCTTTCGCCCTCGTTTTATTGGACTTGCCGAACTGCCAATTAACTCATTTTCTTCCTCCTCTTCCTCTTCATCAGAATTCATATACGCCGCCAAACCTTCTCTTTCCTTTTCATCAAGCTTACTAACTTCCTGCTGTATATCCTTTGGAACGAATCCATTATCTTGCATCATTGGTCTAGGAGCCATCTTTACTCTCCTCGTCAGTCTCTTTTGCGTTTTTGGTTTCTTGAACGATTTGCCAACTTCAGCAACTTCATCATTCTCTCCGTCTTCTTCACTCGCACCTTCCTCAATAGTCTCCATTTCCAATTCACCCTCTTGTTCAAACTCGTTCATCTCCTCTACCGAATCATTATATACATCAGCTAACTTCCTGCCTAAAAACCTATGTGTCTTAAGCGGAGAAGGTGACACTTGAAATTCAGGTACTTCCACCTTTCCAAATATTGGGGTTTTAGGACTTGAAACATATTCAACCCGTGCCTGTTGTTTTCGATTGCCTAAATAACTAGGAGTCTCAAATGTTATAGTACGTGGTTTTGTCGGGGTCTTAAACAATACCCCATTGGATTTTGGTTTCGTGGGCGTTTGTATTAGAATTTGTTTCACTGGTGATGAAGGTGGTGGTAATTGATTTTCCATCGGTGCTGGAATTGTTGATTTTCTTTTTAAAGGTGATGATTCGGGTGGTGTGAGTCGAAAATCAAAAATTGATAGCACTTTCCCATTGGCTTGTGGAGTAGGGCCTAATTCTCCCCTAGGTGATGGTGGAAGGTTATGTGTCAGTTCATGTTTTTGTGATTTTGGTTTAGGGGGTTTGTTGTTGTTGTTGTTGTTGGTAGTTGCTGGTTTTGTTGATGCTTGCTTGAAGGATTTGTATAAGGAGTAAAGTTGGTGTATTTCTGGGTTTTCTTTGATGTCTTGCTTGGAAGGAAGTCTATCGTTTAACTTTTTAAACCTATATTCCCAATCTTTGATCTTCTGTCTTACTTCTGCTACTTCCATTATCGATGGTTCGACATGAATGGTTGACTGGTTTACACATATAAAAAAAAATTTCGCGTAATTAAAAAGTTTCTGGAAATTTTTAACGCGTTGTTCGGAGAACATCTTGAGAAAGCCGCACAAAGTGTTAATACTTTCGATCTAACTTGAAATGACAATAGGGAGTTCTACAAGCTCAGGAATCTAAATAGATAGTTATCATAGATACTTGGAGTGTAAATACTCTCTGCATACTCTGTTGTTTATTAATGAAGCTTTTCTTATGTTTTATAGATTTTACACTATTAATGGAAGAATTGCTGCGAAAACTTTTGAAGTCTAGTTCTTAGCTTTTCTTCTGTGTTCCTGATATAACAGATTATGGTTACTCTCTACAACAAAAGTCAAATTACAATATCGCGTTACATTAAATCGGTCATACTAGTGGGTATTTTTTAAATATTCACTTATATATACAAATGGTTGCGTGAAGTAAATTTTAAATTTCGTTTGCAAACTTCAATGGTTCCTTGAACCATGAATGCTCAATAGAATCATTCTTGATTTTGTTAATTGCCTTTTTAATTGCGATTCTATCCTTTTCAGTATTGAGCTGATTACCATTCTTCTTGAAATCAGCAATAAAAGAAGGTCCTATAGATTCTTCTTGATTCCAATAAGTGGTAAAGAAATGTCTCAAAGCTTGCTTATTATTTCTTTGAACAAGGAAGACAATTAGCAACACCCAATAGGTCAACGCATCCTTAGGATGAGATACGTTTTGAATAATCGCATTCCATTGTTGCCAGAATGAATCCCAATTACCACAATTACCGTAAGTAAGCATCATTTGTTCTCTAAACCCAACGGACATTTCAGAATTAGTGTCTTTATTGTATTGTTTAATAAGTTCCAAAACATCTCTTTCCATTCTCGTATCCTGGCGTAAACTGTCTTGTTCAACAAGAGGTTCATCAACCTTGTCTTGTTCCACCAATTCACGTAATGCATCACCATCGATTTCATTAGATCCATTATAAGTTAATCTCCACAATAAACCTTGGATTTGTTCATTTCCAAGTAATTCCAAGTCATCAGAAGCAAAACGGGAAATTTTAGCGACAAATTTACCCATTTTATTGAACTTAGTGTGTGGTTCGAGATGCCAATCAGCAGGACAATCAACTAATAATTCCATATATTTGATAACATCCTCTGTAATTTCATCTTGTAGATTTTCAATATTGACATTCAATGATGAATATTTATCCCATATGGTTTCAAGAAGGACAATCTCAGGAACGAGATTACTATCAAGTAAATGGAGAACTTTATAAAAGTCGTATTTTATATTATGTTCCTCGAGAGTTTCACCAGTAAACTTTTCATCAAATTCCTGTTTATACTTCGCGACAGGAGCATTCACATCCTCTTCAAGAAGTGATTTAAAAACCGTCTGCAATTTCTTTTCATTACCGAATCGACGAGTAGAAGTATGGAACGATCTACGAATACCTCTGAAAATACTATCAGAATCAAGACTTGACACGGTCTGTTCTACTTCAGGTTCAGTTTCCATCCAAAGAAGTTCCAAATTCAAATCCGCACGTCTTTCTGGAGTCAACATATGAATAACAATTCCATCGGTTCCAGTATTACAAATGACCCAAGAATTTCCTTCTAATCCAAAAGTTCTCATACTAGCGAATGGACCTTTTCTAGCTCTTCTCTTCAAACGACGACGTTGAACCCTACTAAGAGCATTGGAAACAGCTCCTTCCATGACCGGAAGATGCTTATAATTTTCTTTGATGTATTGCCTCAATTCAACAGCTGCTTTATACACATGTTTCTCCAGCTTTCCTGAACAAATAATGATATATCTCTCCTGATGATTCTTGATATAATTTGGGTGGTCTTCAGGCAATTCAGCTAAATCAAACAATTGAATTTCCGCCATACCATAATCTGTTGCGATTAACTTTAAGAATTCGGAGATTGTTTCAGGTGCCGATTCTGGGATTTCAGGCAATTCAACAGTAACAAGTGTTTCAACTGGAGAACTTTCGACCTCTCTTAAATACCATGGAATGTTAACATCCTGCTCTTCAGTTGCTGGCAAGGCAGTATTGGAGGAGGAAGTGGTGTCAATGGGTTTTGCTTGAAGGTGCTGCAATGGTGAAGTTAGGTGAAAATTTCTCAATCTAGTGAGCAAGAGGGCACTATTATGCAACTTGATTGTTCTCAAGCAACCTCTCGTTATTGGAGTTGTTCTTGATATCATGGTTTAGATATGTTTATGTTTAAAGCAATGCTTAAGAAAAAGCAGGGATTTTCTGGGGTGGGATTTATGGAAAATTGTTAAAATTTCAAGGGTGGAGGAAGATGCTGAAAATGAAATGATCGAATGACTTTTTTTTTGCATCATCGATGAGAAGTGCTACCAAATGTTGGCGAAAAAACGCGACTCAACCGAAAAGCTATATGCAGTCTCTAATCCGTGTTTAGAGAAAAAAAAGTTTTAGAATGCTCATCGGAATATCATTTGATTAAATAGCTTTAGAATACCAGTCCCATAGATAATTATAGAAACAAGAATACATCATCATGGCGAAGCTAGTTCATAATGTTCAGAAGAAACAACATAGAGAGAGATCTCAAATTCAAAGCAGGGAGAGGTTTGGTTTACTAGAGAAAAAGAAGGATTATAAATTAAGAGCAGCTGATTATCACAAGAAGCAAGCTGCTTTGAAGGCATTAAAGGAAAAGGCCAAGGTACATAATCCAGATGAATACTACCATGCTATGACTAAAAAGCGTACTGATGACAGAGGGATTCTTCTTGCTGATAGAGGCAATGAAGTTCTCTCTGTTGACCAAGCCAAATTATTAAAGACTCAAGATATTAATTACATACGAACAATGCGTTTGAATGAAATGAAAAGGATTGAAAAGGAAAAGGATGGTAAACTCTTTGAAGGACTGGGTAAGCATACTATATTTGTCGATTCAGTTTCTGAACAAATGGCATTCAAACCGGAAGAATTTTTCGATACAGATGCATCGTTGGTTGACAATAGACAAAATAGACTTCGTTTGAATCAATTACAAGATAACAATGGTGTTATTAAACAGGAAGCTTTGGATCCAGAACTTAAAGATAAGTTGGATATGAAGAAATTAAAGCAATTTAAACTTTTACAGAGACGATTAAAGAAAGAAAAAGAATTGAAAGAAGTTGAATCAATAATGGCAAGTAAATTGGAAACAATGAAGAAAGGTAATAAGAAGAAGATAGTAGATGGTGAAGGTAAGGTACACTTTAAATGGAAAAATCAAAGAAAGAGGTGAATATTTTCTATACAAGGTAAACATTATCTATACAAGCTAATCATCACTATTTAGACTTCTATTTATATATTCAACAAATAACGGAATAATTCTATCAATTTCAATTGATCTCATCCTGTTAAGACTGATATAAGATCTTCTAATTCTTTGTAATTGTGGAGTACTTACACTACCTGTAGGAAGATGAACAACTAATCCTGAATCTATGACAATATCCCCACCACCGGAAATCTGTTGCTGTTGAATAATCTTGGATGCAACTTCTTGTGTCTTCTTATCTAATTCTTGTAAGAATGTATTACCAGAAGTTGGTTTAATCAAAGTAGCAGCATTTGGAGGTGGAGCCCTCTTCAACACAAGAGCATCCCATATTTCATCAATTGGCAATTTTTCATTTGGATCGTCAGAAATTAATGTGAACAATGGTGAATCCCATCTTGTATCACTATTTGGTTCTTCATATCTCATTTCCAACTGTCTCATGAGCTCTTCATCCCACTTTTCGTCACTCGTAGTGTTCGCATTCCATTCAATACATTTCAGAATAGGTGCAACTACATGGACAACACAGTGTGGTGTTACTGTTCCCTTGGCTTCACAGAACAATTGATATCTAAACCCTTTGATATATGACAAAGCATCTAATATAACAATGTTTGACCTTGAAATATCTCGCTTTACAGCAGCAATTTGAGTTCCCCGGGCATTCTTCTCTAAATTAGAATCTGCGTACACTGAATGTTTGATACCTAATGTTTCATCAGAATGATAAGTGACAGTGAAATTTTTACCTTGTTCTCCTTGTTCTTTAGCTTTAGCTATTTTCGCTTCTAACCCTTCCTTCAATAATTTGGCCCATTTTGTCTTACCCGAACATGGAAAACCCGTAAACGTAACTAACGGCATTGCTTTAACTTTGGATTCGTCTTAGTGAAAAAGAAAGAAATCAATTCATCGCTAGATATTTAAACCAAGCAAAAAAAATTAATCATGATGATTTGAAAAATCTCGAGAAGAGCCGTTAACCATATCGCTCATCATCAAAGTTACCTTCCAGCCTACTCAAAAACCAAGATGTCGTTCATACCCAGAAAGGTATTTCCGGAATACAACATTACCTTGTCCAACTTTAAAGGACATCATCAGAAAGCGCTTAGTAAATTTGGTCATTTGGCTCCTCAAATAGATATGATCTTAGAATTGCGAGATTCTCGGGCTCCTATTGCCACAACCAACGTATTATTTGATAAAATATTAGCACGAAAGAGGAAGCTTATATTATACACTAAGAAAGATTTATCCATATTAAAACCAAAGCTATTGGATAAATGGCATGGAACTAAAAATGAAGAATACATGTTTATTGATTGTCGAAGTAACAAAGATTCACAAAAGATAATCAGCAAACTTAAAAATATGTATGATCAAATGAATCCTCCGCCACCTTTGGGTATGAGATTAATGATTATCGGTATGCCGAATGTTGGGAAATCGACTTTGGTCAACACTTTGAGAGAAGTAGGACTATCAAAAGAACTTGGTGACACTATTGCCTTGAAGAAAAAGAAAGTAGCTAGAACTGGTGGACAACCGGGAGTTACAAGAGCTACCAGTGAAATGATTAGACTTAGCAGAGATCCAGATTTGCTTGTGAATGACACTCCCGGTGTTTTTCTTCCAACTGTAAAAGATTGTCAAACTATGTTGTCATTGGGCTTGGTTGGTTGTATTCATGATTCATTTATTGATCTGGTAATTTTAGCTGATTATTTGTTATACGTGTTGAATTTGCAAGATCCAACCGGATCTAAATACTCGGAGTATATTAATCACCCTACGAACGATATATATGAGTTATTGTATAATATCGCAAACAAGAGAAAGAAAATTAGACCCAATGGCCAATATGACGAATTAGGAATTGCACAATCATGGGTGAACTCTTGGAGACAAGGAAAACATAAAGGATTATTTGACGTAGAGGCAATTGAAGAAATTAGCGGGGACGAGTTCAAGCAAATACACAAAGAAGAACGTTTGCGTGTCCAAGACACAAATGTACATCAATCATTAACTGCAAGATTTGGTGGTGAAAATATCGATTCTAAACACAGAAAAAGAAATGCAAAGGATAGAGAATTTGACCAAAGGAATAAGCTTTTCAAACTTTAATTGCCCAATACATCATCAATATCAAAGAATTCATCAAATTCGGCATCAATAGGATGTTCTGGTGCCAAGGGATAATCAAACTTGCGGCCAGCCTTTTGTTTGACTTGTTTCTTCTGGGTCTTGTATTTAACCATTAGTGCATCCCTCAACTTTAGAGCAGCTTGTTCTCTTTCTTTTTCTCCACTTGTATATAGAACTTCATTATCAAATATATTCGTTGAATTGAAAATCGTAGTAACTTCATCCTTTGAAAGATAGTTCTCAATGAAATTGTCTTCATTCAAAAATTTGATTAACGAGTCCTTTTCGAAAGACCTTTTAATAATTTTCTGAAGATAGTAATTGAACTTTCTTGCTGCTGGATTTGATGCCAAAAGAATGGAGCTTAAATCAGAGTCTTCCTTTAATGGTTCACCAACAGATTCAGACTTTGTGAGCCCCACTTTCCCATTCTTAAGTATATTTGGATCAAATCGACCACCCTCTTCCAATTTTTTGCTTTTGATGAACTTCTCCATTAGGGCATCAGATAAATCCCTATCAAGTCCCAACAGAACTCCTTCATCATCCTCTTGTTTGATCTCAACTTGTTTCTGGGTTAAGTTTGGGAAAATACCAATTTTCTCATCTTCTTTCATAGCAAGTCTTGTTAACAAAAAAACATACCCGATATCATCACCCAAAACTACCTTTTGTGGAACTAATGCACATATTTTCACTTCATTATCATTCGACAGGACATATCGTACAATAGCGCTAACATTTAATTCTAATAATGCCACAACCATAGAATTAAACTCAACTTTATTCTTTCCTTCGTACAGCAGATTTGGTACTACATAAAATGATTCATCCGTGAAATATGCCGATGGTAAATTATCGTCATGGATGAAGCCTAATATATCGATTCCAGGATTTGAAAGTAAAGAAGCCACCGTTTGCAATTCTGGTTGTAAAGCAATCACATCTCTAGAAGAGTACTTAAATCCTGGAGTTGTATCATATTGTTCAATCTTCAACGTATCTATCTTATCCCCATTTCCACCGAGAAGATCGTCAGGCTCTTCTCCTTCATCATCGATTCCTGATTTTATATAGTATGTGACAGATCGTTTTATGGTTTGAAAACTTTCATTCTCAAAATCAACATAGTATTCATGTCCACTTGGAAGAGATTCTGCCTTGACAGCTGGGAAAACCTGGATCTCCATTGCCAACCCCGTTTCAACATTTGCTAGATCCGGCCCGAAAGCTTCTTGGTGAGTTCCAAATGTGAGTTGTCCAGTACACGCATTCCTTGGCCCAACTAATTTCAAAGGAGGTCGAGCATGCGAAAGTTCCTTTAAATCGTGTAGTTTAAAGTCTCCCCATTCATTGCAGACACGTTCTAAGACACGAATTGTTTTCTCTTTTGATGCAGATTTGTCGGTTGACGAATCAAAATCACATAATCCCATGATGATATCTAACTTAGACAGTTCAATCATATCTTTATACAATTTCCAATCATTGTCTGTCAAACTATTATCGATTGATAGTTCTGCATTTGTCAATAGGAATAAATTTCTGGTAAACTTCAAATGTATATTTCTTTCAAATTGATCCAATGCCAGTTTTAACGCGTCGATAACTGTATATTTTCCTGCTGGTAAGTTACAATCTCGTTCATGAAATGAAGCAACTCGAGAGTAATAGTATCTGACAGTCTGCAATGAGAGTGGTTTATTCTCATATAGCTCTTCAATGTGATTGGATGAAAATAGGATGAGCCCGTATCTGTCCAGTTTCCTATTCTTAAGCAATTGTCTACTGAAATAATCAAACACAAAATCTCTACACAAACCTAGATGTGTATTTCCCTGTGATGTCAAGTCCATCGACTTAGATGCATCAAGGATAAAAATAGTATATTCTTTTGACATTAGATGATAGTTGAGCGGCAAAATAATGTGACGTATTGCATTCAACTAGGGCGTTCAAAAAAGGTAAAAATGTATTAGATACCCTATTCCTAATGTAAAGCTATGAATTTTTAGACAGGGTGGCAAACACCAAAAAAGGGTAACTAAAAGCTAACTGTTTAAGGTTACGGACACTAAATTTCAAAACTTTAATTTTGGTTATTTTACATATGTACAACTACTATAAGCAAAGAGTTTGTATAGCGCATCTTGATTTGTGACGCGCAAAGGGTTTTTTTTCAGTTCGGGTGTTTTCAACTTAATTCGGTTATTCTTAATCATTTATTCAATTCAAGGCTGACAGCAAGTGTAAAAATTAAAAAGCAGATGTGAATTTCGAAACTACTTTATTGGTATATTCAAACGAACTGCATCCATCTCTCTCGCCTAGCGATGTGTAAAGGTATCGACATTTAAAATCAGGTTACACTTTTCTTTTAATGTTGCTTCTTTTTCAATTCATATCCGCTCTATCAGTCTTTGGTGTATACCAAGCATCTAATTTTTAGTTGAATCTTGACCTTTTTTTGAAATCTCTCGGCATGTATAATTCTTGGGTTAATTATGGGCAGCCAAATAACCGACGCACGGAGGATGTCAAAATGCCTGGTGGGATGCTGCTGCAACAACAACAACAACAAACACAACCAATACCAGTTGACAATTTTATGCCCAATTATGGTCAAATACAACAACAAAGCCCATTGTCACAAAGGAATGCGAATGAAACTCAAAGATTAAATCTTGGTGAAGAAATGATTCGAAAAGATGTCAGCTCTCAACCTCATAATTATCAACAACAACACTCACCTGATAATTATCTTCAAGGTAGTTATCAGGGACAATACCCTCCTAATTCATTCAGTCCAGGTTCCAATAAGCCACAGCATGAACAAATACAGCCTGTAGGGCAACAGCACTCTCATCAATGGGTGTCAGCTATACCCACAACATATGGGTTAACACAGAATCAATATAATGCCATGTCTCAATTTCCCGCCCCTTCCAGTCAACGCACCTATTATTCACAATCTCAACAATCAGTCCTTGGTCAGCCCACTCGAACGCTTGGATATTATTCATCAGACTTACAACAATCCCCTCAAGGTTTTCCACGTTATGAATCAATTGATCAAACACAGTCACAGTCACAACAACAACTGCAACAGCTTCAACAGGATTCAAGAATCATTACATATAGTCGAACATTGCTGTTTCCTATAGAACAACAACGAACGTCCTCATATGTCCAAACTGGAATCTCTTATGGTCAAAATTTTTTTGCTAGGGAAAGTATTGATGGAACAGCCAATCCAAGTGAATTAAGTTCATTAGATCCTACCCCTCAAAGCAACTTTGAGCAATTACATGACCATGGGGGGTCATCTAGTAATTTCAAACCTCCGCAACCTAAAAATAATACCCGACCTAGAATTCATAAACTTAGTGCTGACAATTACCTGGTTAAAAATACCATAAGAAAACCAACATTTAAACTAGGTGAATACTCCACTAGGGAACTCAAACAGATCTTCTTCAATCATCTTAAAATATCTATGGAAGAAACAGAAAGGTACTTTTGTTTTGAAAATAAGATTAAGACTGATTTTGAACTTCAAATGTTTAATTACTTTTGTAATTCACTTTCGAAATCACTCGATGTATATTTTGACAAGAATATCTATGCTGAAATCGTGTCGGAAATAGCAATATATGAAGATACAGATATCGTCGTAAATGCAATATATTGTTTAAGCTCATTAATGTTGCACCGATTAACACCTGAAAAAGTGGATCCATCATTACCTATCAAATACTACCAAGAATCGGTAAAAATCATCAAATTTCATTTAGAATCAGATAAAATTGAAGACGGAATTGCTTCAAGGTGCTTGTTAGCTGCAAATTTATTATGTCTATATGAATTCTTCTTTAGTTCTGTTCAAGGAGTTCATGCAGACAACGCAACTAACATACTTGCATCAATCATAGGAGCCAAAACTAGAAACAAATCAAGTCCACTATTGGATTCACCATTTCTTGGTACATGTTTCTGGGGAGTGTTTTTTATGGGGTTTATTAAAGCCTTAAGGAATGGTCAAGTCAACACTTATTCTGTTGAATTGTTTTGGAATTCGTTGGACTCAGAATATTTTAAAATCTTTGATAAATATCTGTTATTACGGGAAACTGAATTCAAAAATGAGATTCTAACAAACACGGAGACTGTCTGGTGGTTCAGAAAGACTATATTGAACTGCAGTAAGATATCTGATTTTAAGAATCAAATTGTTGTGTTGACGAAGGAAGAATTTGAAGCTAATTATACATTGACTAAATGGATTGAATTGAAAAATATGATTATAAACTTTGAAGAAAGGATACTGTCAGCATTAGAACCAGTCATCTATAAGTCAAATAAAGAAGTAACATCATCATCGTCATCATCATCGTTTTGTTTTCCCGTTGTTTATTATAAGGATGAACTTTCCGCATTGATTGGTATAAATCGAATGTTGGCTAAAATTCTTTTGTTTGAAACATTGATGGTAAAAACTAACATTCATTCACAATTAGTTCAACATCAACTAGCAAGATTTCCTCCAAATTATTGTAAGAAGCTAGCTGGTGATATAATTGGGATTATCATGACTTATGATTCAAATTTGGCAATTTGGCCACTTAATTTACATGTTATAAGACATGTTGGTCATTATGTTCAAGACGATGCTAATGCTTCCAAACAATTAGATGCACTCGTTGAGCGAATGTTAAGGATTTGCAAGTTGACTATTTAAAAGAACATTAGATTTTTTGTTTATATTTATTTACTCTGTAACTGTAATTTATGTATTTGTAATATCTATGATAATGTATAATAAAGATGTCTAAAAGTTGACTTCCCAGATTCTAATAGTTCCATCTAAACCAGAACTAGCCAACTTCCCAATCTTATTTTCAGCTTCATATTTTAACCAACTCAAGTTTGAAACACCAGAAGCATGGGCTAATGGGAATTTAACAACTTTTGAAGGAATATCTACAGAATATATAAATAATCCACTATCTAATCCACCACTAAGTAAATACTTTGAATCTGGAGTCCAACGGGCGTCGTATACCTTACTTGAATGGAATGCCCAACGAGTTGTTACAACACTAGCATCTGAAGTATTGAACAAGGTGTACTTTCCTGTTGAATCAGCAACTGCAAATACTTCTGCATTTGGAGCAACTGAAATCAATGTTGGAGGAGCACGCATTGCTGTAAATTGTTTGTCTGATTTTGAAATACTGCCTGACACGAGTTTGATTTCTTGAATGGTATTTCTAGTGACATTAGTCAATAAAATAGTCTCATCATCGATGACTGCAAAGCAAGTAGTGCTAAATCCTAATGATAATTTGGATTTTAAAACAAGTGATTCGGAATATAATTCAACATCGGATTCGTACAATACAAGCAAGCCAGAGGACACCATTGCTAATTGTTTAGGTTGAGAAGGTAACTTAACAGAATACTTGAGCTCACCCTCTTTGGTCCAAACCTTCAAAGTATCGTCCCAACCGATTGTATAAACAGTGTTATCTTCAATCAATACATCAACAATGTAGTTGGAATGAGAGTCCTTTTCAGAACCATGTAAAGTTGGAAGAGGAAGTACGTTTTTATCATCATCCAACTTCCACCTAAGTAAAGCACCATCTGTACTTCCACTGTACAAGATATCAACATTCGGGTCAGATTGAAGTCTAGTCAATGAATGTTGGTGCCCCTTGACCACTTGTACCAACTCACCTGATTCGTAATTGAAATAATTCAAATCCCCACTGACTGAAAGAGAGATAATATAATCCTTGGCTAAGACTAATCCAACTTGATGATTTTGAACTGAGCGACTTTCGGAAATAATGTATGTTTGAACAACTTCCAGAGTTGAAACTTCCCATTTCTTTAAAGTATTATCAGCAGAAGCAGTAACGAAGAATTTAGAATCAGGTAACCATGCAACTGCGAAAATACCACCATCATGAGCATTTTCAATCTTTGTAACAAATTCCCCGGTTTTCCCTTGGAAAAGACAAATGCTTCTATCCGAACTCACGCTAACAAGATGTTCACCGTTGGGACTAAACTTGACATCTCTGACAACATTTGAATGCTTATCTCTTACACCCTTATCAAACTTAAATGGTGGACCGGTGAAGAAAACCAAGGCATGGTCATCACCAACAGTAGCCGCACGATATGGTCTTTGTGGCTTGATATCTACTGCATTAATGGGCCCACTGTGACCTTGAATATCCCCAATAGAATTACCACTATCCCAGGAGAATGCGTGTCCAAACTTCTCTTTACCTTGACCAACAGCAATTATACGAGAGTTATCAGCATCCCAAGCAATTGATCTAATTGGACCTGACATAACTTGGAATTCACTCTTGATAATTGGTGTGTCAAACTTGGTTGCTTGTTTGTTATTTGGATCAATTGATGTGTCCCAAATCTTGATGTGACCTGATTCATCACCAGAGGCTATATAGTATCCAGAAGGTGAAAATTTGACTGCAGTAGTTGTGAAAGTATGCTTACTAAATGTAATGACTGGAGATGTGGAGTTGAAGTCAACTGGTCTAACAACCACGGTTTTGCCATTGACGTAAGCAATTCTATCGTTTACAGCATCGTATGAAATATGACTAGCTTGACCTCTTTGAGTGGATGGCTGGGGAACTGTAACAGAAACTGGAGTAATTGGCATGGTTAGATGATAATTAGGATTAGAACTTGTGTGGCGGTTTTTCAGATCGTCAATGGCTGTAAAATATATAAAAAATCGATCTGGCAAAAGGAACGTCCTCGGAATTTTAAATATCACGTGATCAAGATCGTAAATAGTTTTCTTGCTGTTTTTGGTTTTCAACGTATCGATTGCAAGAGAATTAAACAAAACGAAGTGTGTGTGAGAACCAACGCAAAAAAAAAAAAAAGAATTGGATCCTGAAAAGGGATAATATTAAAAGTTAAAGAGAGTCAAAAAGAGTTAGAATCTTGCTATTATCCCTTTAGTACCCAATTGGAAAAAGAAAAGCAAAGAAAACGATGATAAGAAGAGTGGCTTGTATTAATAAAGGAAGTATCCGTTTAATATCCAATACTGCTGTTAGACATAATGTTGCTGTTTCTGCTGCTTCCAATGAAGCCAAGAAGCAAGGCAAGAAGAAGTTCTCCTTATTTAAATTTCTTTTCAAGACTGGTTTATTAGTTGGTACTGTCTATGGTGGTACTTTGTATGTTGCTACCAAGAATGACAAAGTGATGGACTTTGTTACTGAACAAAAATTACCTTATCATGAAGAATTGATTGACTTGATTGAAACAACCACTTGGGAAGATATTAAGTCCTCTTATGAATCAATTAGCAACAAATTGACTGGAGCTAAGTTACAAGAAGAAATTGAAGAAATTACCAGTATGATAGAAAAAGGAAAGGAAGACCTTATCAACGAGACTAAAAAGAAATTCGGGGGTGGTAACAATGCTGCTGCTGCTTCAACTCCAAAATCTTCAACTCCAGCTCCAACTTCAGCTCCAACTTCTTCTAAAGGTACTAATTTAACACCATCTCAACAATTACAAAAGCCTGTCGAAGTTGAAGCAGTCAAGAAGAAGAAGGTCGGTTCACATTTACCTTTGATCGAATTGAATGCTGAAATCGCTCAATCTGTTGATGAACACGTTAAGGGAACTGTTGCATCTTTCAATAAATTTATACAAGGAATCGACTCAAGTGCTGTCAGTTCTTCTAATTCAGTATTGATTAAAACCATTAATGAAAACATTGCTCAATTAGCAGTTAAATTAAACTCGTTAACTAGAAAATTTGACGAAGAATTACAAAAGAAGTTGAAGGATTCTCAAACTGATTTGTATGCTTCATTTACCAAGAAAGAACTTGAATTGACAGAAAACTTATTAGAACAATTCAACAAGGAAAAATCTCAATTGGAAGTTAAATTGAATGAAAAATTGGTTCACGAGATCCAAGCTGCCAGAGAAGCTATTACTCAAGCTGCCTCTAATGCTGTTTCTATGGTTAGAATTGAACAAGCTAAGAAATTTGAAGAATTAGTTGTTGACAAGATTGATAATGAAAGAAATGGTAGATTAGCTAACTTGGAAAAATTAAACACCAGAGTTCAGGAATTGGAAAAGTTTGCTGAAAGCTTGGAAACTCAAGTTCAAGCAAACCACAACAAATCTTTAATCCAACAGACTATTTCCAAAATCAGAAACTTGTTATTAGCTCCAGTCAGTGAATCTGAACAACCAAAGCACTTGAAACCATTTGTGGATGAATTATCCAGCGTTTCTGTTGACAACGAAGTCTTAAACTTGGCTTTGAGGGACTTAACCCCATTACTTTCCGGTGAATCCTCCCAATCCATCTTAACTACTGCACAATTATTATCCCGTTGGGAACAATTAACCCCAGAACTCAGATCTGCTTCCTTATTACCACCAAACGCCGGTTTGTTAGGTCATTTGTCCTCCATTGTGTTCTCTAAGCTCTTGTTACCAGTTAAGGGTGTTAAAGAAGACGGTAAAGATATTGAATCAGTTATCGCTAGAGTTGAATCTAGTTTAGCAAGAGGAGAATTGGATGTTGCAGTTGAAGAAGTCGCTAGTTTAAAAGGTTGGTGTAGAAAGCTTGCCGATGATTGGGTTGTTGAAGGTAGAAAAAGACTTGAAGTTGAATTCTTACTTAACTTGATTGAATCTGAATCTAAGATATTGTGAAGTATTTTGTAGAAAAATATCATAGTATGTTTGTTACTATTTATTTAAGTTGATAGTCTTTGTGTTTATACAATAAATAAGTTATTCATATTGAGCTGTATTATGACCAGAATGATATCGATAGAACCCGTTCGTGATACTTAATTGGGTATGCAATATCTGGATAATCCTCCATTTTTAGCATATTATGGTATCCTAACTATGTGCGATGCGATGATCCAAAGAAAAAAGAAAATTAATCTTTTGAAATTTTATCAGATTCTGTCAATATTCACCAACAAAGATGAGTTGTACCAACCAAGCTATTATATATTTAGATTCAAAAGACGCATCTCCGTGTCAAAGATGTAAGTCAGAGAATGCTATTCTTATTTCAAGAAAGGAGAAATTCTGTAAAAATTGTTTTATTAGATTTATTCGTGGGAAACAAAGAAAGCAAATGCAAGATGACATCTACAAGGTGAAATATGGCCCATTGGTTGAAAAATTAGGACATCAAAAAGTTCTATTAGCATTGTCTGGTGGTCCTTCTTCTTTGGTTTTACTTGATGTAATGGCTTCTTTGTTGCATGAACAATATGAGGCACATAAGGGTAAACAAGGGTTTGAATTAATAATTGTCAATTTGGATGAATATGAGTTGAATAGTTTAAATAAGAAAATTCAAGATGTTATTCCTGAATTACTTGAACGTTATGCTCCTGTTAAGTTGACTTTAAAGGTCTTATCCCTAGATTCTTATGTTCATCAGGGCACATTACAAAAGATTTCATTAAACAAAGAGTTCACGGGTTTCATTACCAGTCTAGATAAATCAAAAGAATATAAGTTGATGGATTTGCTAGCATTGTGTCCAAATAAATCCTCAGCTGAAGATTTATTAACAATCATTCACGAGGAATTGCTATTAAACACTGCATACAAGGAAGAATGTCAAACTATCCTATATGGTCATAGTATGACCCGTATAGCAAACGAAATTATCGCACTCACCGTTAAAGGAAGAGGGTCAATTATACATCAAGCTATTGCTGATCATACAGAAAAATGTCTAAATAAAGAAATCAAAATATTATTCCCATTGAGAGATGTGTTATACGCTGAGATATTGGCATATGCTGAACTTGTGGATTTGAATAGATACGTCATTGAATCGACAGTTCAAAAATCTAAAGTAACAAAGAACCTTACCATCAGAGATATCACCACTAATTATTTCAAACAATTAGATGCAACAGGATATGCATCAACTGCATCCACTGTTGTCAAAACTGGTGAAAAACTAGGAGCACCTATAGATCAAGAAGTATTAGCTCATTGTCAAGTTTGTGGAGTTGAAATATACAGGGATCCTCGGGAATGGTTATGTAGAATTACTGTTAACGAAGCAGCTCCTGTCGAAACTGAAGAAGAAAAGGGATATGTTGAACTTTATAAAAGAACTTTTGGCGACCACCAAACAAACGACATAGAAGGAGACCCAGTGAGTATTTGCTATGGGTGTATTGTAACTTTGGGAGGAGTGAAGCAAGAATCTGGTTTTATTTGGCCTATTAAAACACACGATTCTGATAATACTGCTCCTGACAGGGAATTGAAATGGGTTTATAGAAATGACAAAGAGGATAAGCAAAAGATTCTTGATGAATTTGTCATAACTGATGATGAGGAAGATGTAAAAAGTTGGAATAATTAGTAACACACTTTATAGGCAATAGTTTAATAACGTCAATATATAGACAATGCATTTATGTCATCAACTCTTGATTCATTGCTCTAGCCATAATTAGAAAGTAGCAGTTGCCTGTTGCAAAAACAACCAAGTTATATGTGGTAGCGCACTCCTGGAGGTTCCCAGAAATTGTTTTTTTGGAAAGGGTACAAGATTAGGTCAACATCAATTTATATTAAACTTTTCACCGTGAATAGGCTGTATACTTCCAGGTTCTTTGTAAATTCATTGGACTAATGTACTCACCTGATATATTTTCAAACCATTTGTATAATTTATGGAATGAAGATCCTAACAGATCACCCCTCAAGAATATAGACAAAGAATCAAAACCAAGTCATCATAATGGTCCACATACAACCAGGTCAACAGAGACAGATCATCAACATCAACAACGAAAACAACTACGTAAGCTATTTGCTCCTCCCCTATCTGCCTATTCTACAGATTATCCAGGAGCCAGTCTATCTCAGTTGGAATACACAATCCAAACAGCATCGCTTAGCTCAAATTCATTTCAATCGCGCTTAGTTTCAGCAACACCATTAATACAATCCAAAATTGACCAATTGGGGAAAATACGTAATACTGGATACAATTCAATACGTCCCATTGGAATAGGCAGAACCATGGAGGAATTGGAATATGAAAATGCTGCTCAGTACAATGAAGTCAATGATGAACCGTCATATTCAAATTTGGCAGCCAATGCGGCTGAGAATGCAAATGAACATAATGCTAATATAAGCTCATTATGGGCATCGGGAATTAACCCTGCCCATGAGGAAGAAGATTTGCTTGAAATAGATTTAGATGCACAAGTATTCAACGCTGATGAAGATTCTGACGATGGAGAGGATGACGAGGCGTTTGTCGACGATAGCGATGATCCTTCAGGTGGTACTGTTGGTCAAACACCAAGTAGCAATTTACATCATCATAGAAGAGTGCTGATAGTAAACGTAGATGCTGATATAGAAAGGTATAGAAGTAATGTTGATGACGAGGATTTTATGGCTGCTGAAGTTGAGTATCAAGATGACCATAGTATAAACTCAGAAATTAATACAGGTACTTACATGTTGATGAATAGTGGGACCAACACAACAAGTACGGCATTTAATTCAAGTTCTACAACTGGTAGAACAGCAAATACAAGTCCTACAACTGCCAGTGGTACATTAGCTGCCGGAAACAGTAGCTACAGTATGAGTAGAGTACACGATCATACGGAAATTCAGGATGAAAATGAACCTGAATATTCAGAACAAGATATGGTGGTTGATGAAAACTAATATATTTTTACAGTGTATATAACATATTCTCACCCGTGAAATGAATGTATAGGAGCGTGTATCTCTTTAATTTGGTCAACTTTTGCATCTTGCAAATGAATTGCAGGAACCATCCACTTCCCACATGAACAGCGTGAACCTCTCCAACTGTATCCACCAACCTTTGAAGAACATTTAGGACATTGAAATTTCCCTTCCAATTCTGCCTTATCGAGTTCTTCCTTCATCCAGACCAAAGGCTCTTTAAGGAAATAATGAGAACACTTGGAACTTGCTTCTTGTACCGAGATGATTCTTCTTGAGTTTGGAGCTGTTTTGATAAACTGATGCTGACGTGAATCTGACTCAGGCACCTCGTGGAACTCTATGTGAGTGTTGTTTGCAAGTTGTTGACGACATTTCCTACATCTTAAATCATACTTTTCCTGTTCATGCTCAGCTTCATCTTTCTTGTTCCCGGATTTCTGCATCATTAAATCTCGCAATGATTGGCCAGTGGGGTCTATTCTAAGATTAAGATCAACAAGGTATTGTCTGTAGCTTTCATTATCTTCATCAACAACATAATTCATTTCTTTGTATAATCTCAATTGTTCCATAAATGCCCCATTGGGTCCTACTTCAGGACACTTTCTCTTTACTGCATGCAACGATTGTTCCAAAGTAAGATTATGCTTCTTCATCAAATATGCCATTACAATTGCAACTGATCGCGAAACTCCTTGTGAACAGTGGACCAAGACACAAGCCAGATGTTTCTTTTTATCAACCGAGTCTTTGAATAATCCAGATTCGATAAATTCGTAGCATTCATTGAAATAAGGTAACAAGTTGCTAGTTTCTTCGTCAGTGACTTCAATTTGTTTCCAGTAATATATGGAAGAAGACGAAGTGTATATTTCTGGAATTGGACCTGGAAGTACTGATAAAATATGCGTTATTCCATATTCTGTTTTGAAGTCAATTTCTTCATTTATTGGTTCAATTGAGGATAAGTATATTCCACCTAATATTCTATGAACAGACATCTTAGTGTTGTCGTTAGGATAAGTATTATAGATTCTTGTTAAATTTGTGGAATTTTGAAAAGTCATCGCAATATTTTTTCAATTTTGACTATTCTCGGTCATCTTTGAAGTTATCCGATATTTGCTTTTCATCGAAGAAACATTTCGATATTGAAACAACTGATTAGAGCTAATTACTTTGTGAATCTTCTAAATCGAATGCTTCAAAGCTACGGGGATAATCAAACAATAGTAAAAATGCTCAATTTTTATAATCTAAATCATAAATGTTTATACAACTATAAAACGATCAGTGAAGTTTTCGATATCTTAACGAAAACCATCAAAAAAATCAATTCTTCTTCCAGAATCTCTTCATATTTCTAAGGTTTTCCCTTGCAAGTTCCATTGACGATTTTTCAAAAATCTCATCAATCTCTTCTAAGGTCTTTCCTTTAGTTTCAGGCATAAAGAATATTTGGTAGAAAAATCCAAGGAAAGCAATTCCTCCATAAAAGCCAATTGACAACCCTGGATAAGTCATTGCTTTCTTCATGACATTGAAGTTATAAGTGACAGTAAAAGCCCACAAATACAAGAATGAAGAACAAATAGTCATACCCACAGATCTAGTACCAATGGAGAAAGATTCAGCAGGTAAGACCCAAGTTAAACATGCATAAGCACCAAAGAAACCCATATATAAGATAAGACCAGTAAGATACACCGCTTCAGCTGCAGCTGGGTTGGTTTCGATATTGATAGTGTAACCAACTCCGACAAGGATTAAACCAATAAGGAACCCTACAAGATTCATACCCCAGACTCTACGACCAAATCTGTCCATGTATAAAATTGCAGGAATTGTACCTAACCATAATGAAACACCACCAACTAATGACATAAACACGGCATTCTTTTCATCGAACCCAATATTTCTCATCATGGTGGATAAGTAATACATAACTGCATTGATACCGGTTAATTGACCTAAGGACACCATAATAACTGCATAAATCAATGCACGACGATTTCTGGCAATGGTGAACAATTCAAGATAATCTTGTAATCTACTTTGAATAGCACGAAGGTCTCTTTCCGCTTGGGCGTTTCTGATCAATACCAAGAATTCAACCTTGGATCTACGTTCGCTAATGTTTCTTAATCTATCATAAACATTTATTGCTTCAGCATATTTTTCCTTGAATACCAAATAACGTGGAGATTCAGGAAGTAATAAAACACCAACAAACAAGATGGTAGAAAAAACTAGTGAAGAACCAACCATAAATCTCCAACCACCATGAGCATCATAAAACATTGCCGCAATAGCGAAGCCTAAAACTTCACCGAAAGCGATAAAGAATTGATAAAGTGAGACTAAGTTACCTCTTTGATCAGGTGGAACACATTCGGCAATATAAACCCCAACTGACCCACCTTCAATACCTACACCTAACCCGAGAATAAATCTACCTGCATACATAACACGATGATTCAATGCTGCAGCACAAATAATAGCACCAATGGTATACAAGATACATGAAATAACAATAGCTTTCTTTCTACCGAAATATTCACTCAAAGGAGTCATTAAAATAGATCCACCAACTGCACCAAGAGGCATCAAACTGGAAACCAACGAGTTTTCATGGTCACTCAAATGCAATGCCTTGTTCATACCAATTGCAGCACCCGAAATGATAGATTGATCAACACCAGACAAAATACCAGCAAAGGAGGTGAAAATACCCAAGAAACGAATCATATTATTTCTATTTTGGAACGTAATTGGGAATTCTAAGTTTTTTAGATTGTTCCAAAATGTTCTAGCTCCACTTTGTTGTTGTTTAATCTCGAGACCTTGTTGGACATAATTGCCAAATTCTTGGTCGACATCGACATTGTCACCTAATTCAATGGATTCCGAAGAATCTTGAAATGCAGGTTTTTCAGGCATAGGTTGAACGCTCACTTCAGCAGATTGGTTTTCAGTCTTGGAATCTATTGGAGATACCGAATACTCGTTTTTTAACGACATTTCGCTTAAGTTTCTGTTATTGTGGTTGTTGAGATTAAAATTGATTGGAACATCAGCAACGAGAGAATGGGTCCTATTTATATACTAGCTCGCTACAGGGACCATAGCTATAGACAATAACTCAAAAGTAACTTATTCAAGGGGGGACACGGCGTCTATCTTGCTTTTGAGGGGGGGCACTATTGTTAACCCACGATTGTACAATAGAGCTTACACACTTATTGTGTTTGTAGATAACAACTATATCCCCAAGAGGGTTTGGATATGGGGGATCAATAGACACAATTTGGCTTAGACTATCATATAACCAAATCTAGATTTTATGTTAGTATTGATGTGTTTATTATTAATTATAATTAGCCTTCATGTTCCCTAAGATTTATTGCAATTGTCTGATAACAATAGAAAATTTCGCACCCATTGTTTTCATATTCCACCACACTTCCGCATAAACATTTCAAGTTTGAAGTGACAGCACAGAGGTGTTGCTTATGTGAGTATTCAATTTTCAAGATATAACTAAGCAAATACACTCATTTGCTAAGATTTATTCTCTGAAGGCGAAAGTAATATGAAGAAAGTAACCAATGATCAAAAAATTAGTCACAAGTACTACGTAAATCTTGACCAGCAATCACAGAACTTTCCACAAACACAATAGAAAGTCCCTCCACTAAGTTTATCCTACTTGAAAAATCTCATGAGCTTCTTTAATTTCTCCGAGGTTCTTCCGTCTCCACCATTCCCCTCGCCTCCCCCTCTATTCGGCTAGAGCCGTCGGCTATCAATTCTCTTTACTTTCTAATTTATGCATTAAAAGGCTCATTCAGAGGTATCATATAGTACAAAGTGAATTTGAGCTAGTGGAACTACCAATAACTAATAAGCCATACTAAAATGGTACAATAAATGATCACTTGACCAGACTCATCGCGAGTAGCCCAATTGATGTGTTTAAACAAGCGAGTGTCATATTTTTTTACACTGCAAGCGGAGACTGAGAATGTGGTGAAAACATACTATGTATGTCAATCTACCATCTTTTTACTCCTTATTGTTCTCGGTAAAATTCTACATTAAATTGCTTATTCTAGCCTTACGATTGGGGATTGGCGATAGCGCCGCTCTTCAAAAATTATTTGGTGACAATATCGAAGGATCTCCGAATACACTAAATTTCTTCCTATACTCCTCTGCCAAATGCTGTTTTAGTTTAACCAACAGATTTCCAAATGTTGAATCGCATGATGGGCATTTATATGGTGTATTTGAGATAATCTCAAGTAATGACGCTTTAAGTCGTATATGTCTAAAAAATTTCGGAGGTGAATCTTCATCTGAAGAATTACTTTCATAATCTGAATCTGGATCATAATCTTCATTTCTTCGTTCCGGATGATTAGCATTATTGAGTTTGTAGTATTTTTCATTGAATAATGGGTTTAATTGCTCATAAGGAACAAAGAACCTGGTTGTGAATGAGTTATAATGTTTCTTATTCTTCAACCTTTGAGAATGAAAGTCTTGTGTTAACACATGAATATGTAGATTGTTTAATGAAGGAATTGAATGTATACCTGCCTTTATAAATGTGTTTTTGAACTCTTCTAATTTTAGATTCTGCTCATCTCGATCTAGATTAAATTTGATAATCAAATCATCTATAATCAACTGTTTTGCCTTTTCGACATATGTAAGTATTAATTGATATAATTCTTCCCCTGAATATTCGTCGTAGTCTTGATTGAATACATCTAATGGATGTTGTTTTGTTATTTTGAGGTTTCGGGGTATAACCAATAAGTGTCTAATTGATTTAGGAAAACCATCTTTGATTATGATTACATTCTCATCATGAAATAGAACAATGTCATTATCTTCCGGGTTGTCTATATACTTCTGGAAAGCATCACGAAAGCTCATAGTTTTAAAGAGGTTACTTAATTAATATTACTGAGATAGTATGTATGATGTAGTCTAATATTTTTTGTCTATCGTTTTATATGAAATATGGGTATCGATGTAATTAAAGCTATTATGGAAAATGTCTAATATATTAGTAAAATTAAGGGGGTATGAAAATATCTATATGAGTCTATATACAAAATCTTTTAAACCTTAAAAAGTTTTTAAGCCTTTCTCTTTCTTGGAGTGTTAGTACCAGAGGAAACACCAGATGCAGCAGTTGGCTTATCTTCTTTGTTAACGCTGGTTTCGGTGGTCTTGGTCTCATCATTGTCTTGTTTTTCATGATTTAATTCTTCATTAGTCTTTAATTTTTCTGCTTGTAACTCCCTAATAAACCAAATGACAGTAATGTATAAGAATACGGCAATAACTAACAAATTAATAAAATGGATTGATTTAGTTACGAATACAAGAACAATTAATGAGATGATTAATAAGATGAATGATACATGAGTAGCAGTGATTAATGCAGGTGTAGTACCAGGAGTGAAGATGGACTCCCATAATTCAACAATAAATGCCATGGCTTTCCTTGCTTCTTTTTTAGAGTGTAAAATATAGATATATATATAGATATATACAGTTAAAGAATATGCATAAATTAATTTAACGTTGGTGGATTCTAATTAAAAAAATTGATTCTGGTAACAATTACACGACCTCCTTTTCAATTTCTTTTTTTTTTTTTTTTGCTTTTTTGGTTTTTCTCTCATAAAAATCACAATCTTTTTTTACAACCAAGACTATATAAATATATATTCATTATATAACCAACTTATCACGTATAAAAACACCTTTATAAATTAACTTAGATCAGATTTTACAAAAAAAGAACTTATAGATAAACTTCCAAAACAAAAAAAATGGTTCCAACAGCTGACGATTCCTTTATTAGTGATGGAGAAGAAGAATACTGTCCATTATGTGTTGAAGAAATGGATATATCAGACAAGAACTTTAAACCATGTCCTTGTGGTTATCAGATCTGTCAGTTCTGTTACAACAACATCAAACAGAATCCTGAATTAAATGGAAGATGTCCTGGTTGTAGACGATTATACGACGATGAAAGCGTTGAATACAAAACCATCAGTGCTGAAGAATATCGATTACAACAATTGAAAAAGGAAAGAAGAGAAAGAGATAGAAAACAACGTGAAAAGGAAAAGAAGGAAACTGAAATGGCCAACAAGAAACATTTGGCTGGTTTGAGAGTTGTCCAAAAGAATTTGGTGTATGTAACTGGATTGAATCCTCCTTGCCCCCCAGAAGATTTACATACTGTTTTAAGATCAGATAAATATTTTGGACAATATGGTAAGATTTCAAAAATTGTAATCAATAAGAAATCACCAAATGTTCAGAATAATCCTCATCACCATCATCAACATTCAAACCCTGGATTAGTTGTTTATGTTACATTTGCCAGAAAAGAGGATGCATTGAAATGTATCAATGAATTAGATGGATCTTTATGTGATGGAAGAGTGTTGAGAGCTGCTCATGGTACAACAAAGTATTGTTCTTCTTATTTAAGAGGTCATCCATGTCCAAATCCAAACTGTATGTTTTTACATGAACCAGGTGAAGAAGCCGACTCTTATACTAGAAAGGATTTATCTACTCAACAAGGTATTAAGATGGGTATGATGGGCATGACTGGAACTTCAAGAATGGGAAGTAATGTCCTGCATTCTATTCATCACAACGGGCATCATCATGATAGTGGTGACGATGAAAGTCATGCATCAGATGATGACCAATCCCATAACAACAACATTAATAACGTCAGTCATCATCCACAACAACAACATTATAATGAGCCGCGTAAGGATGTCTTACCTGCCACCGCTAGTTGGGCCAAGGCTGGTAGTGAGTCTGCCAGTAGTTCTCCTCAAGTCAGCAATAATATACCATTAACCAATTCAGCGGCGTTCCCAACATTAGGTGAAATTTTCCGTGAACAGAAACAACAGCAACAACAACAACAGAAAAGAGAAGTTGTTAAACCGAAGGGCAAAACCAACAAGCCATCAAAGGATTCTGTTTTACTTCCTGACGAAGTTGATATTGATGACGATTCTGTGTTGACATTTGTTGATTCTTTGACTGAACATTTGAAAAGCTTGGAAGAAAGCAATAACACAATTATGAATATCCAATTCAAACAATTTTCAAATGCAAGTGGAAAGATTTTACCATTGTTTGAATTCAATAAGCATGCGAATTATAAAAATGATCTTAAACCAGAAGAAGAAAGTGTACTTGCTCGTCAAGTTATTGAAAAGTTTTTGTTAAGACCAATTAAGAATTATCATTTAGCTTATCAAAATCATCCAATTGTTCAACAACAAGCTTTATTACAGCGTCAACAACAACAAGCACAACAGCAACAACACGTGCAACAGCTTCAACAACAACAACAACAACAACAGGCTCAACAACAACAGACACCTAGCTTACAAGCAGCGCAATTACAACAATTGCAACAATTACAATTAGAGCAACAAAAGAGATTATTAGAAGCCGAAGGTAATTTGGCAACCGTTGAACAACAAAAGCAAGTACAACAACAATTGTTGTTACTCCAATTGCAACAACAACAGCAACAACAACAACAACAACAAATTGCCAATCAAGCAGCACAATTGAATATGTTAAGAGCTGGTGAACGTGGAAATACCGCTACTCCACCTCCTCCAGGTTTGTTTTCAGGGAATGTTAAAGGTCAAATTCCAGTACAACAACAAGTACCACGTCAATATGCTGAAGTTCCAGTTACTGCTGCTGCTCCTACCGCCGTACCTTCTTCTAGTTCACAATTGTTAACTCAATTGATGAGTGGAAAGAGATAATTTTAATAGTTGTTTTTGCTTGTGTTTGTTTTTTTATTAATGCTTTTATTGTTATGGGATTATGGTTATTTCATGTCATCTATACTATATCATAAACTATAATATTCAATTTATAGGTTGTAAATATATATATTTTTCAATATTAAATGGAGAACAATTTAATATATTTTGGTACATAATACTACAATGGATTATTAATCAGAGATAAAGATACTAAAAAGAAGAATTAAAGAAAAAAGAACCAAATCAAGGTAAACAAACTACAACACGAGATTTAATCAATGAACTTTGGTTTGAAACTAAGGCCCTCATAATTTGAAGCTGGTTCCTTGGGTTCACCATATACTTTGATAAACAAATCACGTAATGCAATCCCTCCAATAGCATCATCTCTTTGGATATTAGGTCCATTCGACAATACCAGTTTCGAAACGAGGGCATCTTCTCTCTTTCCCAGTTTATCTTTAATCGCCAAATATGCCTCATTCAATACCCGTTGATATTCCTCATGATTATTCGGAGTATATTTCAAATTATAATGACTTAATAGATACAGAGCAACCTTTATGGGGATTTTGGTTGAAAATTCTTTCATGAATTTATTTCGAATATAATCACATCTTGTTGCATTGTAGCCTCGGGTATTGGCAGCTTCATATATGATTTCAACATGACGTCTTGACCACCATCCATCTTGAAAATTGACTGGTATTTCTGGTTTTTTCCAAGGTACTTGTTGTTCTGGAACTTTTTTGTTTAATATGACATCGGCAATGTTGAATGTTGGTTTTTTGGATATTGGAGGAGTATTATCTGAATTTGATGAACTAAGCGGGAGATATTCCCCCTGGGATATAATGAAATCGGTTGGTTTTGTTGATTTGGAAGGCGCAGTATTTGTTGTTGGTTTGGAAGGGTGACTACTTGTTGTTGGTTTGGAAATTCGATTATATGTCGTTTTGGGTTTGTGAGTCGGTTCTGATCTAGGTCCTGGAGTTAAAGATGATTTTAGTTTTGGTTTTGGTTTTGGTTTTGGTTCTTCCTTTATTGAAGATGTAAAACTATGACGATTCAAATCTCTAACGTCTGCAAGTGTAAGAAATTTAGGTGCATCAGGATTAGTTTGTTCATATTGATGCATAATTTTAGCTGCTTCTCTTGCATTTTCGGACAATTCTCTTCGATATATTGCTAATTTGGGGATGGCTACTATTAACTCGGGAATGGGTACCAATCTTTCCAATCTATTAACAGTATCTTGCATTTCCTTTAGGACTGATTTATCAGAAGTTTTGTCATTTAATTTCGAAACTTCGAGATATGACTTTTTAACATGATAATCGTATAATAATTCATCTAATCGTGTTAAGATGTCAAACACATTCTCCAACTCTTGGCGATCTTCTTCAAATTCTAGTTGTTTTTTGAGATTTAAATAAGAATTGGATGTAGTCTCCTTAATCTCCATATAATTATAGATTTTTCTCTTGAACGCAGTCATATGTTCGGTGTATTTATACATATTGCACAACAAAAGCAAAATTAATTTGGCAATCAATAAATAATATTATTGAGAGATACACACCGAATTGAGGCAAAGAATTGAAATGGGGGGGGTAATAATTGTAAGTAAAATACTGTTAGATGAGTTGAGAGTATACACACAATATCCACCTCCAAGAAAATGCTTAAAATGTGAACAAAAACAAATTCTCTGTTGTGGGTGTTGTGTGTGCTGTGTGACCGTGTGGAAAAAACTCTATTGATTTAATACTGGTGGAAGGAAAAAAAACACTCGCGCGGAAAACGCGAAATTTTTACTTCCGTTTTCCAACCCCAGAGACAAAATAGAATGTGGATAAGACACATAATAGCTAGACGTATGAATGATATACGGGTAGCAAAGATCATAAGGGGATGGGAGAGCCTTCTAATTCTTTTTACCTTCGAATTTACAGAAAAAGAACACAGCTTACTTGTTATGTATGATCTAATAAATTGGGATCCTGTTACAATGGTGGGAGAACCGCACTATTATACTTCTCCCCAAAAACCTAACCAATAAATTATATAGTTAATTTGAGCACTACCTATCAAATAGTTGCAAATCATCATTCAGATAGACCCCTTTTAACTCCGGTTATAAGACAGTAGCTTAGACATATTTATCATTTTATGGAAAAGTTGACAATTTGATACTTCTGTTTGAATCTTATTTATCCTTTTTTTGGGAACTATTCAACTTTCCGGGGTTACGCATTTCTCCATCACAGCATTAGATTTGAAAGTTCTATGCAATATTTGATTTATTATTCGTTACTCAACCTATCTATACTTGTTTAATACTAAGCTAACACACTAGACTATAATACTTCAAGCAATACTAATACTTTAAAGTAAAGTTGAACCTTTTTTGTAACTACAATCTCCTTGTAAAAGTACTGCTAAACACTTTTGGTGAAAAAATCTGGGAAGGTTCGTATAAAGGTAATATCTATTATTATTTTTGTATGTACAAGATTTGTATTAACATCTTTTTTTGCGCTAATGTTCTAATGAATTAACAACATTGTCACATTTATGACATAATTCATCCTCTTTCTTTGAAGTAAACTTCCAACATCTTGGACATTTACAATCAGGCGAATTTTCTATTCTAAACTTAACATTCTGCTTCCAATTGGCTTCAAGATCAGTTGGACCATGTTCTTTATCAATAACCTCAACTTGTGAGAATAAGAATAAATCATCAAGATATTCCTCATTGCGCTTCAAAAATTGAAACATCTTTGTATCTTTTCCTGTTTCAATTATAAGTTTACTTTCCAACTTGTTACCAATTCCCAATGATTGTGCCACTTTATAAACATCGCTTCTAAAATCCAAGAAATCTTCAAATTCAACTGCCAATTCGTCATTAACATAAGATTCTGGTAATTGGTATGCTGAGTTCCAATCACCTAACTTAAATGGCGAATCAACAACATTCACATTGCCACTAATCTTCAAATATTCAGTCCAAATTTCTTGAGTCAAAAGTGGTTGAATGGGTGCCAATAATCCAATATAAGTTTTGAATATCTGATGAAGAACTGTCTGAACTCCTCTTCTTCTTATAGAATCAACTTTGTGAGTGTACAAACAATCCTTGGAAGTATCGAAATAAATAGGACTTAAAGTTGAATTCACATGTACATTCATTGAACTAATCACACGAGGGAAGTTATAGTCTTGATAAAATTCAACACATTGTTGTTGTACTTTATATAATGTATGCAATGTATATTTATCCAAATCATTCAATTGTGAGTAATCGATAGGTTTATCAAAATTGTTAAGATTTCCCAATAAATATTTGAATGTAACTCTATATTTCTTACCAACTTCAGAAACACGATTCAAAACTTCAGGACTGAAATTAACATCTTGTTTATAATTCGATGAAGCAACCCATAATCTCAATCCATCCGGACCCAAATAAGGAGTAAAAGGTTTCTTACATCCTTCAATCGCTTCAGTTGGTGAAAATACATTTCCCTTAGATTTCGACATCTTTTGTCCCTTCCCATCAGTAATAAATCCATGAGTAATTACAGTTTTGAAAGGAGCAACTGCACTATATGATTCACCTGATTTACCAGAAAAAATCACTTTATTCAATAATGAAGACTGAAACCATCCTCGATGCTGATCACTTCCTTCTAAATATACATCTGCAAGTGGTTCTTCTGCATCGGCGCATTCTTCCATGGTGGTCTTTAATGTGTTCCAAGAAGTACCTGAATCAAACCAAACATCCATGGTATCTTTACCTTTAATATAATCAGCACCATTATAGAATTGTTTTGTTTCAGAATGATGTAACTTCTTCCATTCCATTTCAGTTGGTAACCATCGACCTATGTCGTCTTCTTGAGTAAACCATTCATCAGTACCGTATTGGTTCAATTTTTCAATCAAATGATCAACAATAACCAAATCTAATACAGGTTCGTTGGTCTTCTTATTATAAATAATTGGAAGTGGAACACCCCAAACTCTTTGACGAGAAATACACCATTCACTTCTATTCTCAACAAACAGAGTTAATCTATTACTACCCTTTTCAGGATAAAACTTAACTTTTGAAAGTGCTTCAATAGCATGTGGTTTTATGGTTTCAACATTGACAAACCATTGTGGTGTTGCTCTTTGAATAACAGGTGTCTTTGATCTCCAATCATATGGATAAGAATGAACGAACTTCTTGTTTAAATGAAATAACATATCATTGTCTGCCAATATTTGAGTACAGGTTAAGTTAGTTTTTATATCAGTTACTTTCAAACTTGTTAATGCTTCAAATCCAGGTGAAAGTTTTCCTTCAATATAACGACCGCTGTTGTCTACAACTGAATCAAGACTTAATTCGTATTTTTTTGCAACTAAATAATCTTCTCTACCGTGTGCGGGAGCATTGTGCACTAATCCAGTACCTGCAGTTTCGGTAACATGATCACCATGTAATACAGGGCATAATTTATTGTCCTTGGCAGCAGGATTGATGTATAAGTTCCCAGTTAATTTATCACCTGAAATTTCAATATCGGAGCTTACCAAAGTATATTCTTCATTTAATTTGAGTACTTCTTCAACTAAGGATTTTCCTACAATTAAATATTCAGCGGTAGTTTGGTTTTGGATTAACGTATATTTCATATGTTTATTGACACAGATGGCTTTATTTGCTGGCATAGTCCATGGAGTAGATGTCCAGATTAATAATCGTAATTTCCCCTTTTTGATAGTCTTGGCGAAATTTGATTCAATATAGGTATATATGTCATCACTAACAACTGGAAATTTCACATGAATAGCTACTGATTTATGATTATCATTATATTCTAATTCAGCTTCTGCTAATGCTGTTTGTGTATCACATCCCCACCAGACTGGTTTCAATTGTTGAGATAACAACCCATTCTCCATCAATTTTCTAAATACCTTCAATTGATTAATTTCATAAGCATGGTCCATGGTAATATACGGTTTCTCAAAGTCTGTCATTATGGCAAAATCCTTAAATTGCTGTCTTTGTCTATCAATCATATAATTAGCCCAATCACGACAAGCATGTCTTATTTCCGTTGCTGAAAGATTCTTATTCCTTTCAGGATCGGCAGTTTCGACCTTCATTTCAATCGGCAATCCATGACAATCCCATCCTGGACGATAATCAATTAGTTTGTTCCCATATATCAATTGAAATCTGTTGATGATATCTTTACATATCTTATTCAAGGCATGTCCGAGATGTAAATCACCATTAGCATATGGAGGACCATCATGAAGGATAAACTTCCCATTATCTCTCTTTTTATGTTCCAGTTGCCAGGAATATAGATCTTGAGATGTCTGTTTAATCAATTGCTCCCTTGCTTCTCCTTTGGGGATTTTGCCTGAATAGCTAGTTTTGGGTAATAGAAGTGTTTTGTTATAGTTTGGTTTAATTGTTGTTTGCTTGAGTCGTATACTCAATGTTGAAAACTTCCTTACTCTACCTCTGGATAATAACATGATATATATATATATATGGGTCGCCTTTTTATTGGTTACTATCTTACCAATCTAAAGTCTGCAACCAAGTTGAGAAATCCAATTTTATGAAAATTTCTTCCCTTGGTCGTGTATACTTGCCCAATATCAACAGAATACTGTCAGACGACAACAAACCGTTTCACGTGCACATCTGGGATACATACATGTAGCTCTTAGACAAGAGGGATCCAAAGTAAATTTTACAAGCAATATTCTCAATATATACAATGTATAGATTTTTAACAATAAATATAGAACATAAACTAACTAAAAAAATAAAGGAAACCGCTTGTTATGGAATAAATATAATAAAAAAAATTAGAGCTTCACTTACCTCGGAACGGGAGTCAAACTATATATCGCCATTAGCGAGGGAAGCAACTTAAATAAATAAAACATAAAATGACTTAAATAAATACACCATTAGTCAAACAAATCGTATCTCTTGTATCAAATTTAGTTACCCTTAATGTTCTTAACCAATTCAATGTACTTTTCAGTAGAGAAGGACTTTGGTCTTTCAATTGGCATACCAATACCTCTGTCAAGGATCAATTGTGGTAAGACACCGAAAGCTCTGGAAACACCGAATAAGACAGTGTAGAAGGATTCTTCAGTCAAACCATAGTATTGTAACAAAACACCAGAGTGGGAGTCCACATTTGGCCATGGGTTCTTGGTCTTACCGTGTTTGGTCAAAACACCTGGAGCAACTTCGTAAATGTTAGAAACCAACTTGAATAATTCATAGTCTGGCATGTGCTTAAGAGCAAATTCTCTTTGAGCAGTGTATCTTGGATCAGTCTTTCTCAAGACAGCATGACCATAACCTGGAACAACTCTACCAGCGTTAAGAGTTTCCCACAAGTACTTTTCAATGGCTTCCTTGGAGTAGTCACCCTTTAATTCTTCTCTTAACTTGAATAACCATTCTAAGACTTCTTGGTTAGCTCTACCGTGTAATGGACCAGCTAAACCGTTCAAACCAGCGGCAAGGGATAAGAATGGGGAAGATAAAGCAGAACCAACCAAGTGGGTAGTGTGAGCAGAAACGTTACCACCTTCGTGATCAGAGTGGATGGTTAAGTATAATCTCATTAATTCAACAAAATCCTTGTTACCACCGAAACCTAACAAGTTAGCCAAGTTAGCACCATAATCTAACTTTGGATCAATAGCGGCTGGTAATTTACCATCATGGAAGACATTTCTGTAAATCTTAGCAGCAATGTTTGGTAACTTGGCTAATAATTCAATGGAATCTTCATAAGTGTATTTCCAGTATTCGGTCTTGTTAACACCCTTAGCATAAGCCTTGGCGAATTGAGATTCAGATTCTAAAGCAGTAACGGCAATAGAGAATTGAGCCATTGGGTGTAAGTGAGATGGAGATCTGTCAATGATTTCTTCAACGTGCTTTGGTAAAGCGGATCTAGCAGCAAATTCTTCAGATAAAGCTCTGGTTTGGGCTTCAGATGGAACTTCACCAGTTAATAATAACCAGAATAAAGCTTCTGGTAATGGTTCTTCACCACCTGGGGCCTTTGGTAATTCCTTTTGGATATCTGGAATAGTTCTACCTCTGAAACGGATACCTTCAATTGGGTCTAAGACAGAACCTTCCCAGACTAAACCCTTGATACCTCTCATACCACCATAAGCTTGTTCTAATAAAACTTCACCGATAACCTAGAATAAGAAAATGTTAGTATATTACATTGCAACTAAATTTTCATATGCAATAGTGTTTCATTGTTCTCTCGGAACGGAAAATAAAACAATGACATAATAATTCCACAAAACTGCAAAAGTGAGATATTTTTTCATCATCCACAAAAAAAAATTTTCCCGACGTGTGCACACTCTAAGATAATCCCGAAAGCAAAAAAACCAAGCCCATTATTCAACAATACCCCTACAGAGTGACAATCTCAAGATGAAGTGGTAGAGCCTCCCCATATCAACATAGTCGGTATAGTTAGCTTATTATATTGTAGTCAATTCCAATAATGCAAGGAGTACCTATAAAGAAACTCCGATCGAACCATCGGTCACACATTCCGAAACTTTCAACTGATTGCAAATATGATGTAAATCTTCAAATACATACGGTTTTACCATGTTCTTTCTTTAATTGCTTAACTTCTTCAGCCTTTTCTGGTAAGATTTCGGCTAATCTTTGCTTTAAAGTCTAAAAAATTGTAGAAGTTAGTATTGATTTGGTTCAATTAAAACTTGGTAGTAAAAGGGTGGATTTGTAGTCCATATCTATGCACCAAATGTAGATAGAAATGATAACCCAATGGCCCATGAAACGACAAAATATACATACTGGTTCAGCAGTTGCGTAAGTTCTAACAGCGGAGTAAGCACTTCTGGCTAAAGTAGAAGAGCGCTTGAATGAAGTCAAAGCAGACATTGTGGAAATATTTATATATAAAGTAAAAAGGATTTTACCGTTAGAAAAGAAAAGAAAAATACAAAAAAATCACAAGTATGATTTGGGTTTTTTCAATTTGGGAACTTTTCAATTAATATTTATACTTCAGCGAAGAAAATGAGGTCAGGTTAGTGGAAAATCCCAAAGTGAGATGTTCGGAAGTTTTGTATTGTAACTATTATTTTTTAATGATTTTGAAAAAACTAATATTTTTTTTCTGTTCACACAAGGGACAATTTTTTTTTTAATAATTTTTGGTGTTTGATAGAAGTTAACCTGTAAAACGGTGCGTTGGACAAGGAGTGCAACAAATGTTTTAGTGTACGAACAAGAAAAAATGTCGGATACAACAGTTTACAGATTAATACCACAAACCAATCAAAGGGCTTGTTTTTAAATGGAAATAACCGGAAATTTTTACGGTCATGGAAAAAGAGAATTATTTTTTAAAAATTTAACAAGTGAAAAATTTCCACAATTACCTCATAGAATTTTTGTTCAATATGGGCACGACTACTAACTACTATGATATTCGAACTAATATAATATATTAGGAGCCAACCACACAGAGATAGGGTGTGTTACTTATATTAATTATTAGATGGAGATATACTTCCTAAGTTTTTTTATCTTCTAATCATTATTAAATCAATTGACTTGAATACTGGAGAAAGTTGTATGTGTCTATTAAAAGAGCTTAAGTTCTGTTAGTTCACACTATCATGTTGCATTGAGCCTTAACCTCGGTAATTAAAGTCCTCTACAGTGACCATTTCGAACTTACAAATCAACTATTGCCCATTGGAATATTCATAATTAAACTAGCTTTTTTGCTTTGGGCAGTTTTGTTTGATAATGTTAATTTTGAATTCTCTTCTGTCACTGCTCCCAGCTTTCACATGATTTGTGAATATCATCGAAAGAAGCCTACGTTTAAATCGCAATTTATGTGGATGTCATTGGACATATTTTGCGGTAATTTTTGGTAATCTATCGGGTAAATTAAAAGTGTCGGGTCAAATTTTGTCTGATTTTGTGATGACAAAAATATTTTTTGGGGCATACACTTATGTTTCTTCAATATATTTTTTAACATTTTCCATGGACAAATAAAAATTGAGTTCCCCAGATTTCGGAGTCTAACTTTTTGTGGAACCAAAAAAAAAATAAAAAATTTCAGACAGACATTTTTTTTGTCTTGCTGAAATTTTTACAGGTTTCGTGATCAACACATCATTGGCAACAATGGTTAACGTAATTAACTGACGAAAAACAACCACATTGCAATTTATGTTATATCTCAACCCCCATGGGCAACTGGTTCCCTGAGAATGAAAAATTCTGTTAATAGAAGAATTGTTTCTTGTACAATTAATGTCTAATGGTTGCAACAGTATATTAGTCGATTGAGTAATCTGGAGTTTTGGATTGGGTTGGTTCTGTAGTTCATCTTTTCTTCCAAGTTTTCACTATAAAAATTAGAAATTATTTTTTATGTATAGTTTTCCAGTTTATTCGGACTTGGATAACGAATTTTTCTTGGTTAATTCTCTATTTTTACTGGTTAGATGCTACCAATGTGAAGAAAAAACCACGGTTCAATTTTAACTGAGAACAGATTCTCAAATTTGTAAATAAGCTCCATTGATAGTTATCCTTCCTTCCCTAATCTAGGGGATTCTCTTTCTAAATCTGAATATATCACCCCTGTAAAGGTGATTATCGAAGTTGACATCTGTAAACACATCATATAAACATTTACTATACTTTTCTTTAATTAATGTATTACTTATATAAAACGGCGCTTCAATTAAAGTTTTTCGGATATGAAGTATAACATGATCCGATTTGGTAACTTCATTGCCCCACATTATTTTCAAAAAGGGCTTGGTTGATTCGTTTTGATTCAAAGTCGTAGAACCCTTGACAAAAGGAAAAGAAAATAAAAATGACATGTTTCTATTCTATACTTTATCGTAACCTTCTCTTTTTTAAGGTTATTGCCAACCCAAAGTATTGGGTACTCTCCCCCCGGGGTATTGAATTTTTTTACACACCATTTTGAACTAAACAATTGAACTTATTTCTGCAAATACACTTAAATCGATATTGTGAACTCATCTTGAATATGTGAACAGAGATAGATTTGAGATTCGAGCAATTGCACGTAGCCGATACCAACTAGTAGCACAATCGATATCGGAATACGTTGGTGATTTGATTCTTTGTGCTAGTGCTTTTTTGGACGGAAAGGAGCTCCGACAAAAATGAGGTACTTTGTCCGAGGTAATATCTAATTGATCCCCAAATAAGATTTGGAATAATCACTTAGTTAGTAAAGCCGCGGAAATGGTCAATAATGAACAATTGAGTATATCCTCAATTTTTTTGAAGAACAATTGCAAAATTTTCCCAATTTTATCTTCAGTATATATTTAGAAATCAGAAACTCCACAAACGGTTAAACTTGACTATTAATACTCCTACTAATCTTTATTTGATGAACTGTAAATAGATCTTTAAGTAAAATCACGTAATTCTCTTGACTTGTTTTACCTCTCAGCAATGTTACGTAAGTATTTATTATGTGTAAGCATCTTCCATCTTATGTCTACTAACAGAATCGACCAAGTTGAAAACTTTAAAAACCCTAGAGATTAAATTCATACAAGAATTGGACTCTTATCTAGTTGCTAATATCGTTATCCAGTGCAATTACAGAATTTAGGAAAAGATAGAATTGTGTTCAGTGAAAACCTAAGTGAATCATTTCAACCGGGTAACTTACCTATTTCCGCAGGCATAATTAAAAAAAATGAATTTTTCAAATGGACATCATCAAAAATTTTTCACTAACTCTAAGATTTCTACTAAGCAACAACTAGTCATCTCTAATAATATAGCGTAGCATTATTAATATACGATCATATAAATAAATAAGTAAATAAGGAAATACTAACAACTGGAATCATTGTAGAAAGAATTGAATATCATACGAAATCTGGGAACTATCACCGGTGGCATGACATTTTTATTAGGTGTACTCGGTAAACGACTCCCAAATATCAATACTAGGCATTTACAGAAGAATTAAAACACTTTTCTAAAAAAAACTTCCACGTATTAATTCCTTTGAAGATGTCTTACATTTCATTTAAGAATTCTAAAATTTTGGCTCCAGTCATCTGCCTTTCTTCAATCTTGTTTAAACCACCGCTAGGTATTTTACATCGTGAATTAAATTCACAATAATTACATTTCTCAGGAAGATCCGCTGGCTTTGGATTACGTTTCCCATTCCAAAACGCACATGAATCAGCTACTTCTGACTCAAATACCTCAGAATCATATTGATATTCCAATGTCTGAAGAATATTACCAGTTTTAGCATTACGATACTCTATTGTAGTTTGATCACTTATGACATCGTTAAATAAGTGAAAGAATTGACCTGCTCTTGCAGCAAAATATCTTAACGTTGGAGGAGTTTTCCATATCTTCAATAAAGGTACAAGGATTTCATTGTAGTCTACTTCCAGATCTATTGTCTGCAATCGCTCAACAAATTTGGAATAGTTATAAGGGGCTTGAAATTGAAACTCGTCAGCGGATTGAAATACCAACCCAAAGTCATATTCAGAAACGTTGCTGCTCAGAATATGCTCATCAAAAGGTCCAAACCCAATCGGTTGTCCTTTCGCCAACTTTAAAAAATCATCTAATACAACTTGATAATTTTGACGTAATATTTTGAAAACTGACAAAACATCCAAAGGAGCATCAACATTAAGTCCTCTTCTTTCTGCATTTTCGATGAAACTGTAATAAGCAAAGGTTTCATCTTGACTTAAGAGCTGAAACATTTTTCGATAATAGAATGTCTGTAATTTGGCTGCTTCAAGAACTGATTGTTGGTTTGGTATCAGATTACTCAGTCTGGTTTTAACGTCAGTTAAAATAACTTTATAATCAGGGAAATCTTGTAGTATTGATTTCATTTCTTTAAAGAATTTGTTCAATTCAATTATAGGACTGCCATCATTATGCCTCGAGAATTTAGTTTCAATAATCTTGTAAATCACTTCAAAAATTGTCGTGTCTTGAGAGTTCTCAGTGTGCATCAACTTCAAATCATCAACAATACCACTGATCAAGACCTTCGACGTAAATGGGTCTTCCCAATCATATTCCAAATCCCGAAGGTTATTAACAAACTGACGTTTACCCAAATTCAAATATCCATGCAATAGAACCTCTCTAGCTTCCGATCCTGTCAATAATACAAACAATCTAGTCATTACAGAATCAGCCCACAGTAAACCCAACCAACCCTCGTCATGATTTTTCATAAGCAGGTCAATACGCTCTCCAAAACTCTCGGCATCCTCTCTCTCCATCAATTCTTCAGCATTCTCTTGGATATAAGCCATCATAATTTTCCAATCAATTGGTTTATGAATTTCTGATTCTAGTTGAAAGTGTCGCCGAGTTCCAGCTTCCATGGCTTTAGTTTTCACATATGGAGAACCGGCATATATCGCATATATCAGTCGTAATTCACACCAACTAGATACTAATAATTTTGTGACTGATAGTCTTGGATTTTTGACATACGATTTTGATTTATTATGTGTTGAATGGAATTGATATGGTGTAATTGAACTTGGATTTGTGAGTGGCAATTGTTGGCCATTAATTAGATTCCAATTATTATATAGAGAGACTAAACTTTCATTTTGTAATTCATTGGGATTAGTTCCTTTTACCATCAGTCGAAGTAATGATCTCACATGGTCCTTCTCGGCTTGCTCCTCACTAATGGTGTGATTTTTCAGTTGTGGAGATTGAGTGGGAAGTGAGTAGGAAGAGGAAGTGGAGGAAGTGTGGTGAGTTGGGGTTTCTAATATTATTGATTCTATTTTAATACTTGGTGGCTTTAATGATTCCATTGCTGCTTTGTAAAATTTGTATCGTTTTGCCATTAACATGGTTTATGGCTACGGGGGAGAGACAATGAGTGTATAATGTGGGGGGGTTGCGATGGTTGCAGAGTTGGTTGATAACGCGCAAATATTATTTTTTTTGGTAACTGTTCGGGAACACCAACCGAAACAAACCCTCCCAAAAAAAATTCCCAGTTGTTCCTCATATTGGGTAACCCGGACACAGTGCAATAAGAACTTTCACTTATGATTGAAGTGTTCTGAGACTAATTAGGGAATAACCGTAGATTGACACTGTCGTTCAGATTGTGAGTGACAGTAAAGGAAAATCGGTAGGGTAGCTTTTCCATTTAAGGTTGACCATATTGTACAATTTTTAGGCTCAGCTCGCTCAGAATTGTCTACGCCTTGGTTGATACCATTTATGTAGAGAGGAGATTCCTTACCCCTCATAGTTTTCTCGAGGGTTAAACCACTTAATGAGCACCTGGTTTGATCTGGATCAAGAGAACATTGATGATTGAACTTATACTATTAGAGACATACACAGGAGAACGTTCTAAACGGGACTTGAAAGAACAGATCAAATAGAACGGTCATTTCGCAAAATAGCGAATTAAGTCAGCTCAAACTACCATCCAATGACAAATGGAGGAGTCGAGAAAGCAAACGGTTTACTGAACAAGGATTTTGAAGCCATAAGCGGAGATGAGACGGAAAATTGGTCAAAGAAATTAGCTGACGCTTTCGAAATCTAATTCGACACTTTCTATTTTTAACAAAACACCATATTATTTAGTTGAGAGTAAACTACATTTCGATGAATTGAAAGAACAACCTGTCGTGCTTTAGATATTTTTTCCAGATGAAAGCTTACAACCATTGAAGCAACCAATGGATGTGAAAATTCAGTTTACTTCAGAAGGGGGGCACACAACATATTACTCTTGTCTTGATTTTAGCATTTATAATGACCAGATGAAATTGTTTATCAATATATTTGTAGCTTGCGAAACGTGAATCTTTACAGTTAACGAGGACACAGATTTCTAACGTATCATTCTGCCATTACTGATACATTTGAATAGAACTACATCAATTCCAAAGAAAGCAAAATACTTTTTAATATTTGGTATCAATACACAAAAGAAAACAAAATGTCTATTAACAGCAGCTTGATTTAAAAATTAATACAAGAGAGCGCCCACCTGCTCAGACACTCACACACACATAGCATCAATGAATTCCTCGCTTCAACTTCAATGATTCTCGTTTCTTTTCACTAAAACTAAACAGCAGCAGTCCACTTCCACTATTTATTCTCTCAGCTGAAGAATCAGGACTTTCACCACCCAATGGAGAAGAATGATTCGAACCAACAAACGATGGAGGCATAGGAAATGAAGAACCATAATTTTCCTCAGATGGAAATACTGCCGACATGAATGGTGACTCTAATTTCAGAAGATTCTTATTGTTGGTGTTATTATAAAAACCCGGAACAACATTTCCGATACTCAATGAGTTAAACCCATTTATGTTGGCAATATCAGTGTTTATATTTAATGCTTGAGGTAAATTTGCTGCTCTTGATGATGATCTTGGTCTAGAAGGAGGAGGACCAAAATTCAAATCTTCAATATCCAGACTCGGTGATTGGATAAGTGTATATGGTGGGGTATTTGTTAAACTAGGTTTGCAGTTATTATTATTATTATTATGATTATTGTTATTATTCAGTGTTGGTGAAATGCTGCTGTTGCTACTATTACTATAATCCATCATCATTGATGCGAATTGAGGATGTGGTGGATGAAACAGCTGCTGCTGCAGCGCTGCAGCTGTTGTACGATTCAAAATTGATTGTGGAACTGAATCTTGTAGTGAGTCGGTACTTATATTAAAAATTGGATTTCCTGAATATGGACCTCCTCCTTTCAAAAGATTCATACTTCCGACATGTAACCAGTTATTACTATTGTTTCTAGTTAATGATTGTTTTCTCAAGTTCAATGAAGTAGATGAGGATTTTCTAGCTTGAATACAACCATTAGTAGCGGTACTACCACTACCAGAATTAGCATAATTAGTAACATTAAATTCATTAAGGGATAAGTTTGAAATTGATGAATTTCTAATTGACAGATTATAGATGTGTATAGATGTAACATCAGGTAATCTTGAACCCAGAGCACTGCATAATTCCAACAATCTCTTTCTTATTAATTGTAAAAAGATTGGTTGATGTTCTTGATTTTTCAAATATTCACGATTAATTATACTTTGTTGATCAAATAATGGAGGATTAGAAGAACTTGTTAATTGAATCAAACTTGACATTGTTTCATTGGCAACTTTTCCAACTAATCCACTTGGAGGTATTGTTCCCAGAAATGGAGTAGTTGTAGGCAAAGATAATATCTGTGAATATGTTGATAATAACAATTGATCAAAATGTTGAGTAAAACTTATTGTGTAATTACGCTTGCCAAAATTGGCAAAAGGTTCATCAATATCAGTCAAAATGTCATCGGATTCAGTATAATCTGGATGTTGATAGAACTGAGCTGGTTGTTTATTTCCGACAATATGTGGTTGTGTAGGAGGAGGAGCAAAGAAGTACAGACTACCATCTCTTTGGGAATATGATTGCTGCTGCAGACATTGAAGCAGTTGCTGTTGTTGTTGTTGGGCTGATGGTTGTTGTTGCGTGTGGTATTGTTGTAAATGTGATGGGAAACCATTTGTTTGATGATGTGGAGGATCAATGGGAGTTCTTAAAGTTTGTTCAATTGGTGTATAAGGCCTACCTGGGCCGCCATCATTAAATTCATTCATCTTGTTTACTATGAGGGATAAATTTGGCTTGTTCATCATTGTGTAGTTTAATTGTGAAAACTAGCAAGTTGTCTATAAGTATATCTATTAGCGAATTTTTTGGGGTAAGCAATATCAAGGAGCAAGCTAAAAAAATAATTCTTCAACAAAAGTTGGTAATTCTAGCAAAGTATGAGTTTTGGGTACTTTGAAGGTAAACTGTATGTAAATAACCTATAACTTCTTTAATTTGGCGTGGGGGGGGGAGGGCACTTAAAATACTTTTGATGGAAGAAGGCTATATGGGAAAAATGGGAACGCGTTTGAAATTTCTTTGTTTCTTGTTAATAAAAAACGAAAGAAAACAATTAGGAGGAGGGGGGGGGGCTATAGCAATATCAGGGGGGAAACAGACTATAAACAATTAATACAATTGCCATTCAAAGGGTTCCTTGTATAGTATGTATGATGTAATGGAATTATACTCTGTATAACTCGTCTATAACAATTGATTTATAAAAAGTAAACTTAAACTTTGAAATGCCACAAACGGATGAAATTAAGTTTAATAATTGAAGCAATTTGGTTGTGTGTGGGGGGGAGGGAACGCAAAAAGGATTACTTGGGTTGGGTTGGGCTGGGCAAAAACAAGAAGACAGCTAACTATGGGTAGGTAGGTAAAATTTGATGGTAAATGACTTTGCTAAGTAAATGACTTGCTAATTAAATGAATAAGTTAAAAACAGTCAAATGAGAATGTATAAGGAATAAAGAAAAGGAATAAGAAGAAAGATTAAGCAAAAAAAATCCAAATTGAGACTTTTTATGGTCAATTTATGTAATAAATGGTGAGAGTGTTTTAGTTTTAGTTTTTAGTTTAAGTTTGTTTTTTAGGGGGTTTCAGGGGGGGAGGGAGGACGGTTAGAACCAGCCAATGTGTAGAAACATACACCAAGCGCAAAGTGTTGGTTTTGAATTATACATTAAGACGCGTTCCTTTTTTTCTTTTAACATAGCCCATTGTTTCTTCAAATAGTTCAAACACATAAACGTACGTTTTTTCTTACTTTTGTTTTTTATTGAATCATACGGTAAGAAGAAAAGTCGAGAATTTTCACAATACCCCAAACAGTATATTGCATAGAATCACCTTTTATTATTCTTTTTGTATAATTAGAAGAAGAATTTTGACAAATTGGAAAATTTTCTCTTGCATTTAAGAACAATTGTTTCATCTTGTTTTGGGGTGGAGGGTTGTCGTATATTCTCTTCTATATATATATTTCTCTCTCTCTTTCTCATTAAAGTATTGCATTACATTAAACATCGTGTTATTGATTATGGAATAATTGTGTCATCATGAAATTTGCATTCAGGTAAGAATTTTAACTTGTTTGGGAAATATACATTAATAATGATATGATATTACATATAAAATATAAGTTAAGTTAATTTAATATAGAAAAAAAAACGCGTTTTTATCATTATATTTCCTAATTGGGTATAAATTAACCTTTATGGAAACAACTAAACTTATAAACAGTTTTAAAGTGTAAGATCACATTTCCATTTCTATTCTTATGTATGCATGTAAGAACTCAATCACCATGATGAAGAAAATCTTAAAATTTAGAAAGATTACATAATTATAATAACCATCAACTAACATTGTGCAGATATCCTTGTTGGTTGTGGTTGCAACATATCCACATATCCACCTTTTAGTTTTCGCTAAAGACAAAAGAAACAACAAAAAAAACAAAAACAACAAAAGTCAAAGTGTGTTAGGCACAAATGACACATGATTGTACGGAAATCACTTTACAACTCAGCTAAAAGAAACCCTTTTTCCTTCAAAAGAAGTACTAACAACACCAAGATCATTTTATAACGTTCTATTATAACATCATATTCTTGGGTAAATTCCAAAAAAGCGCAAAATCTTATTGAATAATTACTTGAAATTACACACCCATAATTTCCTCAATTAGAAAAGATTTCCTTTCTGTAGTAAATGTTTTGGAGCAAGATTGACTTAAGATTTATTACAAAAATAGGATATAATTATGATACAATAGTAATGAATTTGTATATCCGATATCTCTAACTTTTCAACTCCATCCACCCACCTACCCACCATTCTTTGAAAGGCATAAAATATAGTAATGCAACAACTAAAGCTAAAATTTAGACTTTTTTAGAGCTAATATTTAACATGAACTATTTTACATTTTCTACTAAAAGAGTACACCAAACTTATTATTTCAATTCTTTCAAAAGGATGTCAGTTTAATTTAATGGAATGGTTGATGGGTGGTGGGTGGGTGTGTAGCTCAATATGGGTTCCTTTTAATACTTAAAGATTTATAAGCAAAATAAGTTGATTCACTTATTATTTGGTTGTATATTTCTTCATTTAGAAATTTCCAAACACAACCTGTTAACTATATACTAAATACAAAAGTAAGCTGAGTCTTAAACAACACTTTTCCCGGTTGGATTCAAATGAATAACAGAATGGCGAGGAGATTAGCTTTTAACCAAAAACGCATTTCAAAATTTTTATTTTGACCCTTTTTGACCAGACCAGATCAACTATAGATCTAAAGCTGTACATATCAATCATTTACCAATGCCCTTAAAGTTTCTTTTCTATTCAGATAAAAACACACATAATGTAGAAATTTTAATTGTTTACTATTGATCTGAATAACTTGTAATTACGTTATTACCCCTGATTCTTTTGATATTGATTTGTTTAACAAGAGAATGTCAATTAAAACTTCCACCAGATCAATAATACAACACGTTATTGTTATTATTGATTACAATTTTATAATAGACAAAAATTGGGCTTTTCTTATTCTACCCCTAATATAAATAACATAATGGTTTTTTAATTACTTTGTTTTTCCTTTCTATTGTGTTAAATACAAATATACCCTTTTAGTAGTAAGTTCAAGATTTTGATATAATAATAATATATATTACTCTGTCCTATGTTGGATGTTTTCTTTTTCAACAACAGTGATATTGCGCTTTTTGGTTTTTGTAATTAATTTTTTTTTTGATTGCAAAATAAAACTTATGTATAACGTATTGGGTAAGCAAGCAAGTAGGTAATATTATTTCAATCTTGCGAGTGGTTGACAACAGATCCGATATAATTACTCCTCAATACATCACACACGTATGGTTATTAGAATCACAAGGCAAAAAAGCATTACTACTAAGTCCCCCCACAATTGACACTGTGTGTGTGTGTTTTGTATGTGTACTAGGCAATAGTTGGTCACCCCCACTTCTCTCCCTCCAACTAGTTTTCAAAATCCACTCCCTCCCATTTCAACGGGAGGTATTCTTGAGCCCACACCAAGGAGGTATTTTTCTTTTCCCTTACATAAACATCAAAGTATTATCTCCACCAATACCTTCATCACTTATGATCATTCCTTCATCATGTCCATTCTCGAATAATAAATTATCATCTTGCTCCACCAACTCATTCAGTTCAATAACATGTTCTCCTTCCACCCCATTGCCATGTTCTCCTTCAATCCCATTGCCATGTCCATCGTCGACATACATTTCTTGCGATTCATTAGCGTCAATCTCAAGAAATTTACTTAAATCATCCTCAAGTAAATTTTGATTGTATTTTAGGTTATATGGTAGAACACTAACCAATTCTTCTGAAGGTCTTACCATTTGTTGTTGCTGCTGTTGCTGTTGTTCATCTTCTTGCGTATTATTATCTTCCTCTACTTGGTCACCACCTACTTCAACTTCTTCCACGAGATAATCATTCTTATGCAAATTATACAAATGTTGATTTATTCTATCCAAATTACTAATCCTCTTTTCTTTATTCTTGATTTCAACAGGATGGAATTTATTATTATTCTGATACTTTAAAAATTCATCAATTATTGGATCTGAAGTATTCAAAAACTTTAAATCATGACCTAATTTCAAGTCCTTCTCAATTAAATAATTAAACCATCCCAATCGATCATTATCAGTTATGACATCTTCCTCATCACCACCACCGCCACCACCAACACCAACACCAGCTCCACCTTCACCCTCATGTCCATGTCCATGATGATTATCAGGATCATTTAATTTCAATTGATTATAATAATCTTGACGTTCTTTATATTTTCGTTTCCGTCGTTGTTGATCAGTTTCACCATCATCAAGATCCAATTTTCGTTTCTCAATCAAATTCTTAATCAAAATGTCCGATAATTCATTAATACGTCTTGAAGTATGGAAATTTTCATTATATTTTGTCCAATTTACAAATGAATCCATTGATTTGGTGTTATATTGTGATTCTTGAAATGTTTCATCAAATATTTGTAATATGTTATTAGGTTTAATCGATCCTATAAGGATGAGACCTTGTGTTATATCTTGCAATTCGACATTGTTGGATCGTGAACGTAATTGACTGCATTTAAGACAGGATTTCGCCAATTTGTTGAAATAGTGAATATATAAATCTGTTAAGATGTTTAATGTTGATGGTTTACATTTGTCGAATCCATTAGCTTTTAAAATCTGGGCTATTGATATCCTTAGCAACATAAAATAAAATGAGTCTTCCATGGTGTATTATATCTATGACGAATTTTTCAATTGAAATGATCGAAAGTTGATTTACTATACATTAACTTGGGAGGGTGTATGTAGTGTTCCAGAAAGGTTTGGGTGGGCTGATTGATGGGAAAAGTTCTGAAAAACATCAAAAAACAAAATGCGACTTAAAAGTCGCCAGATCAAATGTCGCATTCAGTTGACTTATTGCCAAGGTTAGTTAAGGCCAGACAGTCAGAGGAGGCAGCCCAAGGCCAGGCCAAACAGTGAACTACCATCAACTGGGAGGAATGATATTCTTGTTATGTGTATGGTTGATTAGTCAACATCATCATGAAAATCGTTCTCTAAGTTGCAGATTAAATTAACTACAAGTAGAAGCAATAAACTGGTTCAGTGATAATATTTAAATATTCAAAATCAGAACTCCGCCCTCTATATCTTTTAGACTGATCCAAATGTATTAAAGAAGAAAAACTCAAACGGTTCACTATGTATCTGTGACTGTATTATTACAAGTATATAGACTTATAGAGGGGGATCACACCTAAAACCAATAAAACCTATAAACCCTGTTGTAATCTTTCACCAATCTTTTTAGAAGCAAATGACAACGCATTGAATAAACCCTTTTCACTAATATCAATATTCTTCAAATTAACATCATATTGTACAGTTGGAGGATTAGTGACTCTAGAAACAATAGTAGCTGGATCATATTCAATAATGATTCCATCATCTATAGTTTCATCAATTGCTAAACTGACAACATCATATTTTTCTATAATTGTTTGTTTATCAATAACATTATCTAACAAGATATTTAAACTTTCAAATAAATTAGCCATGGTTGAATAAATTAATGATTCATTTTCATTCACTTTAGCAACAAATACCAAAATTATATCATTGGTTTGTTTATATGTGATCAAATGATTATCATAAAGGATAATATCTTGATGAACCTTATTAATCTTGGAGAATAAATTAGATTCAAATTTAAGTTGTTGTGATTGTTGTTCAAATTCTCCAATTGAACCAGTATCAGCTAAAGTAGGTTTATAATATTTGGCATATAATCGTTGTCCTTCATTGTCTAATATTAGAACAGCTGAAACTGTGTATAATGATATATTTAATGACATATTTGCTTATATATAATTTCCTGGTTTTAATGTAATGTTTGTCATACAGTTTTAATCAACGCTTTTAAAATGTTACCACCGTGGAAAAATTTAAATTTTTTACACTTGGTTGCATGCAGGACGGTCACGTGTTAGAAATTCATCTTTATCGCTACCATATGCAGAAACATAATTTATCAACACGTTCACACAATTGGAATTGCTATGCTTTTTTCATTTACAATAAAACCTTCACTTTTTACGTATAGTCGGCTGGTGTAGTAAAATCACTAGAAACATCAGTGTTCAGAGACACTAAACACCATAAGAAATCTATTAGCAAGAAAAATAATAATAATAATAATAATAATACTGAAAATGTTCATTCCTGATAATATACCTGTAATTACAAATATTAATTTAAATTAATTAAAAAAGAAAATGCTCTACGTAAAAAGACTAAAAAAAAAGAAAGGTAAACGAAAACTTATTGCCAACAACAAAGTGTTCTGGGGGGAGGCTTTAATTAACTAAATCAACAACAAATTGGTGAATAGTTCTATGCATTTCATTCTTAGCATAGAATTCCTCATTCTTCACCAAATCAATACTCTTCCAACCAAAAATAAAATTAACAACCAATGCAAAAATCAAACCAAATGCAACAACTAATGGACCAATAGAATTATCTAAATGTTTATCACTTCTTTCTAAAATAATATTTCTTCTTTGAATAAAAACATAATATCCCCAAACACCACAAAATAATGTCAATATAAAATAGAAATATGCCAAATATGTAGATAATGTTTCAAAATTGGATTTCATGGTACTTGAATAAATAACAAAAGTTAAACCAGAAAATAAGGTTGTGACATGTAACCAACGGTTAAAAGTACGTTCGTTAGCTAACCAAACTTTAGGTTCAATTTTAATTGGACCCATATTCTTAATCCATTGATCTGGCTTGCTGACACCAACAGGTAAATCAACTTCTTCTTCTTCTGAATCAACATCAGCTAATTTTGAAAATTTAGATGGAATATTAAGTAATCTAACCAATGGATTAGTAGTTCTATTATCTTCTTCATCTTCAAAATCAGAAGATTGATCGTCGGTAGTCAATGAGGTAAAATGTCCTTCTGTATATTCTTCTTCGGCAATTGGGGGGATTTTTCCTGAAACAGCTCCAGTAGCAGTAGTAGTTGCAACCAATGATGAATCAACTGATTCTTGTTCAAACACATCTTCATTTTTGTAAAGAATTGATCCTGAGAATGATGCTGAGCGAGGTTGGAAATTTGCGGTATTGTTCTTAAGAATCATGGATTTAAATTTGGATAAATTATCTTCAGCTGTTAAATTACCAACAATTCCTTGGTTATTCATAGTACTACTTCTAATTGGAATCTTTGGAACATCTCCAATAATATTACCATCTAATTCATTAAACCACATTGGAATATTTTCTAATTTATCATCTTCCAAAAACAATGAAGCAATACCATGAATGAATTTTGAAAAGTTGGGGATTTCTTTAACTAAATAACTTGAATTAATTAATTCATTAATCCATTGTAATTTCTTAAAACTTTTAACTGCGGATTTTTTGATTTTAATTTCCATGGTTGAATAAGGAAATTTGTTAAATTCACCTTTACGTAAGAATTGATGAGGTTTTGAACTTTGGTCAATATCCAATCTATGCCATTGACTTGGGTCTCTAATAGGTAATTGTGGATCAAATGCATCTTCTCTGATAAACGTCAAGTTGGAATCAATGGTAATTCTAATCTTATCATCACCAGGGATTTGGAAAGCAGTACGAATATAAGAAGTCCTCAAGACTGGTTGTAAGTTATATTCCTTGATGAAATCTAATAATTTCTTGACAGTAGCTTCATCATTTAATTTAGCCAACTTCTTAGGAATTTCTTTATGAATAACAAATTGATTAATATATTTTTGTCTTAATTCAATTTTATCATCAACATGGAAATTTGAATTAACATCAAATTCTTTTCTTTCCATTGTGATTTTTGGTTTTTCAGATAATTTACCATTCCATTTAATTCTAAGTGTTGAAGAATTATTTAATTTAGTTAATTTGTTATTATAAAGTTCAAGCAACTCGTTATCAAAGTATAAACAATTAATGGTTTGATTACTTGTTTGAGAATCTTCATCTTCGTCGTCTTCATCTTCATCTTCATCATCTTGATCATTGTCAATATTATTATAAATTAATACTGGTAAATGTCTTAAAATGGTAGTTTTAACTTCCATCAAGTTATCAGGATGAATCCAAAATTTAAATGATTGGAATTCGCCATTTAAACCACCATCATTAAAAGATGATAATTTGGATAAGGAAGCTTCATCAACTTGATAATTATTTCTAACAAATTGAAATAAAGTACCAATTTTATATAATAGTGGAGAATAATCTTCGGAATGGAAAGGTAATTTCTTCAACCTAACTGAAAGTAAAGCTTTAACTGAATAATTGGAATGTAATCTATCGTGTTTTCTAACAATTTTGATGAAACCAGTATAATTCAATCTTTGGAAATGTTCTAATAATTGAGCTTCTTCCATAATTTCATCTAATTTTTTCAGAAATGCATCAACATCAAATGAAGCCTTTTTCTGTTCAGTTTCAACTTGTAAACAATCTAATTTATCACTTAATTCTTCATATTTGTCATGTTGGAAACTATATACTTTTTCTAAACTTTCATCTAAAGCAGAAACAAAATTTTGTTCATCTTTATCAGTCCAATTGTCCTTAAGAATAACACCTTCTTTTAATAATTTCTTTAAATGATTATAATTCATATAATGTTCTTTCCAAGGTGGATAGATTTCACGTTCTAATTTAGTACCGAATAACATTTTTGATTGACTTGAAGGGGATGGAGGTTGCTCTGGTAATTGTTGTTCTTGTTGTTCTTGTTGTTGATGTTGTTCAATTGATTGATTTTGTGGGGATAGATTATCTGACATAATATATATATAAGGGGCTGGGGGAATGGGGGGTGTTTTTTGAATAAATAGGGCTTTTTATATGATTAAATTGGCCAATTAAGTTAAATAAGAATTTGCTGCTAAAAAAGTAATATATAACAATTAATGCTGTAAAAATTTAAAATGTTTGTTGTAAAAAGAAAATTGAAAAACTTGGGAAAATCTGTAAAGTTTAAATATTTTTCTGTTTCTTTATTATTTTATAATTTTTACTTTTATATTTATTTTTCACTTAATTATTATTTATTATGATGAAATAAATTCTTAAACTGCAGTAATAATTAATACCTTGTACTTTTTTGGATACCCCCTATGGTTTTAAGTATTTTTCAGAAATTTCTTAATAATGATAGGGAAGAGAGGAAATTTGAAAGGTTTAAATACACTTCCACGTTTTGCATCCCAATTTTGATGACCACCTAGCCGAAATTCCGTCAATTTACCGGTACGTGTAGCCCCCCCACTCCGAACTCAATCAATTCCTTAAAGCACATCTCTTGCAAAAATGAATGGTAATTATTCTTAATATTTTTTGCATAATATTTTTTAGGAAGCAAAAAAAAATATTTTATTTTTAGGTTACATTTTCCAAACTATTACATCTTTATTGACCTAGAGAATTTCTTACTTGATGGGAAGTTTATATGGTTATGTACTATTAAGTCTGAGTTATCTAGACTATTAAGTAATATCGTTACGAAATCTAGCTAAACTATTTTTAATCATTACCTTTTGCTTTCATTCAATTCCCTTTAGAATAAGTTCGTTCCCATGTGTGTATTCAATCTCAGGAGTATAAATAATATGAAATTTTTTTTAGTTGCAATAAAATTGAAGCAACGTGCCCTCCTCTATATTTTTGGTTTGGTTTTTTTTTTTTTTTTTTTTTTTGTAGCCGTTCATAATATTATTGTTAGTTGATTATTTGATGACATTTCGTGCATCCCAACACATATACCTCCCATCTAAATCTCCCACTCCCCCAATGACTTTCCCTCCCTTCCTCCTCCCCCATTTCATGCAAATGAATATTCACGAATCAGCGCAGTGGAAGATAAAGTAGTTAGCCTAATTGGTCCTGTTTCTTTCTATATCATTGTGGGTGTGGCATAGGCTTTTTCAAAATTGTTATTGTACCGGTAATCAGATGGGAGAACCCATTCTTTTGTTTTTTTCAAGCCATATAAAATTTTGGTTGTGTCTCTATTGAGCCCTCTCTCCCTCCACCCTCCACCCAAGCGAAAAATCCTAGTGTGTACTTGCAAAGCGATGTGTTGTGAATCTAGGTACAATCTAGAATAAGAACAATAAGAGATTGCAAGGATAGGTAATTATACGAAAACAAACGTATGGTTAATTACTATTATTATTAAGCCAAACTGGTGGCTTAAAAGTCGCTTTTTTTATTCAATTTAATGGTTATTTATTTTAATTGTCTTTTGTTTATATTGTTGAGCACGTGGCAGGGCTTTGGGTGAGTAGTGGTGTTTTACTGAAAAGAAGAAATCTAGAAACTGAAAATAAGGAGATGGAGACGATATATGCCGTATAAAAATCGTTCACCCTCATGATGAGCTCATTTTCCTATGACAGATGAATAGGTTTGTTGAAGTCTTAATGAGACATACTTTACCAAATCTAAATGACATTTCCCAGAGTATGAAGAATAGATTTCTACAAGTTTTTCACGTGATTAATTTTTCATCAGGTATTAACTCTCCTTCTTTGTTTCATTCTTCTTGTTTTGTGTTTTATTTGTTTAGTTCAGTCTGGAAAAGTTGGTAGGAATAGCGAAGATTCTTGGAGGAGAAAAGTCTTCCACGGAGAGACCCCCCCCCCCCCGCAACAACAGGAATGATAAGACGCAACAGATAGTAAGTCTCTTTCAACATTCACAATTAAGGAGAAAGCGCTGCAAATAACAAAAAAAAAGATGAACTTGCAATCACATTTAGAGTCATTCTTTGTTAGAAACTACTCGTGTGACGTTCCCCAATAAAGAAAAAGGAAGTTTCCGCCCAAAGGCTTATCTATCTAGCTAGTCTTATTGTTATTAATTTGGGCCCTCGTGCTCGTGTGACCCATTCAAAAGAAGAAAGGAAAAACGTGCACACGAGTTTTAAAATTAGATTATCTTAATAGATCTCTTTTTGTGTGTTCTTTCCCTCGGGATTTTTCACCATTACAATTAGAGTATAGATCTCAAAGTAAAAGAAAATACGTAAATTAGACTGAGAAACTGCTAATTTGTTTGAAGAGTAAATAGTACTTCATTCTATTTGTGAAATATTCTTGCAATGAAATTGGGTGAACAAATGTTGTCGGACCGGTGATAAAAATTTAATCTGTCCGAAGATATAAAAATTATTAAGATCATTTAAAATATTAACTTTTGATAGTTGAAAAAGATCTATTGTCAATTTTAAACCTTTAAAGAAGTTCCAATTCAGATTCATACAATTTAGTTAGTCCCATTCCCACCGAAAACAACAATAGGGAACCCCCTCGAAAGATTTGACATATTGTTCAATTGTATATTGGTTTGATTCTTGAAATATATTTTATTTCCCAATTTAGGGTTGAATGTATTTTTTTTGTTTGTTTTTGACTTTTTGCTTTTTCCAATCTTCGCTAAATCTTTAAGTTGATTTCTTGAATAAGCGGTCGCTAACTTTGAGAAAAGTAGTTGCTACCTTGAAGATTTTCATTCTTCTATTTTTCAAGGTATCGTTTTAAGAATTACTGAGGTTGCACATTTTGTTCTACTGGTGAAAGGGCTGTGTGTATTCTGAGATTCTGAGATTAAACATAAAACGGTTCGATTGATGGAAAAGAACAAAAATGTTCATGTTTTAATACGATATTTTCTTTGTTTTCAAAATACATTAGAGAAAAACCAACGTAGAATTACTCAAGAGAGAAAAGAAATGTATAACTGATGTACTCCAAAAAGAAACACATATCGAGAGAAGAATACAAGACTGAAGAAGAGAACTATTTGAAGTAAAATGGAAAACTGAAACTTGCAGTTTTTTGTTGTCGTGGGTGTTATATTCTTCTTCGGGTGAAGGATGGATTTTGATACTGCGAACAATTTTTTCAAACACAACCTATCAATGTTTCTCTGACAGTGAAAGGTTAGGGGCGTGTTGGATATGTTGCAAGCTCAATGGGTAGTAATTATCGATTAACTCTCAAATGACTGAAGTCACCCAGTGAACTATATAACTTACTGTGAAAGCTACAAATATGTGTAGCACGTGTATCCTGCTTATCCTGAATAAAACTCAATACAAAGTACAAAGTAACTTAATAAATGGGATGGAAACTATAGTTCCTTAATATAATATTCATAGTTAGAACCCATAATCTTAATCTCCATCTATCTGTTCATTTATCAGTAAATATAATTTTTTTGATTGTTCATTCAGGTAGTGTGTTAACCAAATCATATGATTCCGATTACCGACATCACAACATAGTTTTATATCAATGAAAGATTTCCATAACACACATTTATCTGTAACTAGTTTATATAGTTGAATTAGGGGAGAAGTTACTGATAAGTGGGATGTGTTATATTCAAATAGCCTACTCAAATACATTGTATCTATTGTACATTCTCCCATTACCTGTAATACTTGATAATATCAACATTACCAAACCATAAAGAAAAATCAAGATTGACAATTTCGTACAAAATAAATCTATAAACTCTTAGTCTATGAATCTATTAAACTATTTTATCTTTCTATTGCACTCTTCGTACCACCCCGCTCATCTAATTCCCTTTTCTTCCATCTCTACCCGGTGCATTTCCATAAAAAGCTCAAATTTATCTTCAGGTAACGCTCCTTCCAATCTTAAATTGATTAACATTGTTTCAAAGTCATTATTTTTCCTTGCATAATCCTTTAATTTCGAATAATCAATCTTTTGAGGTGGCCTTGAAGTAGGATCTTGAGATTTCAATAATGTAGATTCTACATCATTCGGATCAATATCGCGCCAACAAGCCAATTTCTCAGGTATCTTCTCAGGAGCTAAACTAGGATAATGTTTACGAATAGCTTTCATAATCTCTTCGTATAAGATTACATAGGCCAAAGGTTTGAAATGGATACCATCGGATATGTAATCACGAATTTGTTCAAGATGGCCATCAACTGGGTCTTTCAATAATGCTTCTTCAGTCAAACCAGCATCAATTCTAAAAGCCTGCCAAAGGTCAACAAAAGCAACATTGTATTTCTCAGCTATCAATTTTGCGGCTTCCGAGTATTCATGAAATCTCTCGTTAGTAATAGCAGGTGGGGATGCGTCGGGTTTACCGCGAGATTGGAAAAAATTATCGAATGCCCTTTGATAATCATGTAAACTTGGACCAATAACAATTGGACTAATGTTATTTTCCAAAGCTGATTCAACAATTGCTGATAAATTTTCTTTATATCTTTCTAATGGAACGGCTTGAATCCTACTCCATTTGTCATCCAATGTAAGTGCATCATTGGTTCCAAAGAATATTGTCATCAATTTAATATTATCCTTGTTAGCATTCAATTCAGCTCGTAAGATTTCTGGTAATAAATATTTGCCCATTTCGGAATTATAACCAGCATAACCTCGATTCACTACGTCTAATTTTCTAATATATTCATTCTGCAATGCTGACATTAATGCGAACGATGGTTTTTCTTGACTTGAACTAAATTGAGTTATTGAATCACCAAGCATAATAAGTTTATCATAACTCAATTCCAAACTTTCCTTTGGTGCTTCTAATTCACCACGTGTTTTCTTAAACAATGAACTTGGCAAGCTTTCTATATCAACCTTGTCCCAATCATTAATATTGTCAGATAATCTCAGTGGCGCATATGGTGAGCCTATAATGTTTCTAATTATTTCTTTGGTCAAGATCTCATATGCCTCAGTCGTGAAATGTATACCGTCTTTGAGTAAATTAGCTAATTCTTCAGTATCATAATAATTAAACACCTCTTGTTTAGTCCAACCATAACTAAGTCTGAAAATATTCCATGCATCAATAAAACAAACATCATGTTGCATGGCCACCTCTTTTGCACATTCGCTATATTGCAAATATCTTTCATTGGTGACCATAGGTTTGTCGGATGGTCTGTCTCTTTCTTTTAAACCAATTCTAGCCAATTTGTCATAATGTAACGCAGGACCAATAACAATTGGCATGATATTATACTCTAATACCAACTCAACCATGGCATTTATATTCTCTTTATATCTTTCCAAGGGAACAGCCTGGATCTTATTCAAATCGTCGTCAACTTGAAAAGCATCGTTAGTTCCAAAAAATATAACAATTATCTTGATATTATTTCTCTTGTCATTAGATTCAGCTTCCAAGATCTTTGGTAAGACAATCCTAGCATGATCGGAATTATAGCCACTATAACCTCGATTAATGACATCCAATTTACGAATGAAATAATCCTGCAATTGAGCAGTCAAGGCATAAAAATCATCTTGAGCACAACTGTATTGCGTAATTGAATCACCAAACAAGATAAGTTTGTCTAATGCTGCCTGTGCCATTTGTATAGTGCCTTAACTTAAAACCAAATTAAATCGGTATTCCGTATTCGGGTTGATCTGAAGATCTAAAAAGATTCGGCATATCGGCTCGCTTTAAATCTCGCTGGAAAAAAAGTTTTGTTGTTGGGGAAAATTGATCTGAAGAATTTTTGGATTTAAAGTTTACACTAAATGTTTCATAGCTTATTGTTCCTTCATTCTTCCAAAATGACACTCTCTAACTTATGGCTTTGTGGAAGCGAACGTGTTATAAATAAATACCACCACCTCCACGTACAGCTTCAAATTTATATTGGGTTTTGCGTGGAAAATACGGCTAAGTAACAACAAGAAATGATTGACGAAAAGTGGTGGAAAGAAGCTACCGTATATCAAATATGGCCAACTTCTTATAAAGATTCTAATGGTGATGGAATTGGTGATATACCTGGGATCACCAGCACCTTACCTTATCTTGAAGAACTTGGCATTGATGTTCTTTGGTTAAGTCCAATCTATGACTCGCCAATGAATGATTTTGGGTATGATATTTCCAATTATGAAAATGTTTATCCCGGTTTTGGTACATTATCAGATATAGACAAATTGATTCATGAAGTTCATGCTCGAGGTATGAAAATTATCTTAGATTTGGTCATTAATCACACTTCGAATGAACATCCTTGGTTTAAGGAATCAAGATCATCGAAAGACAATCCTAAAAGAGATTGGTATATTTGGAAACCTCCCAAATATGATTCCAATGGGAATAGACATCCTCCAAATAATTGGGGATCTTATTTTTCAGGCTCAACGTGGAAATATGATGAATTGACAGATGAATACTATCTCCATTTATTTGCTGATTCACAACCAGATTTGAATTGGGAAAATGATGATACTCGGAAAGCAATTTTCCAATCTGGTATTAAGTTTTGGTTGGATCGCGGTGTTGATGGATTTAGAATCGATACTGCAGGTATGTATTCAAAACATCAAGATTTCAAGGATGCACCTATAAAATTCACTGATGTCGAATTCCAACCATGTAAAATCTATCATCAACATGGTCCCAGAATTCATGAATTTCATAAAGCAATTGCTGATTTAATGAAACCGTTTGATGTCATGACTGTTGGAGAAGTTGGCCATTCTACCCGTGAAGAATCATTGAAATATGTAAGTGCTAAAGAATCGGAGATGAATATGATGTTTTTGTTTGATGTGGTTGAATTAGGTACTGACCCGGCAGATAGGTTTAGAATGCATGAGTTCAATTTACTTAATTTTAAACAAGCAATCCAAACACAGGGGGAATTTATTGAAGGTACAGATGCATGGTCTACCGTTTTCATGGAAAATCACGATTTTCCAAGATCTATAAGTAGGTTTGGAAATGATTCACCTGAATTTAGACTTGCTTCAGGAAAAGCTTTGGCAATGTTACAATGTTGTCTAACAGGTACACAATTCATATTCCAAGGACAAGAAATTGGTATGATAAATATTCCAAAAGTGTGGAAAATTAACGATTATAAAGATATTGGAACCTTGAATTATTATGAACAATTTGTAAAACTAAATCCAAACGCCAATGAAAAGCAATTATCTGAATTAATGGAAAAGATCAATCACATGGCTAGAGATAATGCAAGAACTCCAATGCAATGGGATACAACTACAAACGCTGGATTTACATCGGGGATTCCCTGGATGAAGGTGAATGAAAACTATCATGAAATTAATGCAACTACCGAGTCCAAGAATCCCGATTCGTTATTGTCATTTTGGAAATTAATGATTCGTCTTAGGAAACAATACAAAGATTTGTTTATTTATGGACATTTTACCATTCTTGATTTTGAGAATCCAAGATTATTTACCTTCTTGAAAGAAAATAAAAATAGGTCAGCTTATGTCGTTGTTAATTTCTCGACTGAAGAAGTTCCATTCGAAAAATTAGTGGACCACGAACTTGAATTGCTTCATTCAACTTCCACTACCGTGAACGACAAAGAATTAGCTCCGTATGAAGGAAGGGTATATCTATTAAAACACTAAGAACAATTCCATAGATAAAAAAAATTGTATGTATAAGGATATAAATTGTACGAAATACAAAATGTAATATTTCACACTTGTCAACTATGCTCTCTCTCCGCTCTCTCAACTAAATCTCATAAATCTCATTATCTCTGGTGCACCAGTGAAACCATCGCTTAAACTCTCAATGATACCATTAAACCAGAATCCAATCATAACCACAAAATAAATAAGACATAATATAACCCCTTTAAAATAATTCGATTTACCTTCAGCATAAACATAAGTAAACAAATAAATTGAAATTAAAGTAGCTATAATATCCCATCTTGGGAAAACCAAGGAAAATATCTGGTCAGCATCAGTAAAATTTTGATAAATTGAATATAATACCAAACAAGGAATTTGAATTAAAACCACTTGTAATGCGTAAGCACTACCAATTTCCATCGAAAGAGCAACATTTCCACCAAGTGCAAATGAAATAGCATTCAAAAATTCAGTAGTGTTAGGCACTAATGCAAAAACAGTCAAACCCAAAAACTTTGGATTAATAGGGAAATCCAATAGGATCGCATCAACAGTATCAACCAATATTTCAGCAATTATGGCATATAACAACGTGGCACCCAATAAAATCACGGTGGACTTAGTCTTTGACCAATTTGGAGCATCATGACCACCACCACCACCTTCATGATGATCTTCTTCGGCTTTCATTTGTAAACTACTTCTTCTGTGCAGTGGTGTAGGGGTAACGTCACCTTTGCTTGCGACTGGTGCTCGAGGAAGATCTAAAGTGGATGTTTGTTTGCTTTCTCTTGGTGCAAGAGATCCAAGTGCCAATGGTGGCAATTTGGGCAACTTATTAGGAATTCCTGGAGTGGCTGAAGTACTCAACAAAGGAGTGGCCAAACTGGTGAAACTTGGTGATCTCAAGTATCTTTCTTCTTGCTTTTTAGCTTCATGAGCAGAAGTAGCCCAAATTAAAGCGGCGTGAGTTCTTAATGTGAAAATTAAACCACATACATATGCAAGAAATAATGCAACGGCAACAATAAATGAAAATGGTTTAATAACTCGGTAATATAATGCATCCAATGAGAATGAGGGTTGAATGAACCTACACTTATTACAATCATCAAGATTTAAATCACAACGTTTACATCTAATTTCATAGGATCCGTAAATTTGATAAAATAATGACGGAGCAAACATGGTGACCATAGCAAACAATAACATGGTAGATGAAACACCAGCCGAACGTGGATTATATCTTTGAGTTTTTCTCTTAACGGCACCACTACACATTGAAAGACCTGGTAACAATAAAACCCCACCTAGGATGGAACCAATCATTGAACCCTCAACTAATTTCCCTTTGGATTGGTTTAATGCAACACAATACAAAAAGATTTCTACAATGGTCGAGAAAAATGCATTGATAGCTGCACCAACACCCATTGACGATTGAGCAGAAATAGATGCAACTGCTTGACCAATGAAATATGCTAATGGAATAATGGAAAAAAGACATGCACAGAAAATAAACTTTGAGTTAGTTAACCAAATATCTAATTCCAATGATTCTTTTAAGATGTAAAAGTCCGAAATGACAAATATGACAACTGCCAATAAGTTGATGAAAAAGATATTGGTACCATCAATGGTATATTTATAGTAATGGAATCCACAACATCTATAAGTACATAAAAGGATTCTTTGATGTTTCTTTCTTTTCTTACTATCCTGACGCTTGTAGTACTCTTTTTCTAATTCAAAATCTAAAGCTAATGGATGTCTTCTTAAATGATGATTGATGATATTTGTGATTCTGGCCATGGGAATAGTAAATACTCCTAACCAACAAAAGATCCCAACGACGAATAATATTGGTTGCAAAATCAAGTAGAAAAATAAGTAAAATGCAAGACGACCTCCACTCCATCTACCTCTTCCAAATAATCTGATCTTAATGTCTGGATCTTCTTGTGCATGATCGTCATCCCCAGTAATGGCACTCGATTCAGAATGTTGGGATAAACCGGTGTTTGTTCTAGAATTGGGTGGGATAATTGGTTGCGCTTGATAATCACCAGCAGAGGAGGATGAAGTGAATGCATTTGTTGTGTCTCTAACTGAAGCATATGAATCTGTTAAAGCATGACCTTTATCATCTTTTAATAATGGTTTAGAATCAGTATTAGTGTATCTTCTAGAAGGAGCAAAGAATAATCTCCCTTCTTCTTGTAATCTCCATTGGTGGAATTCATTAATTGTTCTTCCATAAATTTCATCTTCCTCCAAATAATTTTCATCCTTATTCAATAAAACAAACTTTCCAAATGGGAATAACCAATATCTCCCTAATCTTAATAATAAATATACATAAGGTCTCAGATGTTTTTGAATAGCAAACCCTGAAAAAATAAATACAAATGCAGCACCAAGTATGCAAATCAAATAAATGAATAACCCAATTGTAAAACCCCAAATGATATTAGTTAGAGTTACTCCCCAAGAAATAGTAGTAGTAGTTGGTTTTCTGGGGTCAAAATCATGAATATCTTCTTCTGCTCTTGCGGCAACTGATCTTATTTTCTTATATAAAGATGGTTTCCAGATCTTAATACCAAAGGGGTGAGTTGAATTAATTGCATCTTGTCTTTCTCGTAAATTTAATGAACCAACACTGTCAATAGATCTGATTGATCTCGAATCGTCTCCATCATCCGCATCATCGCCTCCACCTCTTTGTGTTAAATCTACTACTTCTTCTTCAATTACTGAATCAAGATCTCTGATGCTATTCTTTCTTGATTCAACCAAATCTTCCAAGATTTTAATATTTTCTTCTGCTTCTTGTAAATCTTTAGATATGGTGGATTCAATCTGGGCCACTTGTTCTGGAGATCTTCTAGGAGTATCACTTAATTGTTCATTAGTAGTTGCATTGAGTAATGGTGATCTAGTCTTGCGATGATACAAAGCTTTCAAGGCATCATTATAACCTTCTAAATAAACGCGATCACTCTTTGCAATCGATAAGGCATCTTCTATTTCAACGTCAGATAAGTCTTCATCTATTTTATCATTGATATCATCATCAACTGAAAAGATCAATTTCTGATTGGAGAGATTTGCTCTCTTTAAGAGTGATTTAGACTTTTTCTTTAACTTTGGTCTTGACCGTAAACTAGCTGGTGTCAGTACATTTGCAGAACTTGTAGCACCAGAGTAATCTTCCCCTAGTAGACGTGAAGATGATCCCTGCAAAGGATTATTTGACATTATACAATATATGTATCACAATATATAGATGTATCAATGGGATTTTGATGTGATTAATCACTTTGATTTTAGAGCCCTTAAATGGAATTTGGTTGTCAAATTTTATATTAATTAGAACTTTAATTTTTTTCTGTGAGGTGATGTTGATGCTGGTAGCGCTGTTTGTCTCCCAACAAAGTTTATACAACGTTTCAGTTGACAACGTTTTTTGTCATTACACTATGGGCGGGCCATGAAGAAGTTTATTATGATTTAGGCATTGAACCCATGTTACCTAACCTGCAGAATGACATAAGAATTGATTGCAGTTTCAGCACGAGCGTGGTCAGTGATTAAAGGAGGGTTAATTTCGAATGAAATTCCAATTCAATGGTTCTTACCCAGTTCCATTATATGAGTTTCAAGCCTCATTGCCAAGAAGTGTGAAGCTTATTTGATCTAGTCTAGTAGTAGATTAAATTATAAAAATACTATTAACTTTTGTACTTACTCTAGCAGTTCCAGACGATGTATTATGTATAAAAGTTAATAGTATTAATATAATTTAATCTACTGCTTGACTAGAACTCGTAACATGTCCACATAGGATCACGAAGATCCACGTCCTTAACAACTCCGAACACAAACTGATTTAATTCTTCAGTATCTATTATAGGCATTGGTATCAGATCATCATTCATTCCTCAAGAGCCTACCCCATCATCACTCCATTAGTAAAGAGAACACACCTTTGTGTATCTATCAATCCTAAAATTTAGTCTTATTGTTGTTACTATATATTTGTGTATACTACTAAATAATCGATTCAATGGGATATGGCACAACAGTACAAATGTAAAAGTGATCTCTCTCTCGCTACTACAGCTAACCACCTAATCTATTACCTTTGCCTCTAAACAGGGCATTGTCACCCCCAGTCTTACTTCCACTAAACCATGAATTTCCACTCTTATCTCCATCATTCGAGGCACCACCAAAGGTAGTTTGTGGACGAGTACCTGGAACGCTTCTGTTCAACGGAACTCCTGTCCCTTGTCTTCTAATTCCAGCGGTTTGTCCAGGTTGAGGGTAATTCAAGAAACGATAAAGCCATCCAGGTGCTCTTAAATAACCTTGATCATACACCGAATCGCCAATAAAATCATTTTGAACTTGGGTACGACTTCCTGGACGATCAACATATGTAGCACCTACTCTTCTACCGCCATCAGTTCTGACTATAGGTGTTCCATATGCTCCTGGTAATAAATTATAAATTGGCATGGTTTGGGATTGTAAACAAAGATATAAATAACCTCCATATATTCCAACGAGGGATCCAATCACAGCTGTTGGACCACCGACTATTCCATTTACAATAATGTTTCCCAATGGCAAATAATAGGCCTTAATTGGAACAAGCCCGACTAAATTAATAGTCGCATTCTTGTTTTGTCTAGACCAAATATAGGTAATACAAGCTAATAATATTTCATGTGGGAAGAGAGCCCCAGCATTAGCAGAATAATTTTGAATGATAAATCTAAAAACTTGAATAAGGGCTCCATTAACAAATATAAACCACAAATAATCAGGGAAACTACCACCAAATTTACCAGTTTCTAAATGATTTGAAAATGTATAAAAGAAATAAATATTGAATAAAACACTTATATCTCTTTTAATAATACCTGCTGGGATAATAAATGATGAAAATAACTTATAAGATTGAATCAATAATGAACCTATTGCCAGAGCCTTACTAATATAACTTGGATTAAACTGAACATAATATTTAGTTATCTTGACATTATGAATTATATATGGGAGATCAATATATAATTTATCAAATGCTCCAAATGAAGTGATTGCAAAACAAGCAAGCACTGATCCAATAGTAAAGAACCTTGTAACTGGTGGGATTCTCTTGATATTGTCAATAATAGGATTAGTTGACATTTGTTAATAAGGATTGATGCTTTAGTAATATATTATACGTGTTTATTAATGTGGAGTGTTGAATTCAATTGATCAAATTTTGTGTGTTAATTTTTTTTACGACAGAAATCATTTTTCGCGACATTGTCCCTTCGATATTGTGATGATAAAAAAATCAACTCAGCTCAATTAACTAGGGAGAAGACCACAACACATCAGGTAGTCTGGTAAATACCAAATCAACTTCACAGTTATACATTTAACAATGAAGCTCGTTCGCTTTTTAATGAATATACCCAATTCAACCAATCAACCAATAACTGTAGAATTGAAGAATGGAACAAGCATAACTGGAACTTTATTATCTTGTTCACCAACCATGAATCTATCACTTAAAAATGTTAAATTACAACAACAATTTCAAGATCCTACATTGCTAAACTATATAAACATAAGAGGAAATCAAATAAGACAAATTATATTACCTGATCAAATCAATATCGATGCTATCTTAACTAAATCAGTCAATAAAATAAAAGGTCATGGGGCTGGGCCAGCAGCTGGCAAAAATATTCGAAAACCGTTCAAACCAAAACTGCAACAACTGCAATCTCGTAGATCAAGACCAATATAGGCTTATTTAGATACATATATTTGTAATATACTATATACAGATTGATAAAAAGTACAAGGATAGTATTGTCCCTAGAACCAAGCGTTCTTCTTTCTTTCTGCTTGTTTGGCCAAATTCTTCTTGTAACCAGGTCTAACTTTAGCAATATTTTCGTCCATCTTGGCCAATGCTTCTTCTCTAGCAGCAAGCTTCTCTGGGAATGTTCTTTCCCACTTCTTCTTCTTGTTAAATAACACCCCTTTCATCCAGTTCTTATTTTCATATTTATCATCATAGAATTTTCTAGGTGTTGCAGGTAACAAATCTTGAATACCAAATTTATATGCTAATTTATACAAATCTGCAGAACGTCTACGAGAATATCTTGCAGAATGCCATGCTCCACTTATAGGGTTCTTATTTGGAAGGAATGGATTTCTATTTGGGTCATCTACTGTTGATGGTTTGTCGGCATATGTGGCATATGGTCTTGGAGGATATTTGAGGAAAAAGTTATGAAGTTTTTGAGGAAGTTTGGCAAATGCTTCCTTGGCTGTTAATGACATGGTTTTTTATGGTTGTAAGAGGATGGTTGAAACTGTTGATTCTTGGTCTCTTAGTCGCTTTTGAAAAGTTTTTGATTGTTGCTTACTGTATGAAATGAAAAATTTTCTGTTGGTTGTATGCAGGATGAATTTTTGCAATTTTTTGACCAAACCCACTTATTGGCCTGTATGCTAAATGATGGACAATGATATATTTAATATTAGGAATGTCTTTTCCATATCAAGAGATATGTTTGTTATTTAGTATTTTTCTAAGGGAAACATTGTTTTAGAATTTTCAAATTATATTCACTAGTGCCTGAGATTATTTTCTGGTATTAGTTCATATTCCTGAAATATCGAAATAACTTTAATAAGATTATGAACATCTCAAATTCCGGATTCAAGTTTGTATATAATAACAACCGTGAATCTTCCCTTCCGGGTGACAGCGTTCTCAAATAGGCTCAAGAACTTCTTGAACAGTTCAAAGAACTTAAAGAAAAAAACTACTTCACGGCTGAATGAATGAACAAATGAGTTATGTTAATCCAAAGCCAAAGGGAACCCTTTCATTCCCAGAAGAAATATTGTCCATGTTTCTGGAGTATGTGAATCAGATGGAAACAATCCATCTTGCCTTAACTGCTAGATTGGCTGGCAAAGTCTGCAAGAAGAATCTTTTCAAATCTATTTCTCTTGTATTTGACGACCATGACAAAAATACAATAATGAACTTACCTAAATTTTCCTAAACACTGTTATATAAAAACTATACAATTGTTGGGCTGTTCCAGCATCTACGAAGTATGCATTTCAAACCACCTTAATTATTTAAATCAAGTCACTCTAAATAAGCAATCCTTAAGACAAGATAAATTTTTAGATGTAGACTTGGTGCCCGTTGAATTCCATTGAGACACACATGTTTAACCCAACTAATCCCGCTTGTCTTTTGTATCCGAGATAAAGGATGTTGTTTAACGAGGTACGTCGTTGTCAAAGATTCAATTGATTTGAAATTCCATTCGAAAGTGGTTATGATCTCATTTGTGAATTATTTAGGCCACATTATACCCACTTTGACGAATTACGTGGTACTTTTCTAGTTAAGTGACAAAAATATAATATAAGATGGCTAGGATGCGTTGTATTTTTGAGCTCAATCGTTTTCTATTTTGAATGCTTCTTGAAATTCATCACCCCGAGCTGTAAAGGTAACTATCAATTTACCGCATCCTGTGATTGGTGCATTCTATCAGATCATGTAGTTTTGCGTAATATCTTCCTTTCTATCAGATATATGAACGGCATTGCAAGTCCTTGTTGATATAAACCAAACTACTCACCGTGAACCAGTGCATAAAATAGGTGTCACGTGTTTCCTGTGACTGACTTTTCGATCAATGCTGCTCCTCCATTTTACTGGGTGTTCTATCCCCATGTAAAGTCGATTTGGGATACGTGCAATAATCTCCTCAGTCAATCTAGAACGACACTGACAATCTTGAGTCAGCAAGTAAAAATTTCACTCACTATACAGATACTTCCAGAGAAGAATGTGACTCAAGCGGAGAAATTGAAGCTAGCCTTAGAAATTTTAGAACTTTAAGAAAGTTACTTGTTTGTGGATTTTGGTATCTTGCAAAATTGTTACCCAACTTTCTGACATAGATGTGATACTTAACGAAACTTCTTGGCATTGGGGTCAACTCATCCTTATCATCTTCACTGCCGTAAGCTTTGGAGCTTAATGACACTCCTGCATGAACGAAGTCTTTTCCATGAAATTTCGCTGGGGAAAATGCCAAAATCTGTGTTTTATCTCCTGTATTAGACTGATAACCAGGTGCAATTTTTCAAGTATTTGAAAGCCCACCAACCAATGAGAAGAATCAATGAAGATGGTTCCTCCTACCGTTTGCCTGTGACTTGGTGGATAAAGTTATTTTAAGTCCAATTCGTTTTGATGTGCAATATTATAGTATAATCTGTCGGAAAGATATTTTGCAGACAACCCTGAAGAAAAAATATATATTCTTTCATGCATTCATGCTGTTTATGTGCAGCAACCGAAATAATCTAGAAAATAATGTTCATCTTGTTCCTCAGATCCCAGTAACCCGGATAGTAGCTCAAATAAATATAAATACTTGTATATTTCTCTTTTTTATAAGAACAGGGGCAGATGGGAATGCCCCCGTTTAGTATATTGTTTTATTCTATTCTCGTATTCCAATACACATGAAATGCAGAAAATAATATTTCAAAAATTATTTTTTGGATGATTATTTTTCAGTGGATTATTTTTTAACCAAAGAGCAAAATAATAATTTACTGGACAACGATCGAATCACCGTTGAAGATAATTGTTAATAATGAGAAGCGGATTCTTGTCTAATTTCTGGTTTGCAAACTTAAATAAAATTCACCTGCAGGTAGCAACAATTCAGGTTGGAATTATTTAATCCTTTTTTAAATGCATCATGACTTAATTGGTTTGTCTAATTCTATTAAACGAATTGATTGGTACAATCCTGTTTAGGTTAACTTATTATTATCTTCACATTTAAGGTTAGGATAAGAATTCTCCGGATTATTATCAGTTCCACAATCTTGAAGAAAATAGCAATAAAATGACTTTCCTTCGTAATACTTGGCAGTTCAGTGAATTTACATTAATGCAGTTTGAAAAACATAAGATGCTGCTTTTGGAGTACGAATTACGAGAAAGGTGTGATATACACTCATTTGTGGTTCGATAGAAGAAGTATTCAATAGGTGGGGTCTTTATCCAACTAATGTAGGTAGAATACTCGTATAATCTTTACAAATTTCACTACAGGTATTCATTAGATTTTTTAATAATTAATTTACACTCATTAAAATAAACCTTCGCAATCAATGCTACTCATCTCTAAAAACATTACTATACAAGAAAATGTGAGTCAGATCATTTATTCTGGACCGTCAATCAAACACTTGACAGCACCGCTACCGGCTCTGACCAAGTCGTAAGCCTTGATGGCATCTTCGAACTTGAATCTGTGGGTAATCAATTGTTCAAAATCAATTGGAGCTTTGTCCTTACCGTTTTCGTAGTTCTTGTCAAAGATGTTGACAGCGGTTTGGTAATCACCGTAATCGTATCTGAAAGATCCGAATAAGGTTAATTCCTTAGTAGCGAATTCGGTGATTGGGAACTTGACAGAAGCACCAGCGTTACCGACTTGGACGAATCTACCACCTGGAGCAGCAGCTAAGACACCCATATTGATACATGGTTCAGCACCAGTACATTCTAAGATAACATTTGGTTGGAAACCGTCGAAAGCCTTGATTAAAGCTTCGTGGTCACCAGTCTTGGAGTTGAAGGTGTGGGAAGCAGCACCAATGTCCTTGGCCATTTGTAACTTGTTGTCAAAGATATCAACAATGATAACCTTGGCAGCACCCATGGCAGTGGCAGTGGCAGCAGCTAATAAACCGACTGGACCGGCACCGAAAACAGCAACCTTGTCACCGAACTTAACGCTGGCTAACTTACAAGCGTGGACACCGACGGAAAGTGGTTCAACCATGGCACCTAATTCTAAGGAAACGTGGTCTGGTAACTTGACTAAGAAATCTTCTGGGGACTTGAAGTACTTACATAAAGTACCTGGTGGGTTTGGTTCACCTTCAGTGGAGTTTGGAGTGGCAGCGAAACACATGTGTGGACATAAGTTGTAGTGACCGGACTTGTATTCCTTGGATAATCTGGATGGCACACCTGGTTCGATGGCAACTCTGTCACCAACCTTTAAGGTGGTAACCTTTGGACCAACCTTGGAAACGATACCAGCGGATTCATGACCCAAGACCATTGGCTTGGTTAAAACGAATGGACCAATCTTACCATGAGCATAGTAGTGGATATCGGAACCACAAATACCAGTCTTCTTGACTTCAACGATAACATCAGTTGGTTCAACAATTTCTGGGGCTTCGTAAGTTTCGAAGGTAATGTCGTCGATCTTGTTAAGGACTAAAGATGGGTTGGCAACCATTGTGAATAAGGGGGTATTAAGATATAATGATGAGGAAAAGAAGGAAAAGAAAGGAATCCTATCTGAAAAAAAGTCAAAGGTGATTTAGAAGGATATTTATACTTGAAAAATTTGCCAGTTGTTGATGTATGTGGGAGTGATTAAGGCGTATTTCAAGATGTTGTTTTCCCCATAGAAATGGACAAATAATACTGAATTTAAAAATTGAAACTTTTGCGGGCAGGTGGGGCCGGAATAATTCTATTGTAGTTTGGATGTTTCAACCGTAATAATGGACCTTCTTTTGTTAGATCTCAGTGGGAAAAACAGGCACCAGCAGGACAAAATCTTTTAACAATAAAAAATATAACGACTCCATCCCACATACGTTATTGTTAATTTTCCGAAAGTGTGAAATTTTTTATGGAGGTTTCTGGTTAAACCCCCTCATTTAATTCCTGCTATGCTTCGCGTTGCCTATTGACAACAATTGTGGAAAACTACACATACGACTAAACACACCAGTAATATTTGAATGGAAGTGGTTTCTGGTAACTTATCTTTTGTGCTTGTGATCAAACGTGAATGGCCAGCTTATTTTACCAGTTTCTAAATTTATCTATCGAAGCATAAATTAACCGTTACCCACAAAAATAAAACGCCTGTGCTGATGTAAATAGAAGGTCGAATTCAATGGAGGTTTTGTAACACAAAACATTTGTCCACCGAAATTTTTACGTCACGTGAAGGCTATTTGAAGAGTCTAATAGGGTGAATGAGTCCACATTCTTTGTATCAATAACTTAATGTCCTTGTTCTTCCCGCATGATACCAGATAAACACATCTTTATAAACAATCATTTGTGATGTTTCCCCGCGATATATTCTTCCGATAATTCTTATAAAATCCTTGGCCTCATTTTTCGATTTGCTTGAGATGCAGGAATAAGTCATTGCATACACATAAAATAGTAAATGATATCACCCCTTGTGGAGTTTATATACACCCTCTATCCCTTGGATCAGCTATAAGTGTACCATCTTGATCGTTGAAATAGCAGCAACTTGGAGAACAATCTCTCAGGTTCAAGAACTTTTGAAATGTGTTAGCTGAATAATCCGAGATGAGAAACATCCTACTTTTGGCAAAAGAAACTTTTGTTGTTAGTGTTCAATTGAATTCATTTAACTACAATGTCTATCCCCTCTAATTGGCCTTTGTTCAATCAATTAGTGACCTATTCATTGGTTGTAATTGATGCTTTTTACAAACAGAGAATTAACTTTGGTAAATTTACACTTTAGGTCAAATCAACATGTAAAATAAGTTTTGCAGCCGAAAATCGTCATCGCCGCCTCAAGACAAATGATACAACCTCAATTGTTCCTCTTGTTTGAATATTTGTCCTTGATGTTAGTTGGTGGGAATATAGGTGGTGGGAATCTGAAAGACCTCTTTAGCTTTTTCCGTCAACTACCTAGTGGCTTAGAATATCCGTCGTTCGCTTGAAACAGGAACATGCTAATAAGATTTTGCTACGAATTGAGTGTGATTTAGATTGTTGATTGAAGCTTGGAAATAACAGTCAGCAGAATACAGCAGGTTTTAGCTTCTTTATTTCTTTCTATATTTATGAAAATAGAATGTCAAAACTTCTTCAACCCTCGAAGTGAAGAGTGTGTTTCTCTTTTAAAATGATCTTTTTGCTGCAAAAGTTTCACTAAAATTACATCAAAGTCCGTGAAAACCCTTCCCCTAAGAGTAAACCTCGAGACCAACAAGAATACTCAAGAAATCTATACACAAGCAGAATAAACAAGTAAAAATTAATTATTCCGTATTATATATTTCCCAAGGGTACTATCTCAATTAAGATTGGGCCACTGGAAAGTATGCCGTGAGTTGTTAGAATAAAATCTCCCAGGCATGCTGCTCCATGTTAAAGCTGAAAGATACTTACTAAAGCACGTTTATCTACAATCGGTTCGTCTATGACCGTTTTTTCATATATTATTTATGAAAATGATATATATGAAACACATAGATCTACAATTCAAAACAAACAAGCACCAACAGAACAATCCACAAGAAAGTCCAAATGAGTATAATTCATTTTCCTTTCTCAAATAAAATCACTCCCTCTCACTTCTTTAATTCCTCAAAAGTATCCTTATATGTATACATATATATATGGGTGGTGGTGGTTGTTACTCTTCGCAACTCAAAAAAAAACATCTCAATTTGATTTAATATAAATATATGACCACATCATTCTTCCTCATCTTTTTAAGTATAAAACATCATTAAAAATAAACAATAAATGTGAATAACATCAAAAACTTAAATTATTTATTTAGCAACGTTTTGTAAAGCTTCTAAAACTTCTAATTCAATGTTAGCTTCAGCAACAACAACTTCATCAGAAGATTCAGCTCTCTTTTGAGCATCAGCAATCAAAGTCTTGACAGCGTAAGCATCAATATCAGTTGGCTTGAAAGCTTCAATGGCAGAAATAGTCAACTTGTTACCTGGCTGAACGGTAGCAATACCTCCACTAACGAAATATTGTTCAGTTTCTCCACCTTTAGAAATGATTTCCAATAAACCTGGTCTTAATTGTTCAACAATTGGAATGTGGTTGGCTAAGATACCCAAGTCACCATTAACAGATGGTAAGTTAACTTGTTCAACTTCGGAATCAGAGTATAAAGTTTGGTGTGGTAAAGCTAAAGATAATCTAAGAGCATCAGAAGCAGAAGCAGCTTCAGTAGCATAAGTTCTTCTGACAACAGATGATTGCTTAGCAACTTGACGAATGGCTTGTCTGAACATTGTTGTTGACTTTTATATCGGTGAAGTTGATAGTAATGGTGTCCTTCGTAGTATTTCTTGTATGTTGAATTTTTTTTTTCACATTTGCGAGTTGACCGAAAAAATTGTTTTATTGTGGTACTGCATATTGACAACTTTTCACGCATTTCTATTGGATCAAGGTAGACTTCCTAATTGGGAAGTATATCACTAGTGTTACTAATATTACATATACATTTAGACATTGTTCAATTTTACTTACACTCTCTACAACTTTTCTAATCACTACCACCAAATTGATTTAAGAAATTATCAACATCGAATTCATCATCATTAGGCATTGGTGCATTGTTATTTCCATCGACTCCTGAATCTAATAAACTCATATTCAATCCATCCAAAATCAGTTCATCAGTTCCTAATAAATTATTCATATCCAAATCCATATCATCAGCAGTATTTTCTAATCCACTTACTAATGCGTTAGCTTCGGCGTTGTTATCGTTATTATTTCCTCCAGTTGGAATATCCAAATTCAAATCATTAAAATTCATCGAAGATAGTATATCTGAAGGATTCTGATTTGTATTCAGAAGCTCACCCAAATCGAAATCTGGAGATACAAATTCATCAAACCCATTGAATGACTGTTGCTGCTTTTGCTGTTGCTGTTGCTGTTGCTGCTGCTGTTGCTGCTGCTGTTGTTGTTGTTGTTGCTGCTGTTGTTGTTGTTGCTGCTGTTGAGCAGCAGCCGCGGCTTCCTCTTGTTGTCTTCTCTGTTCTTCTTCTCGTTTCTTTACTAGTTCCTGTTGTCTCTTTTTCTCCTCTTCCTCCATTTGCTTCTGTTGCCGTTGTCTCTCTTGTTCCTTTTCACGTTCTTCTTGTTCTCGCTTAAGTCTAGCTTCTTCTTCTGCCTTTGCCTTTGCAGCTGCCTCAGCAGCAGCCTTGGCCCTTGCAGTTTCTTCTTCCCTTCTTCTTCTTTCCTCTTCTTCTCTCAACAATCTCTCTTGCTCTTCCTTAATTTTCCTTTCTTCTTCTTCCTTTAATCGTCTTTGCTTTTCCAATTCTTCTTTTAATTTGAGTTCCTCCTGTCGTTGCTTATTTTCAAGCATTTGTTCAATACACCATCTAGCATCATTGAATTTCAGTAATGTATCATCTAATATTTCATCGAACTTGGCAATCTGCAGTTGTAGTTGACTAGTTATTGCTGGAGTTATTAGTTGATTATTTGGCCCTGTTAATAGATTTGATTGTGATTTATTATTGTTTAGTATTTCAAATATTATACCAGAAGTCTTGAGTATATCAAGCAACGAATTATCTAGCTTTGTTTGAAGGTTAGCCGACATGATTAATAAGTGAATAGTACTTTGGGATCCGATACAAGTGGATTGTCACTTGGTAACAGTTCAAGAAAGGAAGAAGTCAAAGAACAAAAAAATTGAGTGGTGTGTTTCGCACTGCATATAAGTTACACTTTCCCAATTAGGAAATCGTTACATTGAAATTAATAATTTAAATGATTGCAAAACTTTTTACATACAAACTACCAATTATACCTTAAGGGATAATAGCATATAAGCTACCACTCAAAAATTGAATTACAATCCAGAAACCAAGTAAGAATAAAAAGTTAAAAAAAGAGTTAACCTCTTGATAAATAAATGCCACCAATGTAGAATAGCGTACGTCGAAATAAAAGCAACCTTTCTCAAAGAACGGCACTGGAAATACCAAACAACTGCCGAAATGTTAAGACAGATTGATTGGAAATACGGATAATTCCATATGGGAATCCTTTGTTTACACCAGATAGAATTCAGAAAACGAGTTTCGGTGCGTTTCCTGAAAGATATAGGAAGTAACAAACAAAGTTAATGGTATTTCTAGCAACAGCAACTATATCTTCACGAACATTACCAGTGGCTGCTACAACCACATCTCCTAAAACATGAACCACACCGTTGATAGGGTTTCCAAGTTGTACTTCTTCTCCAGCGATTCTGACAACCAGCAATGGCCAAACACCCAATAAAAAAAGCAGGAATAAGCTAGAAACAATGTAATGAAGCGTGAGATTTCGTCGCCAAAAAGTTAGGTGATAGAGAATTTGGAGCTTTCATCTAATATCTGTATAATATCATGTTATTATGTAATTGCCAGAAGTGAACTCAGTTTGAATACAATTTGGTTTTGATTGGTGCAAGCGATTATCTGGCCAATAGTCGTCGTCGTTGAAAAATCAAAGCTTTCCTATAAATCTATACTATAATTAAAATCTAGAAATCTGTACAAAAAATTTTCATAAAATTACACTCCGACTTCTCTTCTATACTGGAAGAGTTTCTTTTTTGATTACTGAAGTGAAGAAGTAAATATTGGGTCAGAATTTAAAAATCAAAAAATTCATTACATAGTTAACTTCACCATCTTTTTCGTTGTGAATTTTAGCGAGAATACAAAATTTACAAATAGTCTCATATTTTGTAATTAACTACATATAGATGCGCTAATAAAGTTGGTTTAGAATGGCTTGTAGATTGTATATGATATATACGTAGACTGTGATACAAATGTTTTTGGAATTGGAGGTGGATAAAATGGATTGGAATGGATTAGAAACGGACTAAAAGTTGCAACAACTTGGACGAGGACCAAAAAAATTACATCCAAACATGCATACAACGTGATTTTTATGGCTTTCAATTGCTTAAATAACGTTACAAGATATGCTTTGCGTCGTTTCTAGCCTGCTCTTTGAAGATTTTTCATAACCAATCTTTTCTAGGAATTTGCCAGCGCTTTTGAATATTTGACATTAGGTACAAACTTGATAGATGGTAATCTAAGAGAATATCTATACTAACGCTTCCACATTAGAGCTTACAAGGAGAATATTTCCCTTAATTTGTTAATTTTCGGTATAACCACCCTTCCATTTATTCTACTTACACGCCGTGAACTCCAATAAGGGAACATTCTTCATTGATGGACCCCTACCAGACAATAGTATTATGTTCCCTTTGTTTTCCGTTGTAAAGTTGTCGGCGTTAAAAAAGCAATTGAATGACGCGCGTAAAAAAAATGAAGAAATTTCGCGTCTCGCTTTTTGTGTTTATGATTTTTTTTTTCAAAACTAATGAACCAACCACCACCACCACGGTCTTTTTAAATTGATCAGCGTCTGCTTAACCCTTTTTTTGTTTCTTCTTCTTTTTGTTAAAGGTATTCCCAATTATATAATACAAAATGATGCTCACAGACTCATTAATGTCCAAACAAGGCCCATTGGGACCTGTTTGGTTAGCTGCTAATTATGATAAGAAACTTACTAAACAACAATTGATGAACACAAGTATTGCCAAATCAACTGAATTCTTATCAAATCATCCAATAGCATATTCCCATTCACAATCACAAAATACGTGTCAACAAGTGGAGCCTATAACATTAAGACTATCAGGACAATTATTGCTAGGTATTGTAAGAATTTATTCAAGAAAAACCAAATATTTATTAGAAGACGTGAATGATATTTTATATAAACTAAAATCTTCATTTAAATTATCAAGTGTAGCAAGATTAGGTTCAGATGGAACTACAAATCAAGTTAATTTACCCCCACAGCAAACAGTAATTACCAATTTAAAATCAATCACATTACCTGATCAAGTTACAAAATTTGATTTATTATATCAAGATGATTTAAATCTTGATGATGATAGTAATACAAACACTCAAGATATCGGAGGATTCTTCAGTCAAAGAGCTCAATCCAGGGAAGACAATACTTTTGATCAATCGATTGAATTCCCTCGTTATGAAGAGACAATGACCCCAGGCCCAGGAAATGATGATATGGATTTGGAGTTAGATTTTGATCTTGATTTGAGTGATGATTCTATTGAAGTTGGTAGAAATGTATCGCAAATTGGTGACGATGAAAGAGAAATTTCTGTAATTTCTGGTTTAGGAAAAGATAAGGATATCTTTGATTTCGACTTTGGACAACCCTTAGAAATGGTGGAGGATGAAGAAGAAGACCCAATGGATTTTGGTTATGATAACGGGCCAGCAGATGAACCAGTAACTCCAACTGATACTCCACAAGCAACTCCACCACCAGCAAGACAACCACGTAAAAGAAGAACTGGTATTACTGACCAAGGTGAAATTATCACCAATAAACGTAAATTAATAGTTGATTCAGAAGAAGATGTCGAAGGTATTTCGATAGAGACATTAAAACTCAATCAGGAATTATTACTTAATGCCCAAGAATTTGGTAACCCAGCCTATATATCCTTGAATCTTTCCCTTTCTGAAAAACTTCGATTAATTCAAGAACTATCCACACCAACTTATGCACATAAAAGAAGAAAAATATGGGATATTGACCTTGAATTACAAACAAGATGTCTTGAATTATCTGAACAAGAAGAAAATAAGTCTCAAGAACAACATGAACTACAATTTAATCAGGATGATTATCAAGAAATGGATTTCGATTTGTCGTTACCTGATTTTAATGAAGATGAACAGGAAACTAATAACGTTATGGAGGCAGTTATTCAAGAGGAAGAAGAACATGAGAGTTACCTTGAAGAAGCTTATACAGTGGATAATATTGCCAAGGCAACTATTCAAGTAGCTGATGAATTAAGAGATTTATTCAAACTAAATACAACAGTTGATTTGCAAACTTTAATGGATGAAGATTTAAAGATAAATTCCAAGGATAGTGAGAAACAACCATTCGGACTTGTCAACAAAAAAGATAGTAATAGAATCAATAAAAAGAGAGAAGCCACTAAATGTTTCTTTGAATTATTGGTACTTGCAACCAATGATTGTATTCAACTCGAACAAGAACCACATCAAACAGATATCGCCAATCACATTACCATCAGATCTAGAGACAGATTATTCAATAATTTTTTGTAAGACAACAAAAGTCTTCTTTGTATAACTAGTGTATATTAGAAATTTTAAAAATCTATAATGAAATCCCTTTATCGTATGCATTCTCCACCATCTCTTCGTCAAGTTTTGAATCATCAATCTCCAAACGAGTAAAGCTCCCATCTAATCTTCCAAGAAATAAGCTCTTCCCATCTGGAGAAAACGAAACGCAATTCACTATACTTACTTCTCGACTAATATTCGATATCGGAGTATGAGCTTTTCTTCCTAAATCCCAAAGATCAATAATCGCTTTTGATTCATCATCAATTGTAAGATATCCAACAGTAACAAACTGATTTCTTGATCTTGGCCTAATCACCAACCTTTTGACAATATAAGGGACTGGGATTATTTTCAATTCAGTATTGGAACCGAGATCCCATAGTCTTATGTTCCAATCAAGATGTGATGTGATAATATATGAACTTCGATGGTTTTCGAAATATGCAAACGATGAAATCACTCTACCGATATTGCCTTCAGGTATTTGACAAATTGGTAGGAATTGAGCATCCTTTTCATTTTCCAATTGATAAATTTTCCCATTATTACATCCCAAAAGCAAGTTCAGTAAATATGACGATCCATCACCAACTGAACCGTCTTGTCGCATAAAATATGCGTGTTCAGTTGAAACATTTGCCCCGATTCTATTATTTTCAAACACCCGAACTGACTTATCTCGAGGTATGGCTAATAAATTACTTGACCATGTATTGATGATTCCATCTTTTGATATTGAAACTATACAATCATTTCCATCAAGTTTCAATTGTTGTAAGAACACAATTGGTTCAATATGAGGTTCGTAATTTGATACATAATTGCCACTTCTCATGGCATCTAATGATGTTGTTGAAAACAATCGCGTCAGCAACGTTGGAGAAATAACTGGGGATTTATAATGTTTATTCCCACTAATTTCCCAAATCACAACACTTCCATTTTCCAATCCAGCAATAATCCGATTTTGATTATATCTATCAAATTTTATAACATTAATATCTGAAAAACAACCAAGAAAGAACTCAGCAAAGACCAGTCTTGAATCTATATTGTAAACAACAGCATTGAATGAAGATTGTGCATTACTGGTATATGCGACAACGATAAGATTCGAATCAAATGAGGACACATCTATGCATCGTATGCTCCTAGTCTCTTCGTGGAATTGACATGTTTTTTTGATGTAACCCTGTAAATCATTAGTTTGTTCGATAACAACTTGTTTGTCATTCAGTATATCAAGAGAATGCTTGATTTTTAATTTATTCAATAACTTTATTGAAGCAGCAATGGACTCATTGAGTTCAGTTTCCGAGAATTCTTGCTTCTGTATCAACTGATGAGAAGCCAATCTTTCTTCCTCCTCCTTCTCTTCATCGGCAACGCGATCATTAAAGATTTCCACCGTCTGGACAGCTTTATCATAATGCAAAACATCGCCATTTTCATCATACTTCTTCTCTACCTCTTGAGTTCTCACATCTGAAATATTCGAAACATATTCTAAATCAGTTTGAGTCGAAACATCTACAAGCTTGGCAGATGGCTTTTGAAGTGTTTTATGTTCCAAATGATCTATTGTTGGTTTGGGGGAAGTGAGTTAATTTTTTTCGTTTGCTCAGTGTGTGAAAAGTTGAATTAACTTCGAGAAGGTTCCAGTGACTAGAACCAAGAAA
>JAKTPO010000043.1:0-86630 GCA_030557635.1 Hemisphaericaspora nanyangensis | reverse complement strand
CTCATGATTCTTCAAGAACTTTAGCAACTCGTTATCTTTCGCAATTCATAAGGACTAGTTCTAAAGACGGTTTTTCGGTAAATATTGTCTTCCTGGGTCCCTTCAATTTAATACCATTTCTAATAAGTAATATTTATATATATCTAGAAAAATACGATAGCTTTTACTTTATTTGTAATGAAGCTATTTCTCAATACTATTCTGAAGTAGTACAACAAAACCTTTCAACGAAAAATATACCTCTTAATACTTCTAGAATATTTTCAACAACACCAAACAGACTAATTGTTAGTATCATTGGATATAATTCAACCACTTATCGAATGCGAAGTGTTCGTATTGAGTTATGGTTGATGCGTTGCATGTGAATCGATAATTACCTAACCTCTCAGGAATAACCTACATATAGAAAGTTTCGGTCTCAACCTCCCCCCTCCCCCAATAAACTATGCTTGACCAAACTGACTCATCTCATAAATTTTTGAACCTGCTAGTAATTCTGCTCATGGGTTCCATGAAGCCAATTTTAATTTTCTATCAGACGGGCTCATAATTTAGGAACTTGTCTGTAAGTGCTTGTACGAAAACCGTCAAAGAACCAACAATATCGGTCATGGATAAACTTGATCTAGTTACTAGAGAGCAAATTCCGTCGATACAGCAACGCCAAACAACAAAAATCATTCCCAAAACAAGCAACCTGTTCTTATTAGCTTTGGTTCCCAAGCGTATATTTGCTATAAATAAACTAGATATTGCCATTGACGATAGCGACCACACTACCATACATTCTCCAATTACTATGAGACATGCTTGGAATTATTTCAAAGCCTTACATCAATCAGTCGACCCTAGGTTTAAACGGATAGAGCTAGTTAAAATAATAGGCTGGAAATGTCTGACATAATGCGTGATCATGTGGGAGTTCCGTATATAGAATTGTCCCATTCTTGCAAGGATATTTTGGATGGATATAATCTAAATCTAAAAGTAACACTATCTCAAAACAAATCAGTTCTTAGTGGTGTTAATCTTACAGATGATGGGGATGCTACGAATGAAATCACTTTGGTTGATACTGTCAATTTAGAACACGTCGAGAGGTATTCTAATGAATGTCATGCGAACGTTACAGATAATAAACATTGCTGGGATTCCATATCTCAAGACACAAACAAGAGTATAATACATACCATGACCTATTATCATCATGTAGAGACATGTTGGGTGGTAACATTAGTGCCTTAACTGTGAAGCCTTCACAGGATGATGATTTCGTTCCCATTAGTCTTTGCCGCCAGTGCCAGCAACACAAATAATGACTAGAGGACCTTTGAATAATGAAACTCCTTTATGTGCATTCTATGCCAAGCTGAGTACCTTAGTTGTAAAAGCAATGGGGTATGGTTATGGCAAAAGAACAAAACGATCGTCAACACGTAGCAATGAGGCGATTTTGGAGACTTTCAAAAGAATCTATGAATTATTATGAACGCATATACTTGGATTGGAAAAATCGCAAAGATTATGTGGAACAAGCTGGAATGCCAATTAGAACGTTTGCAAGAAGCAAGTTTAAAGTATCCCCTGTTGTGAAAGAAGATGTGAATCCAGATAATCTATTAGGGTGGCACTACTTTAAGTACTTAAAGAGTCAAGAATATCAAGATTCAGGTCTGTAATTTTGCAAAAATGTCCGTAAGGAGTGGAGACAATTATCTCCAGAGGACAAATTGTATACTCATGAATACCAAGAAATTAAGGATTCTGGTCGTTGTCTTTTTTGAGGCTCAATTGATTCCAATTGAAAAGAAAACGGAAATTCGAATGAGAAGGAAATCTGAAATTCAAAGGAAATCAAATCCCAGAGAAGTGACTCATTCTCTAAAAGCAGCTGCTAAGTATTACAAAAACAAGAGGGCACTTGAATTGGGTTCGCTAGTTGCGGTAACTTCACTTAAATTATCTAAAGAGTGGGAATTAATACCGCGATCAGAAAATGCGAAGTACTGGGAAGAGATAAAAGATCTAGTATATTAAGGAAAGGGAGAATGTAAATCGATCAAGATGGTACATCATATTGTTAACACTAGGCAATATTTTAGTGCCCTTGGAAGGTGATAATTGAATATACCAAAGGAGGATACCGAATTGATTCGATCTATTGTTGTTTTTCAAGCGGACGTTCAAAAGAATTGGAAAGAAACGGAGTGCCACGAAGTGCTTCCTTGAGAATAGAGTTGGTGTATGTTCCATTGCACAAAATGAAGTCACTTTTGAGATCTTAGGGTCGTACCCATTTCTTAGTCAGTGGGCGCAAATCGCGATTATAAGAATTGTATTTCTAATGAACAACAGATACAATTGGAACCGGGAGATGATACTAATAGCAAATAACTGTTGCTACTAGTGTTGGAAAGTGTAATTGCTCTTATTCATTCTAACTTTCTCCAAGTCTTCGAAAAACTACCGAAAATATTTGGCAAAAAAATTATATGGACGAGACAGGAATCGAACCAGTGACCTTTTGCTTGCAAGGCAAACGCGCTACCAACTACGCCACACGCCCAACACGTGATTAATTATAAATGTCACGTGACTTACAAGTCGGCAAAAAGATCCCGCGAGAAACTTATATGAATTGAAAAGAAAAGGAATAAATTTTTCAAAAAAAAATAAAAAAAATCCGAAGATTTAAAGGCTGCAAAATTTCTAAAAAGGTAATATTAGATTGGTGCTTTTGTTTTTCTTTTCAAATAGTAACTATTTATTTAGTATTTGTACATAATCACACACAGAGAAAGACAGAAGATATTAGAAGAGAAGAAAAATTAAAAACCTCCAGTTGATGATTGTTTGATGAACATTGATCAAAGTATTTTGCCAAAACTAAAGAAATCCATAAATTATGCACCCCAATAAATCGACATTTATCATTGCAACAAGTTAGCCTAAATACTCTACCCACCTTCGTCACCACCCTCCTGATACGTTGAGAAAAGATTCCCCCCGATCCATGTGAAGATGAAACTAATCTGACAAACCACCTCCTTATCAACCAACTAAGACTTCATTCTACAAGTAAAGAATTAAGGAGCTTCTCCCCCCGCATACATAACGAATACCACCCAATGGTAAAGAGTTTTTGACTTCGAAATAGCACAATCATATCATACAGCTTCTCAGATATTGCATCTGTTAGGTTTCATTTCTTCAGACTCTTGCTTGTCGCAACTTCATTATCTTCTTCACGCTCTTGGCCATTCTCGACCTATAATTTCAGATTTATGACTAATTTTTTTGGTGACTCTGGTTACGAAACCCTGCCAGAGCGAAAATTGAAATTATTTTAATCATGGAATTACTCGTTATTAAGAGCGTTGGTAAAAGCATCAGGCAAAGTAAGGTTCTGATTTGACATTTGTCAACAAATGTACCAAGTCTGTAACACTTTTAATAACATTCCTGTTGCTTTAGAAACAACGAAGAAGAAGAAGAAGAATGAATACAATAGAAACCAAGCCACCAACACAACACAACACAGCCCTATTTGCGGTTTTTTTTTTCCGATTATTGTTTCTATATGCATAAATCGTAGATAATCAATAAATATTCTTTTTTGTTGAAACGGAGTATGTCGCACTGGGCATTGTGTCCACATGGTAGATTAATCGAGTCGCAAAATCACCGATTAAAAGGGATTTTCCAATGTCTCCCTCTCTCCACTTTACCCCCGGGATTATTCGGAATGATCTAAATTGAATTAAGAGGGTTTAATGAATTTACAAATTGCTCATAGTGTTCTTCATTGTTTGGATTGGATTGGATTGGATTGGATTGGATTTGTTTGTTTATTTGGTTTGGCTTGTAAATAGCTTGTATGATATTATATGTTCACGGGGAATTCAAGTTCAAGTTCAAGGGTAAGGCAAGGGTAAGGCAAGGGTAAGGGTAAGAGTAAGGTTAAGGATAAGGGTAAGGGTAAGGGTAAGGGGACAGAGTGAAACATTAGCCTTCCCCTTGTAGTTTTTTGTTGTTACATGTAGACGAGGTCACACGATGTTTACTTCATATTGTATATTCTGACATCCTTTCATCCATTACTGTATACAAACACACCTTATTAGTTATAGATTTAAACTTAGTTAATGAACACTGAAAAAAGAAAAGTTTTTTAATATTGGATTTTCGTTTTTCCTTTCCTTTCCTTTGATATTTATTGCACAGATTCAGTTAACTTTTCACCTATATTATACTTATTACTATTGACGACACACCCACACTCTCGCTTATTTATTCATTAGGAACATTATATATATATATATACAAGATGGTTGGTACATCAGCTAATTTAGAAGCATCCAAACAACCACCAACATATACCCAAACAACAGCAACAACAACAACAGACCAAACAGTTACATTTTCATCCACATCTACATCAAAATTCACTAGCATACTACACACTTCTCGTAATATACTAAAGAAATATGGTTCTTTTATAGGTCCAGGAATGCTTATAAGTGTAGCATATATGGATCCAGGTAATTATGCAACCGGTATTACTGCAGGTGCATCTAATCAATATTCCCTTTTATTCATTGTATTCCTTTCCAACTTGATTGCCATATTTTTACAAACTTTATGTATTAAATTGGGTTCAGTAACTGGTTATGATTTAGCTAGATGTTGTCGAGAATTCTTACCTAAGAAATTAAATTATATACTTTGGTTCTTAGCAGAATGTGCAATTATTGCAACTGATGTAGCTGAAGTTATTGGGTCAGCAATTGCTCTTAATATATTGTTAAAGATACCACTTCCTGCAGGTGTTGTGATTACTATTACTGATGTTTTATTTGTTCTTATGGCTTATAGAGCCGATACTTCGCTGATTAAATTTGTTAAATATTTCGAGTGGGCAGTTGCAGTATTAGTCTTTGGAGTTGTTATTTGTTTTGCTGTTGAATTGAGTCAGATTAGTGGTGATGTAAGACAGATATTTAGAGGTTATGTACCTTCTCAACAAATGTTTTCTGGAAATGGTATGACGATTGCTACTTCGATTATTGGGTCTACAGTTATGATTCATTCTTTATTTTTAGGTTCTGGCTTAGTACAGCCAAGGTTACGTGAATATGATGTTAAGAATGGATATGTTAAACTAGACAATATAATTGATCCAACAAATGAGAAAAAGACTGCTTATGAACAAGAAGCAGATTATTTTTATCATGATTATAAACCATCTTATCATTCTATCAAGTATTCATTAAAATTTTCCATTATTGAATTAGCATTAACATTATTAACATTGGCACTTTTTGTCAATTCTGCCATTTTAATAGTTTCAGGATCTACATTATATGGAACCGATGAAGCTGTTGATGCTGATTTATATACCATTCATGAATTGTTATCTACCAATTTGGCACCTGTAGTAGGTACAGTATTTATGGTTGCACTTTTATTTAGTGGTCAAAGTGCAGGTATTGTGTGTACTATTGCTGGACAAATTGTTAGTGAGGGACATATTAATTGGACTTTAAAACCTTGGTTAAGAAGATTGGTGACTAGAGCACTTTCTATAATTCCATGTTTGATTATATCTTTATGTATTGGAAGAAATGGATTAGGGATTGCGTTGAATATTTCACAAGTTGTGATTTCGATTTTGTTGCCACCATTAACTGCACCTTTGATTTATTTTACTTGTTCGAATAAGTATATGAAGATTAAATTGCCTGAGGGGGATCATGAGGAAGCAGTGAGTAGTGGAGAGGAAGCAGTGAGTAGTGGAGAGGAAGCAGTGAGTAGTGCAGAGGAAGCGGAATCAGAAGCGGAAGGAGAGACAACGTATGCTTATATGACTAATAATTGGGTGACTACTGTCATTGCGGTCGGGATTTGGTTGTTTGTATCTACATTGAATATTTATGCTATTTATGAAATGGCAAAGAATGGTGTATAGAAAAGAAGAACGTAAAAATTATAATTGATTATAATTAAATTATATAATCACGTAGTAATTAAGCTTTAAATTATGAGTGTAATGCTCTAATGAAAGGAAATTCCGGTTATAAATGCACAAAAAAAAATCTCAAGTGGAAACTTTCAACAGGTGATACAAAAGAAAGAAAGAAGAAGAAAGAAATCATACACCAATATTTCATATGATTGCTATTTATAACATTTGTAAGGGATATGAGTCAATTGAGTGAAAAAAAGAGAGAGACATGTTTTGCATTGATAGTTCTTATTGATCTTGTCAAGAGACAGCTTGGACCACCTATTATATCATATATATATAACAGTATCATAAGTCAGGTGATAATTTCAGTGCAGTGGATTTCTTCCTTCCCCCAAGGAATAATATTTATTTTTTCTTTTTCTAAGTGGAGGATTTGGAGGTCTTGGTCTTTGGTGCGTGCCCTTTACTCCTTTAATAATTCTTTTTTTTTGTGATTGTCTGCGTGTGTGAGAGTGTATGGTGTATGTTTCCCCCATTCTTCACTTTTCCGTTCCACCATCCCCCAATTCCCCCCCCCCCCGAAATTTCATCTATCATTTAAATTTCACTATTTCACCAACTCAACGAATATACCAACAAGAAGGATTTTAAACAATTCAGGTTGGAATATCACAAGGGTATCAATTGATAGGATTTACGCACAAGAACAATTGGAGACTTTCACTTATAATACATTGTTTTGAAGAGATTTATAGCTTAATCTGTCCCTTTTTAGTTTCACTAATAAAAGTAACACCCTCCCTCCCCCTAAGAAAAATTTCCATGCCTAATCTCTTGAAGAGACTTCATCTCACTAGGCTGAACAATCACGAGAATAGTCAGAAAGAGGAAATTAATACTACTGCTACTACTAATACTACTACTACTACTACACAATCCATGGAATATTATCAACAGCAACAACAACAATTACACCAACAACCACAACCACAACAATATCAACCAGTTGGTGGTGGTGGTGTAGGTGGTGAACAAATGGGTCATCCAATAGTACCCCAGGGACAACCCACTCCAGCCACCACCACAGCTCTAAACGTAACCCAATCCGGTGGTGGTGTTGTTGTTAGTGGTGGAGGTGTCCCCATTGTACCTTCCTTAGCTTCACAGCAGGCAATTGCCAGTATTCAAAAATTACAAGGTGGAATAGTCAGTGGCACAACTGCTGCCGAAGAAGCAATTAAACGATCATTATTACCACAAAGATCAACTATTTCAAAAGGGAAATATACTTTAAAAGATTTTCATATTATGCGAACATTGGGTACCGGATCTTTTGGTCGGGTTCATTTAGTAAGATCGGTACATAATGGAAGATATTATGCTATTAAAGTATTGAAAAAACAACAAGTTGTCAAAATGAAACAAGTTGAACATACGAATGATGAAAGAAGGATGCTTAAATTGGTTGAACATCCTTTTTTGATTAGAATGTGGGGGACTTTCCAAGATGCTAGAAATTTATTTATGGTTATGGATTATATTGAAGGTGGTGAATTATTTTCATTATTAAGAAAATCTCAAAGGTTTCCTAATCCAGTGGCTAAATTTTATGCAGCGGAAGTTACATTAGCATTGGAATATTTACATAGTCATGATATAATTTATCGTGATTTAAAACCTGAGAATATTTTATTGGATAGAAATGGTCATATTAAGATTACTGATTTTGGATTTGCTAAAGAAGTAAGCACAGTTACTTGGACATTATGTGGTACTCCTGATTATATTGCCCCAGAAGTGATTCAAACCAAACCATATAATAAATCAGTTGATTGGTGGTCAATGGGAGTTTTAATTTTTGAAATGTTGGCTGGTTATACACCATTTTATGATACAACTCCGATGAAAACCTATGAAAAGATCTTATCGGGGAAGATTCATTTCCCTAGTTTTATGTCACCTGATGTAATTGATTTATTATCGAAATTGATTACTGCTGATTTAACTAGAAGATTAGGGAATTTAAGTAATGGACCTGCTGATATTAGGAATCATCCTTGGTTTCAAGAAGTTGTATGGGAGAAATTGTTGGCTAAAGATATTGAAACCCCTTATGAACCTCCTATTACTGCCGGTGTTGGTGATTCTTCGTTGTTTGATCATTATCCTGAAGAGAAGTTTGATTATGGTATACAAGGAGAAGATCCATTTGCTCAATATTTCCTTGACTTTTAGCTGGGTCGTAATATTTCGTTAAAGCATGTTTTTAAGTAAAAATTTCTACAAATAGTATTATCATCATCATCATCATTAATATATATATTGTACATTTTCTTTTAAACACTAAAACAAGAATTGAACCATCTATAATACAAAAAAGAGCATCATTCTAAACTAATAACTAGCTAAATCATTGAAACACCGTCTTACAATTCAAACAAACATAAAATAGAATCATACTAGTATCTTTTCTTCTTTGTTGAGATTGAAAGAAAACACATTCACGATTTCCACATTTATGACATTCCTTATCTGATCTAGGTAATGTTGGATCATTTCCAATATCTTCAACTACACCTGCTGTAGCACCTATATTTGTAATTAATTCATGACGATAAACTTTGGGGTTTTCTGCCAATTCTGTATATCCACAATTACGACATGCATAAAGCAATCTTTGACCTTCTTTGTCTTCCTTTGGGTAGAGCATGTTATTGCATTCTGCACAGAATCTGAATGAGGCCATAATGACTTACTTGGTGGTGGTGGTGATGGGGGGTGGGGGGCGGGGGTTTACTTAGTATTTCCTTGATATATTACAGATGAAGTTGTATTATCGTTAGTATTCAATTGACAAGGTGAAAAATTATTAAACAGCCAAAAGAACAAAGGTCGTGTATAAATGTTCAATTAATAAAAATTTTTTTTTTTCAGTGTATCCAAATTCTTTTTCAAATTTTTCACTAACTTCAATCCATATATACTATAAGCTTTTTGTATATCAATACTATATATCCACAGTTAACAATGTCAGTCATTCGTCAAGCCATTAGACCAGCCTTAAGATCAGTTGCCACCAGAAGAGTAGTACTCACTCGTTTCAACTCCACTGCTGCCCCAGTTGACCCAAAGATTTCCACCATTGTTGATCAAATCTCTACTTTAACTTTATTAGAAACCTCAGCTTTAATCAACGAATTAAAGACCAGATTAAACATTTCCGACATCGCCCTTCCTGCCGCCGGTGCTGCTCCTGCCCAAGCTGCCCCAGTTGAAGAAGAAGTCAAGGAAGAAGTTGAAGAAAAGACCATTTTCTCAGTTAAATTAGAATCTTTTGATGCCAAGGCAAAACCAAAGATTATTAAAGAAGTTAAAGGTTTATTAGGTTTATCTTTGGTTGAATCTAAGAAGTTTGTTGAAAGTGCTCCAAAAGTGTTGAAGGATAATGTTGCCAAGGAAGATGCTGAAAAAATGAAGGCTACTTTGGAAGGATTGGGTGCTAAGATTACCTTAGAATAGATGAGTTTGGCTATGTTTTCCATACTTTTCTTCATTCCTCGTGGGACAAGGGTTGAAGAATCGATCTTTCATTCTTTGTTTGTTTATTCTTCTTGTACATATATACATAATAATATAACTATATCATAAAACTCATATATATAAACCCCAATCCACATGCACTCGAAACGGTCTTATTTCACGTTCCTACTCCAACGTACTGTTTGAAGTCAACGTATCATCAATACCACCACCATGAGTCTTCATATATTCATAAGCAGGCGACGGGAACATCATCGCATGTGGACTCAACCCCGGTTTTGTTGGCGTTGATGAAACTATCCCAGCTAGATTATTATTGGGTTTTAATGGACTAAGGCTAGTCGTTGGGATTAGTCGTGGTGTATGCGATGCTGTATTGAGTTGGATAGGTTGAATTGTTTGGATAGTATGTTGAAGATCGGAGTCGTAGGCATGGTATTCGTCATCATCATCGTCATCATCATCATCATCCTCGCTGAATTCACTGCCTGTGTCGTTGCTAGTTGGGATAGATATGAATGAAGGACGTGGTTGCGGCATATCAAATGGCGTAGTCGTACTACTTGTTGTTCTTGGTGGTGGTTGTGGTGCTGATATGTTGGAGATTCGCTCTTCAAGTATTCTACCTTGATAATGACGATGTTGTTGTTGCTGATGTTGTTTATATTTTATAAGATCTCCATATGAGTCAATTAACCGTTGAAGTTTAACATAAGTATCCTGAGGATATTCCTTACCAACAACATGATTATCCGAGATCAAATCAATGGTTACATGAAGTAATTTGACCAATTGAGTACGGGATGACGTTGGATTTAAGGTAGTTGTACATAATCGGATCAATTGTTTTGTTTGCTCAATTAATATGTCGTAATTGTGTCTAATGTTGTTCCTATATGGGAATCTATTAGTTTCTACATATCCTCTATCCATTCTTATTTATCAATTCCTTACTGTAAGTAGTCATATATAAAGCCATATATATGGAAAGTCTTTCTCTTTCTGGAATTTTGGTAAATGTCGCATGGAAGGTTTTAATGTCGTAATGATAGTACGACATTTGTCATTTTTTGGTATTCCCACACCCATCACACCATTCACATTTTATAACCACTTAGGATTCCTTATCTATACGGTTATAGGCTATATATATATAGTAATAGGACACAGAGATAGAGACACGGGTTACTAGAGCCAGATACACAACGACATCAGACATAATACCATATTCTTACTATTTAAGTAGGTTACACATTTAGTTTCACGCAGTTCTTTACACGAGTAGTAGCAAGGGTTAGTCATACTCTCCAAGCTAATGACTGAACCAAGACGACTACGTCGAGTCTTATTATCGGATCTAGACCTCGAAAACCAGAAATTCACCAATAAGGAAGACATAAAACCTTGGCTATCGGATTGTTTATTTCGTCAAAAGGCAATTGAAATAGTCATCGAAAGGTCAGATACGGGAAAGATAATATTTCGATGTAAGAATAAGGAAAAGAAGGCGGTGATTGAATCGAAGAATATTAGTGGTAATAATAAAGCCACATTGAGAAGACAGACGACTTGTCCGTTTAAAATAAGAGCGAATTATGGGATTAGGGATAAGATATGGACATTACTGATCATAAACGACAACCACGACCATCCTGTTGAGGAACCATCACCACAAGAGTCGGATTCTTCTTTGATAAATACATCTCCCGAAATGTCGTCAACGAGGGAAGACAATACAAGGAATAAAGAAAAGGAATTAAGTTCTTCAAGTGATGGAAATTCAAGTAAAGGATCAGATTTGTTTAATAGATTAGTAGAATCTTCACCTGAGACGAGTATAACTACCAACACTACAACTACTACTACTCCACCTCAGCAGCCAGAATCTACACCCACGCCAAGACAGGATGACTTTTTTGAGGAGAAGATGTATTTACTTCCCCCCCCTATTGGGACTACGACAATGGCAAATTCAACGACAACGACAACGACGCCGACTCCATTTGTAACGCCAAAAGTGCAGAAACAAGGAAAGAGAAAAAATGGATTGGAGATGGTAGGAGATGGTGTTGTTGGTGGTGTTATTACGTCGACGACGACAGCTACCAAGACGAAGAAAATAAAACCTAATCCAAGTGCCAAAAGGAAAGCATCAGTAACTAAGAAGGTTAAACCAAAAGCGAAATCAAAACGAGATTCAGTGAGTAGCGGAAAGAAAGTCTCAGTTCCAGTAGTCGTTTCAACGAATCCAACACAAATGGCTCAAAATGGCATTTATCCCGGAGGAGGAACAGCAGCGGCAGCAGTAACAACAGGCGTTACAAACAATATCCCTCTAGGACCAAGTGGTAGTGATATTCTTCATCAATTACGAAATGAAGTTAATGATAAGATAAATTCAATCATTCTTAACAATAGTGAATCATCCGATCGTCGATTTCTTATGGATTCATTTGTTTTGCAGTTAATTTTGGATCATATGGATTATTTAAGTCCGAGGTTTATAGATCGATTAAGACATAGATTACAGGAGTTTGATAATAAGAATAAGAGTGATGTTGCGCAAGGTCAAGAAGAAGAAGAAGATGATGATGAAATATCGAGACAGATACAGACAAATGAAGGAATAAATGTAAGTCAGCGTGATGATGGGAATCATGTACGTGACGCAATGGGGGAGAGAGAATTGGTATCACAACAACAACAGCAACAACGTCAACAACATCAACAACAACAGCAGCAGCAACAACAACAGCAACAGCAACAACAACAGCAAGAACAACAAAAGAAATCGATATTAACCAGTTGGTTGAATACTCCATCAGCAACATCTGGATTAGGAGGTAGTCAAACTGCAAACTTAATCCCATTATCCCCATTATTAAACGATTCCGATAATGAATACTCTACAGGTCCAACTCCTTCAAATACCGGTATCAATAGTACCACGATTGATAATTTAACCCATTTACCTGGTATAAACCTTACTTCGACTTCACAAACTTTTGGATCATACATTATACCGTCAAATCAAACCCTGATCCAGAATCAAAATCAACAACTCCCACCATTTAATTCAATCCAAAATAAACTATCATTATCACCAACTGGTACTGGAAGTCTTAATCCCACTTCTACTACGAATACTTCAACAACAGCGGCAAATGCGGTGGCGGCAGCAACAGCAGCGGCGGCGAATATGCTTGGATCTAGTTCACATATATCATTATCATCTTCGGCAAATTTAATGCCACTATTGAATAATAACAATAATACGACTTTGAATCCGTCACATCTTCTTAAGAATAGTTCAAATAAGACGAATCTATTTTTGGGAAATTTGGGGAATAATAATATGTTGAATGAATTGAAGTTGAGTCAGTTTGGAACACAGCAGCTGTTGCAATTACTGCAACAGCAGCAGCAACAGCCTACGCCACCTTCACAGCTGCAGTTGAATAATATTTCGTTCTTGTCTGGGTTTAGTCTAGGACTGGGTGGATTGACGAGAGACGGAATTGGAAATGGTCTGGGAGTGGGTGGCACTGGAAGTGGAAGTGGAAGTGGGAACGCTGGAGGATTAGGAGGATTAGGAGGACTAGCTGGATTAAGTGGACTAAGTGGACTAGGTGGTGGCAGCGGTGGAGGTGTTGGAGGAGGTGGCGGCAGTGGTGCTGGTGTTAGTAATTTGTCAGCGTCGGGGATATTGAATAATATGTCTAGTTTTAATGATTCTGGATGGTAGACAGGAGAGAGAGTATAGATGGTATTATTACATCTGTCGTTGTTAATCTTCAGTTCGTGTGGGGTTTTTTGAATTTAGATTGAGATTAGAAGGGTTTATACATATCTGTTGTTTTGTTTCGTTTTTTATTTATTTATATATATATAGTATTTTAATTTTAGTAGCTAGATGTTATTGTAAAGAGGTGCAATTGTTTACTTTGTAAGTAGATAGAATAATTTCCGTTGCTTGTTGGTGGATATAGCCCTTTTCAGAAAGATCAATTGCTCTTTGTTAATTGTATATTAAGTAGTAAACGAAAAATTTCAAATTTTTTTGAAATGCTATCCATCATAACTCAGATTGATCACGTTAACAATTACTTATACAAGATATAACACATTATAGTCATAGATTAAGAAAGAGATACAATGGAACCATTAACTTTATCCGTTACAGATAGTTCATTCACTAAAAACACCTCCACCTTAATAATCCCATCAATCTCAATTGGTAACATACCCCAATTAGCAATCGACTTATTCATCCACACATTCAATTTTGACAAAGTAGCAACATTAAACGACTTATATGTCTATCCATTCACATCACCTGTAGACTATCATAACCTGGCAATTATCAAAAATGGCGTATCTAACGCAATTGAAGTATATCATAATCCAAAAACCAAAATCACATTGATTCAACAAAGATCACCCATTTTACCTAGCTATGCATCAACATATGTTAATCAAGTCATACTTCCATTCATAAAATCATTGAATATACTGCGGGTATTGATTTTGGATTCTCTGGATGCAGGATTATTTGAACATGTCCAAGCTGGTGATATTGAATTATATACTACAGAAGGATTATTGAGTAAATCACTTGAATCTTTGGAATTGTCTTCAGAGAAGGGTATAAAAGATGAGGAAAATAAACTGGATGATACGTCGAGGTATGTACAAAGTTTATTAAAAGCATTGGGCTTTCCAAGAAGTAATCCAGCAGCAGAAAGTATTGATGTTGATGTAAATGTGTTGGTGTCGTTTGTTTATGAAGGTGATAATTTCTTTGATGGTGAAAAGTTGGCCACCAAGATTGTTGAGGTTTTAGGATTGGGATTACCAGAAAGATGGATAAGACCAGTGAGTTGGTTTGGTGCATACGGTGACAAGCCGGTTCCTAATTCAATGGAAGAAGGATTATTTGGTTAAATACAAATTTACAAATACTATTGTTATTATTACAAATATAAATAAAACTAAAATTCTCTATATTTCCCTTTTCATCTCATATGTTTTACTAGTTGTCCCTCCATTTTCAATCAGTCGTCTCTTAATCCCCTTACTAACTGGACTTTGTTCATATATCGAAGCATACATCGCAGGAGGGATAGGCTGAGTAGACAGTCCCCCATTAACAACATGATGACTACTATTTTGAATGTTCAAATAGCCTCGATTAATCATAAACAAATCAAGGCCAGAATTTGGTGTGGCTTCACTACTACTTGATGATCCCATTTGTGAAATCGTTGAATTGGATACCGGAGCCGCAAAAGGTACAGCTGAGGGGGGGCTTAAGGCGTTTATACCGGCAAGAATCGTCTTCAGATGTGAATCTAATGGCGTCGTTTGCATGGTTGTGGTTACGAGTGTGCCTGGAGTATTTAATACTTCCGGAATGTTTGGTGATTCTAGATCGACCATGCTACCGTTGGTGTAGCCATTGGTAAAGCCTTTGTTATAGGTGGTTGATCTCTGTTTTATGTCTATTTCTTCATTGTTCATGATCCTGTATAAATCCCAAGAAATACTAGATGGGATAGATGTGGCACTGGAATGAATTAAACACGATTTGAAAGCTTGAACGTGATCGGCTTTTTCTTCTGGAGTATTGAAGTTCATCATATTGGGGAAAACAAATCCCATTATAATTGAATAATCGATAAATGGAAAATATCTAAGATTAACCAAACTCTTTTCGTTAACAAGATTCCTAATTGATTTAATTGCAACGGTATATTTCTCATCTCTAGCTCGGATAAGTCTATCCTTAATCCCACTAACACCTTTTCTTAATGAACCTAATCTGACAGCCAAAATACACCAAGTCAATGCTTTACTCAAATGTAAAAAAGTTACTGGTGGTGGCATACAACTTGGATCAACAAATGTTTCTAAACGACAGTATTCGGGTAAACCATTACTCCAATCATTCAACATTTGTTCAAATTGTCCAATTGTAAAACTATTCGAATTCTTCCAATCATCATAATCAAGATTCTCATTGTTACCCACCGTATCGCGATTCATCGCCAGCAGGTTATTCAAATTCCCTTCTAACTTCACCTCCTCTTTACTGGTATCTATATTCGAAGTAATCGCTAAATTAAGTATCGAAATCACTTTTATAAACTGATTAAAAATCGATAAAAAGCGTCCGTTGTGTAATTTAATCCCATTTGAATGATAACATGACCAAGCATCCCATTCTTCCCATCCATCAGTTGCAATTTGTGGAACTGGCCAATCCATAGCTCTAACCACCGGCGACCGCCCCATTCGAGCAGCTAATAAAGTATTGAGAATATAGACAACCGTCCAAGTCCGTTCTCGAGTAATACTATCCCAAGTCGCTCTATACTTCTTATCCTCATCTTTGATATTCTCATCCTCTTTGGCTGAACTACTTGCATGTCTCATAAGGCGGACATCTATAGCCATTCTAGATCCTGATGAAATAAGAACCCATGAAAAATCCCATTGTCCAACTTGATAATAGTAAACACCTAACAAGACTTGAGCTTGAATGGTTTCAATGGTGGATGTTAATGAATTTTCAAGCGACATGATGGCGTGTTTGGCGTAGATTGCCGTTTGGACATATTTATGTCTAGTTAATTCTGGAGTAGTTGCTGTTGCGAGTTCGCCTAATGCGATAACTGCCCATACTAATGCAATAAGATTACAATCGGTATTTTGTAAGTATGATTTATCAATTGGTGTTGTTTCATCCATTATGGATTGTAAATGGTGGGCTTGACGGAGTATAGACATTCGATCGAGCATTGGTAACCATGGGTGATATATTTGAAAATAATTATCAATCAATTCCCGAAAATTAGCAGGAAATTGGAAAATTTCTAATGGGATTTTGATTCGATTGGAAATAGCAGCTTCAATTGCAAATGACAGGACATTGAAAATTGATCCGACCCTAAATGGATTTTTCTGATCACAAAGGGATCGATTACTATTATATTGTTGGATTGACTTGGTGGTAAAACCCGAGATTAATGATGATAAGCCATGATATTGTAATGCGACAGGGATCCAATCTTCTGGCATAGGACCTTCTTCATCGGAAATGAATTGGAAAATATCATAATTGAAAAAGAATGACGGGTCGTCAATAAAATGTTCGGAGTAGGTATTGAGAAGCTGATTGAATGTTGATGATGATTCAACTTTTGGGAAGTGTTGCTGTCCCATAATTGTTTGTGGTTGTGGTAATCTATGACTTGAGTCTACTAGTGTGAGTGGTTGTTGAATTTGGACTATCTGAGTTGAATTAATTGGAGGTAATTGACTTTGTGGAATAGGAAGTATGGGCGCGGGTCCCTCTTGGGATTCTGGTAGTAGTTGTTGTTGTTGATGCAGTTGACCAACTTGTTGTTCTGGTCCATTTTGTTGTACCTTTTTTGGTGCTATAATACTTTTATCTCCAGATTGCAGTCTTTGCATTGTTTGACAAGTGGTCAATTTTGACGTCGCTGTTTTAGCATCATAAATAGTTGAATTATTCTCTATTATGAATTTATCAACCAAATTTGACAATGAACAAGAATCCCAAACCAGCTGTAGATGACTAATATTCGTCAAAAATATTTTGTCTTGAGTTAACATCGAGATCACTTTTGTTTTGACACCATTATTCTCTGAATCCATCGTTGTTGACAACGATGCCAATATCGCTTGGAATAATATCACTTTCTTTTCCAAATCATGCGTATATCCGCTAGGTAGTCCTCTTCGTTTAGACGCTTGTGTATATTGACATACTTCATCATTAGTAACACAATTTGTACATGACGGAGAAAGTCCATCACATTTGGCCTTTTTCGTTCGACAATAGTCACACGCTTGTCTTACTCTTCTTCGCTTTTTCGTTGTTGAATCGTTAGGATTGTCCATGGTTTATACTATAGTTATGCTCTCTTAACTTATTATGTTATTCTATATGATGTGAAATTTTTTGAACGACTTGCTGCCAGATTTATGGGGGCAGCCAAGGATTTTCTGGGGCAATATTTATAGAAAAGGTTCTTATGAAATTCTTATGAAATTTGTGGAGTTATTACAAGTTGATTACTTCATTAGGCAATTGGTCGGATCTAAGTTTCTAAAAAATTGCAAAAAAGCTTAATCTTATGGAAGTATCTTTCTATACTTTGAAGTCGAAATAGCGTGACTATTATTATAGAAATACTACCTATTCAACTTCTTTTGAACTACCTATTAGCCCTTCCTTTTATTGGGGGGGGGGGGTCTCTTCGGTATCTGGAATCAATTGAACAATAGAATTGGAAAAATCGGTGAAGGAACGGAGTGGGGGGGACTTGGTAGCGTGGAGGAAGGGTCGTGTCTAAAATTGGGTTTCAAAAAAACCTGCACAATAATGTAATACGCTACCAAAAACAAGTACATAGGGATTGTGATTTTTACTTGCCAAGACCATTAATTTACTCCCACCCTTCCTCCCTCCCACCGGGCTCTTAAGTTAGTTAGTGGAACTATTATGAAAAAAAAAATTAAAAGATTTGGGAGTAGTAGGAGTGGGGGAAGAAACGGGTACTTACATGTTAGTGCGTTGAGTTGCTTTGAAAAGGTCATTGAATCATGTCGTTGCAAGGTTGTTTTCGTATCTCGAGAGAGAGTGTTGTGTTTGGGGTTGAACACCTCCATAGTGCTTGGTCTTTGATATTAGTAAATAGATGGAGACTTTAGGTTGATTGATAATTATTGTTACATCTTTCTATAATCTATAGTTTATGGTGCAAAATGTTTTACTGGTTAAGGTCTAGGTATAAACTTTGCAATTCAAGTCAATCTCAAGATTTAGAATTAATCATGCATCATTACAACAAACTTTCTACCCAATAATGATGCATGAATGTTTATGTATAAATTTCTCCAAGAAAATTGTCAATTTAAATGACTGAACTTGCATTAGTATTCTTGGAATTATGTTACATATAGAATGACTACAAACTCCAGCCCATTTTACTCAAAGAATTTCTTGTCTGAAAAAAAAAAGAAAAAAATCGGTTCGACAAGACGGACCGAAGCTGTATTCTAATCCGAAGACAAGTTTACTCAACCTATTTTCACTTCAAAGGTAACAAGACTAGTAAACCACGGCCATCTTCTGAATCAGCATGGGGCTAGTAAATGTCAGAGAGAAAAGAAAAGAAAAACAGATACAGTATGTAATATCACCATAGATGTAAACTTTACAAATTTTGAATATGACGAGAATGTATATAAGATCAAATCAGCCATATCATTGTCTATAGATATGAGAAAAAAATCATCATTATTAAGTAATATATAAATAAGTAACCAAACAACCTTATATTTCAATCTTCTTTAAGTTTGGAGAAATTTCAAATTTAGCTCCAGTTTTTTCAGTAACTTCTTCAATAGTAGTAGCAGGATCAATTTCAATCAATACCAACTTTTCATCAATAATATCAAATACAGCCAAATCGGTAATAATTCTAGAAACACATCTCTTACCAGTCAATGGGAATTTACATTCATCCAAAATCTTTGGTCTACCCTTCTTGTCAACATGTTCCATAACCACCACAACTCTAGTAGCAGCTGGATTGGATACCAAATCCATAGCACCTCCCATACCTTTAACTCTACCTGGAAGACCCCAATTGGCTAAATCACCTTTAGCTGAAACTTGTAACCCACCTAAAATGGTTAAATCAATCTTACCTCCTCTAATCATAGCAAAAGATTCTTCGGAACCAAATAGAGATGCGCCTGGTGCTAAAGTGACGGTTTCTTTACCTGCGTTAATCAAATCTGGATCTTCTTGACCTTTGACTGGATATGGACCTAATCCAAGAATACCATTTTCGGATTGTAAAGTGACATTAATGTTTTCTGGTAAGTAGTTTGGAGCTAAGGTTGGCATACCAATACCTAAATTAGCAAAAGAACCATCGGTGAATTCTTGAGCGGCTCTCTTGACAATCTTTGCTCTCTTTAGTTCAGCTTCGGATTGTTCACTAGTTGATTGTTGTTCGGTAGTCTTTTCTTCGGAAAATTTGAAGATTTCGATATCTTTTGGAGTAGTAGATTGAATGACTCTATCAACGTAGATTGAAGGTAAATGAACATCTTCTGGAGCAATTTCACCTGGTTGAACAATATGTTCAGCTTCAACGATGGTTAACTTGGCATTTCTACCCATGACTGAATTGAAGTTTCTAGCAGCACCTCTAAACCAACAATTACCCAAAGTATCAGCCTTATAAGCTTTAACCAAAGCAACATCACCATTAATAGCTGGTTCCAATAAGAACTTTCTTCCATTAAATTCACGAACTTCACGAGGTTCACTAGCTTTTAAAACCTTTTCACCATTTTCATCGTATCTGACAGGTAATTTCCCTTCTTCTAACCAAGTACCAACACCAGCTGGAGAATAAAATGCAGGGATACCAGCAGCACCAGCACGAACACGTTCAGCTAAATTACCCTGTGGAGTTAATTCAAGATCAATTTTACCAGTAAGATACAATTTTTCAAAAGTTCTATTACCACCGATATAACTCGAGATCATTTTTGTAATTTGACCAGTCACTAATAATTGTGAGAGACCACGGCCATCAAGACCTGCATTGTTGGAAACTGCAGTAATGTTTTTAATGTGGGGTTTTTTGACAAGGGCATTGATTATGGTGTCTGGGACACCGGAAAGACCGAACCCACCTGAAAGAAGAGTGATGTTGGATTGGATACCTTCTAATGCTTCATCAGTGGTTTGGACAACTTTTGATTTTGGACTAGTTGTGGAAAGAAAACGTAAGAGTAATACTCTTGGTTGTTGTTGTCTTGTTATACGGGATAACATTGTATGTGTGTGAGTATGTGTGATGGATATGCAAAAAAGGTGTTTGTGGTATAAGAAAAGGATTATGAGTTTCGGGTGGGATCAGGTATGTTATAAAGAAATTCCAAGTAGTTTATATAAGAATTGGAAGTTGGTAGGTTGGGGCATTTCCCCATTGTACGACGGATGCATTGAAATCAATAATAAACCCGAGATGGAAAATGCGGAAATACAGAAACGGAAATGTCCAACTCCTTCGTGTTAATTATTTTTTGTTCAATTTCCGATAAGATTTAAACGGAAATAGCCGAAGACAAGATTTCAAGCATAATTAATTAGTGAAAAACTGGTAGTACAATCACACCAGATAAAAAAACTAGCAAGGGGGAAGGGTCCCATGTTGACAATGATGATTACTAATGCTTGTATACATGGCAATAGAAACTAATAGCAATGCAGTCATCCCCTTTCAAATATCAATCATATTGAAGGAGATTTTTTTGGCTAAGGAACTTCATTTCCTCCGACAACGGGGTAAGTTTTTAGCCATAAATATAAATCTGATGAAAAGAATCACCCGTAAAATCCCTAACTATAAGTCTATCATTGGATATCAAGAAAATAGCTGCAACTTATCTGGCGGGCTTTAATCAAGTCTTTTGTACGTTTATGTCAACCGTCTTTTCTCTATTCTATTTTGTTAGCATAACGAGGAGCAGGAAAAGATTGAATTTATACCGGAGCCTAGCTATAATATACAGAATACCCAAAGTTCTCTTTTAATGACACTCCCCTAATATCCGCGAATCCCTGGTTCAGTTGAACTAAGAACTGAAGTAAGTATAGAGATTAGAATGAAATTAACTGTTTGATTATTATATAACAGCGGATAATCCCAATTAGGAACTGTAATAAACAAACACGGATTTATTTAGGGTGTCACAAATACATACAAACATTTAAATAATCATTATAAGTATAGAAAAGTTCTAAGATGCTTTATTAGAGGGAAAAAAATCATTTATAAGTGATAATATCCACTTAATCTAAAGGGGCAAAAATTGGTAAACCTTCCTCATTAAGAACCAACTTATCATCTTGTTGTTTCAAAGCATCAGCATTCTTCTTAATAACCAAATCTTTAGCTTCTTGTTCAGTAACAATTCTAAAATCCCAATTCAAATACCAATCATTAGCGTTCATATCATGTTTCTTAGCTCTCTCTTCACCCAATGGTTCCAAATCAAATACTAAATCAGATTTAACCCCAAATACAGCATCTGAAAATTCATATTTATCACCCCGTAAATATAATGCTGTGATCAATTTATCATAACCTGGTTTTTCAATTATGAAATGGATATGGGCAGGTCTATAAGGATGTCTGTTGATCTTCATTAACATCTTCCCAACAGGGCCATCATGTGGAATAGCATATGGAACTGGTTTGGCTGCCTTAATAACAAAACTACCATCATCTTTGGTGGTGAAAATACCTCTCATATCTGGATGATCACGATTTTCATATTGAGTATCATACAATCCACTAGCATCACAATGCCATAAATCAATCTTGGCACCAGCTATGGGGTTACCTTTCGTATCGGTCAATTTACCTTCAATCAAAAGTGGTTCACCTTTATCTTGAGAAGAACAAATTGAATCACCTTGTTGTTTAGATTCAGCATCATGTGTATGGAAAGGACCTAATAATGTCCCCACAGTGGCTTCTTTTGGTTTTGGATGAGAAATACCATCAACTAAAACCGAAAGGCCAAGTACATCTGATAAAAGAACAAATTCTTGTCTAATATCAGAACACATTTTTCCAGTAGCAGTTAAGAATTCAATTCCAGCATACCATTCATCAGTGGTGAGTCTTGTTTCACGAGCGAAATCGTGTAAGTGTTGCACTAATCTTGCCATAAGGAATGTGAGACGTTGGTCTTTATGTTGTGAGTTGATGGCAATGGTATTTTCGGTGATGGTATCATCACTCATGTCGACTAATTTGATTTGAGATGGCATATTTGTTTACAAGTATAAGTTGATTATTAGGTAAGAAAGGAGTATCTTAATGGAGGGGGTATGTTATTGGGGGAGGCTGGAAGGAAATAAGTAGGTATTTATAGGGATGTTTCGGAAAACACATGTAAGGCAATGTCACAATGTTGATGAATAAAATTTATAACTTGATTCTTGCAAAATAAATCGATATCCGATCTGAAACATTTATTGAAAAATGTGGGGTGCTTAGAAGATCAGACCATTTGGAAAAAGAGTTTAAGAGAATTTCCGGACAAGTAATACTCCGAAAGAGGGTACTTGTGCGTGTTGTCATTGTGAATATTATATGTTCTTTGATCAATAATTCAAGGCGAATTCTATAGAAGCAGTATATCCATATACACCTAAACCACAGACTATACCAACAGCCTTATCACTAAGATAACTATGATGTCTAAACAGTTCTCTTTGATGTACATTTGTAATATGAACTTCTATAAATGGAATAGCCGTACCTAATAATGCATCCCTAATAGCAATTGAAGTATGAGTATAAGCACCAGCATTGATTACAATAAACCCAACACCTTCTAATTTAGCTTGATGTATTCTATCAACGATATTACCTTCTGTGTTGTTTTGATAGACTAAGACAATAGAACCATCTTGTTTTGAATCTGCTTGTTTAATTGCTGCTTGTTCAATGTCAGATAATGTTGTTGTACCATATTTCTCGGGTTCTCTTGTTCCTAACAAGTTGAGATTCGGACCGTTGATTAATAATACTTTCTTAACCATTTTACTTCTTTTCTTGTTGGGTTTTAGTGATTGTGTAAAAATTGGGTTAATTACTAATTGGAAATTAAGAATAGTCATATAATTAATTAGATAATAAAGGCTCATCTCGTAATTAATTTAATATGGATAAGGGTTTTTCCTTATTGGTTAATGTATTGATGTATGGATGTTTTAATTGTTTTCGGTGGGGAAAGTTTCTTAGTGGGGTATTGAAGACGGAGATGAGTTTATCCGAGCACAGCTGGATTAACTGCAACTAATTGGCTTAGTTTATACTGCAAATGGAATAAAGCTTGTATCAAGTTGGCTGATTAGAGGGATTTGTTTATGCTATGATATTAGTCATCCTTCCTCCCCCCCCCCCCCCCATCTAAATCCCCTTGCTGAGAGATACCCGCAAGAAATTGCCTATTGGAAGTACGTAAAAATGCTCCTGTGTTTGGTGGGTGAAAGGATAAATCTAAATAAGGCTATGTGTCAAATCGGTACATCGGGCTAAGTACAAGTGGAGCAATGATTGTTTTCAAAAGTTGATCCGATCCGATTGCTACGTGTATTATTAGTAGAGTTCAATCTATTTTATCTATTTCCAATAGTATTATAGTTATTTCCATTTTGTGGTATTTCCGTATTACTAATTTTTCCTTTCTTTTTTTTTTCCAATTTTTCCATTTTCTCTCATGCGATATTGATTCTTTATAAGAATAACCGAACAATACCCAACTTTTATGTTAAAGTCTGTTACAAGTAGACCTTTGAAGAATTTATATCCCTTCATTAGATTGTTAACCACCAAGTCAACAACACCAATGACTCAATCAGCGGCAACAGAAGCTCAAGCTCCAGCTCCAGCTCCCACCACTCAAGAACCAGCTAGATTTGGTTTAGAAAATCAAGTTAGAAGAAATCCACATCCTGATTTCAATAAGGTTGAAAATTCAAGACCAAAATTTGATTTTGACTTAGAATGGTCTTATACTCAAATCCCAGATAAAGATTGGAAAATAGGTTCAGGCGCCAATAATAATGATTGGAAAAATCATAAAAAAATTGAAATTGATCCATATGGATCAGGTAGAAATCCAGTAGATAATTATAAAACCTTAATTAGTGCAGTTGTACCTAGACCTATTGGATTTGTGAGTACAATCAGTAAAGATGGTGTCCGTAACCTAGCTCCATTTTCTTATTTTACAGTTGTGAATCATGATCCACCAATTTTTACTCTTGGTTTTAGTGGAGGTAAGGGAAACCCCAAGGATACTTGTCAAAATATATTAGATACTCAAGAATTAACCATTAATATTATTTCCGAATGGTTTGTTGAAGCTGCTAATTTCTGTTCAACTAATGCTCCAATTAATATTGATGAATGGAAATTATGTGGTTTAACTCCTTTAGAATCAACAAAAGTTCTGCCACCTCATGTTGCCGAGTCTGCTTTTAGTATTGAGGCAAAATTGATTCATTCTCATGAATGGAAGTCAAAGAGTGATCCAAATAGGGCTACTGGGGTACTTTGTATTGTTGAGGGAGTAAACTTCCATGCAAGAGAAGATGTTATTAATAAGGAATTGAATAATCTTGATATTTCTAAATTGAAGCCTGTGAGTAGATTAGGTGGTATTACTTATGCTAGAACTGTACATGGATATGAGAAATTGAGACCTGATTATGCTAAGGAAGAACAAAAGGATGAAGTTAAGGAGTTGTTGAAGTGAGAAAGTGATAGATATATAGGCACTAGATGTGAAACCATAGCTAATAATATTTCTTTATTTGATTAATTTCGGTGGGTAAATTGCATATTATTTTTCTTAGAATTATTGTATAATGAACTTTCTGCCTTTCCTGGTAATTTTAACACTATGTTTCTATGTATCTATCATATGTATTTTCCAAATGGCTGCAATTTATCAACTGATGACGATTATTTTTGGGGAAAAAATTGCAACAAAAAAGTTTACATACATAAATTCATTGTAACATTGCACACAAAGAGCTATACATCAACTGATACATAAATGTGTGCTACAGATGCTGACGATAATATACGCCTTACCATGACCTGAAATATTCTCTTTCTTTCCTCATCTCTTCTTTCTATGTATATACTATATGACTTTATTATCTATATAATCAGATGAGATGCCGATATTGGAATTTCTTTTTTTTCTCTTTTATTATACTTGGTAGCACCGCAGCTGGTATTTTATATAAAAAAAAATTTATACGAAACGATGTTTAAGAAACATTTACCTCAAGAACCACCATTCACCAATAAAATGACTTCTTCAAGTGAGTTCAACGAAGATTCAGCTAGTTTAGAACAATTAAGAGACGTCCTTATAAACAAAACAGGGGACGTTAAACTTGCATCTAGATTCAGAGCTTTATTCAACTTAAAATCAATTGGTTCAGAATTCCAATCAAATCAATTACAAGCTGATAAAGCTATTGAATATATAGCAGAATCTTTCAAAGATAGTTCCGAGCTTTTAAAGCATGAAGTTGCTTATGTCTTGGGTCAAACTAAGAACTTACATGCTGCTCCTTATTTACGTCAAGTATTGGATGATTTAGATCAACAAATTATGGTTAGACATGAAGCTGCTGAAGCCTTGGGAGCATTAGGAGATTCTGATTCTTTGGAATTATTAGATAGATATTTTAAAGAAGATCCTGCTTTAGAAATTAGACAAACTTGTGAATTAGCTATTGAAAGAATTAAATGGGAAAATAGTGATGCTTCAAAACAAGAAAAATTAGAAAAGAGTTTATATACTTCTATTGATCCTGCTCCTCCATTACCTACCGAAGAAGAAGAAGATACTAATATGAATGCCAAGATTGAAAAATTGAGATTGATTTTAAATGATCAATCAAGACCTTTGTTTGAAAGATATAGAGCTATGTTTCGATTAAGAGACCTTGGAACAGACGATGCTTGTTTAGCATTAGCTACTGGATTTGAAGATCCAAGTGCATTATTCAAACATGAAATTGCCTATGTGTTTGGTCAATTATGTAATCCTGTTACTGTTCCTTCTTTAATTAAGGTTTTACAAGATGAAACTCAAGCTGGTATGGTTAGACATGAAGCTGCTGAAGCTTTGGGTTCTATTGCCACTGATGAATGTTTACCTGTTTTACAAAAGTTCCTTGAGGATAAGGAACAAGTGGTTAGGGATTCTGCGGTTGTTGCTTTGGATATGTATGAATATGAAAACTCTAATGAATTGGAATATGCAACTGTTAACTAGAATAATTTAGATAGAAATTGTTCTTCTATTAAATCTAATATACACATTATTTTGTTTAATTCACTAATTATTAGTTCTAAAACGGTATCCACAGGATGTACATGTATAGAAAACAGTTGCCCCTTCATCAGCCGATCTTAATTGTAAAGTATGATAACTCATTTCTTCATTACCACATTTAGGACATTTTTCTTTAATAGTAGCACCTTCATCCAATTCATCCTTCTTTAAACTGGTCTTAACCACCGACCTTGCTGATCTCAAAGTTGAAGGGAACGCATCTTCAGCTGAAGTAGTTGTCACCTTTAGGTTGGCAAATTTTGTTTTGGGACATGGTGTTTCACATACATGACATATGATTTTATCTGTTGAACTATGAGAATCGAGGAGATTACCGCAATATGTACAGAATATTAATGATCCGACAACTGACATTGTGTGTGTGTGAATATATATATGAGCAGTTGTCTTGTGTTGATTTGTGAGATGGATGTTTATTGGGGGTTTGTTTGCATCATAAAGTGAAAAATTTGGAACTTGTAAAATAAAAAAACTGAAGAGATGAGGGAAGAATTTACAGGTTAGTGTTCTTTATATTTTTACAGATTACCCTTTACTTTTTACAGATTACTCTTTTTTTAGCATTTACAGTTAGACATGGAGTTCTTACCACTAGGAGAAACACACCTTTAACTAGTTCAAAACTTTGTTTTTACTATTATATATAGTTTGCTAAGAGTAATTAACTTTATACTTATTATTATTATTATTATTGCCCATATGAATTGAATAACAACGCGCAAGAAATTAAATGGAAAGAAAGACACGACCCTAGTTTCCTGTACATTTGAAAAAAAAATTAAATTAAATTCAACGAACATTCTTTCAACGGATATTCAGTTATTCTTCAAAAGACCCATTCAAAAGACTAAGTACAAGATGGCCTCAGGAATGCCAGATTTATCAAATGCTATAGTCGCACAGGATGAAACAGGTCGTCCATTCATCATAGTCCGTGATCAAGGTAAGAAACAAAGAAAACACGGTGCAGAAGCAGTCAAATCTCATATTCTTGCTGCTCGTTCAGTTGCTTCAATTGTTAAAACATCATTAGGTCCTAGGGGGATGGACAAGATCTTAATCAGTCAAGATGGAGATATTACAATTACTAATGATGGTGCTACAATTTTATCCCAAATGGATTTAGATAATGAAATTGCTAAATTATTGGTTGAATTATCAAAATCTCAAGATGATGAAATTGGTGATGGGACTACTGGTGTTGTTGTATTGGCTAGCGCAATGTTAGATCAAGCTTTGGAATTGATCGAAAAGGGTATACATCCTTTGAAAATCGCTAATGGATTTGATGAAGCTTGTAAAATTGCCATTAATCGTTTGAATCAAGTTGCTGATGAAATTAAAATTAGTGGTGAGCATCATACTGAAAAGGAAAGTGAATTAATAAGGGCAGCAAAAACTTCCCTTGGATCTAAGATTGTATCTAAAGCTCATAATCATTTTGCTAATATGGCAGTTGATGCAGTTATGGCAGTAGCTGATTTTGAAAGAAAAGATGTAGATTTCGAATTAATTAAAATGGAAAAGAAAGTTGGTGGTTCTATTGAAGATTCAAAACTAATTAAAGGAGTATTGTTAGATAAAGATTTTTCTCATCCTCAAATGCCTAAAAAAGTTATTGATGCCAAAATTGCCATTTTGACATGTCCATTTGAACCACCAAAACCAAAGACTAAACACAAATTAGATATTTCCACCGTTGAAGAATTCAAAGTCTTACAAGAATATGAACAAAAGAAATTCCAAGAAATGATTGATTTAGTTAAAGCATCAGGAGCAAATGTTGTTGCCTGTCAATGGGGATTTGATGATGAAGCAAACCATTTATTATTAGCCAATGGCTTAAATGCTATCAGATGGATTGGAGGTTCTGAATTAGAATTATTAGCAATCGCAACCAATGGTCGTATTGTTCCAAGATTTGAAGATTTAACTTCTGAAAAATTAGGTCAAGCAGGTGTAATCCGTGAGTTAGAATTTGGAACCACAAGAGATCGTATGTTAGTCATTGAAGAATGTTCAAATAGTAAAGCCGTTACTTGCTTCATTAGAGGTTCTAATGAAATGATTGCTGCTGAAGGGGTTAGAGCCTTACATGATTCCCTTTGTGTTGTTCGTAATTTAATTAGAGATAATAGAGTTGTTTATGGTGGTGGTGCTGCTGAATTAGCTTGTTCATTAGCTGTTTCTGAAGCTGCTGATAAACAAAAGGGTATTGATCAATATGCATTTAGAGCATTTGCTCAAGCTTTAGATCAAATCCCAATGATTTTAGCGGAAAACTCTGGATTGGATCCAATTGAAGTTTTATCAAGTTTGAAATCTAAGCAAGTTAATGAAAATTGTTCACATTTGGGTGTTGATTGTTTGGGTAAAGGTACTAATGACATGAAGGACTTGTTTGTTATTGATCCATTGATCGGTAAGAGACAACAATTGTTATTGGCTACTCAATTAACAAGAATGATTTTAAAGATTAATGATGTCATCATTAGTGGGAAAGATGAATATTGATGTAGATAGATAGAAAGAAAAGAAAAGAAAAGAAAAGAAAAGAAAATAGTTAATATATCTTTTACTCCTTCTTTTTATAGCTGAGTATAGATACGGTATAAACTGGAATATAAAGATTGTACTTTAGACACACTCCAACCATGATGTGGAATAAATTATACATAGAGAGCTGAACGATTTTTCAAATTAAGAGTGTCGTGAGAGACATTTACTACGACAGTACGACATTCTACGTCATAGATTTGTGACGAAAAAAACAGAGAAAACGGAGACACTTTGGGGGGAGAAACACACAATTCACCTATTTGAACACTTTTCAAAGAATCAATTCTTGTTTGGTCAATTGAACTTTATTCATTTTCAATTAAAGACTTTTACATCAATCGTCAAACACACAGAGGAAGCAAACCATTGAATAGAAACACTTGATTTTATTTTACTTTTTTTGTCCCGCCTTCATTTTTCAATCAAATTTAAACAATCCAACATCATGAGTAGTATGGGAACACCAGCAGTTGTCATGGACAATGGTACAGGTTTAACCAAATTAGGTTTTGCCGGTAATGATTCACCATCATATGTTTTCCCAACGGCAATTTCCACTTCAACAGCCGCATCCAAAACTTCCAAAGGTGCCACAACCAGAGGGTCCAATCTTGCTTCCAAAAGAGGATTGGAAGATTTAGATTTCTTTATTGGAGATGAAGCACTTGATGCTGCAAATGGGCCTAATTATGGATTACATTATCCTATCAAGCATGGACAAATTGAAGATTGGGACCAAATGGAAAGATTTTGGGAAAGTTCAATTTTTAAATATTTGAGATGTGAACCTGAAGATCATTATTTCTTATTAACTGAACCTCCATTAAATCCACCTGAGAATAGAGAAAGTACTGCTGAAATTATGTTTGAAAGTTTTAATTGTGCCGGTTTGTATATTGCTGTACAAGCTGTTTTGGCTTTGGCAGCCAGTTGGACTTCTCCAAAAGTACAAGATAGATCTTTGAGTGGTACAGTTATTGATTCTGGTGATGGGGTGACCCATGTTATCCCAGTGGCTGAAGGATATGTTATTGGAGCAGCAATTAAGAATATTCCAATTGCTGGTAGAAGTATTACTCTGTTTATTCAAAAGTTATTAAGAGATCGTGGTGAACCTGATACTAGTTTACAAACTGCTGAACGCATAAAGCAACAATTTTGTTATGTTTGTCCTGATATCGTACAAGAATTTAGAAGATTTGATCAATATCCTGAAGAAAAGTTTGCTCAATATATTGTTGAATATACTGATAGAAACAAAACCAATACGGTTGATGTTGGTTATGAACGTTTTTTGGCTCCAGAAATCTTTTTCAATCCGGAAATTTATTCTTCTGATTTCTTGACTCCATTACCTACTGTGGTTGATCAAGTAATTCAAGCTTCTCCTATTGATGTTCGTAAGAAATTGTACAAGAATATCGTCTTATCTGGTGGATCCACCATGTTTAAGGATTTCGGTAAGAGATTACAAAGAGATTTGAAAGTGATTGTTAACGAAAGAATTGGAATTAGTGAGAAATTGAGTGGTGTTCAAAGTTCCGGTGTTGATGTTTCTGTCATTAGTCATAAGAAACAACGATATGCTGTTTGGTTTGGTGGATCATTATTGGCTCAAACTGCCGAATTCAAGAGTTATTGTTATACTAAGAGTGATTATGATGAATATGGTCCAAGTATTGTTAGAAACTTCTCTTTATTTGCTGTGCCATAAGCACAAATGCATCTTATATAGAGAGATTAAATAATTCAATCAAATGAAAAAGTGGTAAGTGCTTATAATAATTATATTTGGGTAGTGTAAATTGATCAAAAGAATAATTTATTGGATTCATTCATTCTTTTTTTTTTACAACCAATTGGTTGATAACCTTGATTAAAAACCAATAATAGTTAACAAATAAATTAATTAATAGGCAGATATATATAGACAGAGCATAACTCTGGTGGAAAATATGTCATCAACATCAGCAACAGCAACTGCATCAGGTGTGGCAGCAACGCAACTTCTGGTCGTGGATGGTGTTGTATTAGCACAAATATTCCATGGATTAAAGTCATCCAGGGAAGAAGAACGAAGTAGATATGCACAAGAATTACGAAATCATTTATCATCAATTGCTAGAGATTTATCTTCGGAACAATTTAACAGATATAACAATGACATAAACAAGGCTGTATTTGAATTATTACATTGTGAGGAAACGTCCGAAGTATTGGGTGGTATTGCGGCATTAAATGCCTTGATTGATTTTGATTCAGGAGTAGGTAAAGAAAATGCAAGTAAAACAGCTAGATTTTCAAATTATTTAGGCCCATTGATCTTATCGAACGATCTTGTTATTATGAAACAAGCAACTAAAACATTGGGGAAATTGGCAAGACTTGGAGGTAATTTAACTGGAGATTTTGTTGACTATGAAGCAAAAAGAGCAATAGAATGGCTACAAAGTGACAATAAACAACATGAACATAGAAGACATGCCGCTATTTTGATTATAACTGCACTTGCTGATAATGCTCCAACTTTGTTATCCCCTTTAATTAATCAAATTTTGGAACATTTATGGGTGCCCATGAGAGATAATAAATTGATTATTAGAATAGATGCAGCAATTTCCCTTCAGAAATGTATGAGTATTATATACGATAGAGATGTTAATGCTAGGACGTTTTGGGTCAAGAGAATGATTGAACTGGCTTCAAAATTACTCAATGAGAATGATATCAGTGAATCAGGCAATGATTTGAATGATAACGTTGGTGGCGGAATTGTAAGAAATGCAACTAGTGGTGGAAGTTATTCATTTTTATCATCCACTTCGCCTCAATCGAGTGAAAATATTCATGGTTCATTATTGGTGTATCGAGAATTATTAAGATATTCTCATGATCCTTATATTGCATCGAAATTTGAACAAATGTATGAAAATACAATACTTTACAAGCATCATAAATTAGCCATCATAAGACAAGAATTAACAAACATTTTTCCATTGTTATGTAAAGTCAACCCGGAATTATTTGTTGAAAAATACCTTCATAGAACTTTATTTTATTATTTATCACAACTTAAAAAGTATAAAGGACAGCATAATGAAACTGCAAATGCCGACAAGAGTGCAATTTTTAGGAGTATTGGATTAATCGCATTAGAAGTGGGGAATCAAATGGCAACATATTTAGATGCAATTTTGGATAATATAAGAGAAGGGTTATCATATTCTTCCAGTTCAGGTGTACAACTGATTTTGGCAAATGCAGTATCTAACGAAACCCCAAATATTAACGCCAATTCAATTGCCAATCTAACCTCAGGATCAAAATATAGTGCAAGCAGGAAGGAAACAGAACCAGCAATTTTCGATTGTATCGGAAAATTATCAATTGCAGTGGGTCCAGCATTGACGAAGCATTTGCAAAGAGATATTTTGGATATGATGTTTGCTAATTGTTCATTATCAGCACATATGCAAGATGTTTTACAAACTTTAATCACTAATATACCCACTTTGACCAACTTAATAAATGAAAAATTGTTGAATTTGTTAAGTTTAGTGCTATCTGGTAAAGGGTTCCAACCTCCTGGATCCCCATATGGAACAATTAAAGTCAATCATTCGCTTGCTAGAGATTGCAGATTAATCATGATATCAAGAGATACTGGGATGAGCATGAATAATATTCTTAATAATCAAGAGCAATATGAAAGATTAGACAGCAGAATTTTGGTTCAAGCATTAGAAATGTTGGCATCATTCAAATTTGAGAATTATCAATTGAATGAGTTTGTAAGATACTGTACAATAACATATTTGGAACATCGTAGTCCTGAAGTTAGATTAACTGCTACTGTTACTTCATGTGAAATATTTGTTAAAGATCCAATTTGTCAACAAATTAGTGTTAATGCATTGAATGCAGTGAATGAAGTATTGGGAAAATTACTTTCAATCTCAATCACTGATCCTTCTCCAGAAATCAGATTACAGGGTTTACAATGCTTGGCTAATGCAGGGAATTTCGATGCTCAATTATCTCAAGCTGATAATGTTAGATTACTATTCATTGCATTAAATGATGAAATATTTAGCATTAGACAAGTGGCTATTCGTATTTTGGGAAGATTGTCATCTATTAATCCAGCATATATAGTTCCATCGTTAAGAAGAACCTTGATTCAATTGTTACAGAGACTAGAGTTTTCTACGACTAGTAGAAGAAGAGAGGAAAGTGCAATCTTATTGTCATTACTTATTAGTAACTCCAAGGAATTGACTCGACCATATGTTAAACCTATTGTGGAAGCCTTATTACCAAAAGCGAAAGATTTGACTTCATCACTGGTTGCATCAAGTGCAATCAAATGTTTGGGAGAATTAGCAGTAGTTGGAGGTGAAGATTTGAAGGTATTTATACCCGATTTGATGCCATTGATTCTAGAAACATTTCAAGATCAAAGTTCTTCATATAAAAGAGATGCCGCTTTGAAAACATTAGGTCAACTTGCATCTTCTTCAGGTTATGTCATTCAACCATTATTGGATTATCCACAATTATTGGGAATGCTTGTTGGAATTTTGAAACTGGAAACCTCACCCAATATACGAAGAGAAACAGTTAGATTGTTGGGTATATTAGGTGCGCTTGATCCTTATAAATATCGTGAAGTTGAACAGAATTCGAAGAATATTCCAGCTGAACAAAATGCTCCACCAATTGATGTTGCGTTGCTCATGCAAGGAATGTCCCCATCTAATGAAGAATATTATCCTACGGTGGCAATAACGAATCTAATGAAGATTTTGAAGGATCCATCATTGAAAGAACATCACACTAAAGTTATCCAAGCAATCATGTATATTTTCCAAACCTTGGGGTTAAGATGTGTTTCATTCTTACCACAAATCATTCCAGGGATTATCAATGTTATGCATACTTGTCAGCCATCAATGTTGAAGTTTTATTTCCAACAGTTGGGTGCAATGATATTGATTGTTAAGCAACATATTCGGCCATTCTTGAATGATATTTTTGAAGTGATTAAGGAATTTTTTTGGATGAACTCGCAATTAAACATCCAAGTCATTATCATTGGTGTTATTGAATCTATTTCAAAGGCTCTAGAAGGAGAATTTAAAATGTACTTGCCTGACGTTTTGACTTTATTGTTACAAGTATGTGATGGGGATAAATCTGACAATAGAGCTCCTGCGTTACATGTTTTGAGAAGTTTTGTTGTGTTTGGAAGTAATATTGAAGAGTATGTGGATATTATAATTCCAAATATTGTCAGGCTATTTGAAACGGGACCAATTGAATTAAGAAAGGCTGCAATAGAAAACGTGGGGAGATTATCAAAGAATGTAATGTTGAATGATATGTCATCTAGGATTATACATCCATTGTTGAGAATTCTTAGCCAAAGTAATGATGAATTGAAAGAACCAGCTATTAACACTTTGAGCTATTTGTTGATTCAGTTAGGACCAGAATTTAGTGTATTTATTCCAGCTATTAAGAAAGTATTATTAGAGCAAAAGATTTATGCACCAAAGTTTGAACAGCTAGTAGGGAAACTTGTAAGTGGAGATCCATTACCACTTCATTTGGATATTTATAAGGATTATGATCAAAGCAATTACGATGTTGCTGATTCCGACATGCCATCCAAGAAATTACCAGTGAATCAATCTGCTTTGAAAGCTGCATGGGATGCCAGTCTGCGTAGAACAAAGGAAGATTGGCAAGATTGGATTGGAAGATTGTCTAAAGAATTATTGTTACAAAGCCCTTCGCACGCAATTAGAGCATGCGCTGGTTTAGCATCTGATTATTATCCACTTGCTAAAGATTTATTCAATGCCAGTTTTGCAAGTTGTTGGAGTGAATTGTATTCTCAACATAAAGAGGAATTAGTTCAAGCATTATGTGTTGCGCTCTCATCTCCAAGTAACCCACCAGAAATTCATCAAATCTTATTGAATCTTGCCGAATTTATGGAACATGATGATAAATCGTTACCAATTGCAATCACGACCTTGGGTCAATATGCTCAACGTTGTCATGCATTTGCCAAAGCTTTACATTATAAGGAATTAGAATTTTATGAAGAACCAACAACTCCCACAATTGAATCGTTGATTAGTATTAATAATCAATTACAACAATCAGATGCAGCCATAGGGATTTTGAAACATGCACAATTACATCATGATCTTCAATTAAAAGAAACATGGTATGAAAAGTTACAACGTTGGGAAGACGCATTGAAAGCGTATAATGAAAGAGAAAAGCTTGAACCTAATGATATGGAAATAACAATGGGTAAAATGAGATGTTTCCACGCTTTGGGTGAATGGGAACAACTCTCTGAATTAGCAAGAAGCAAATGGGGTAATTCATCTAGTGATATCAAGAGAAGCGTTGCTCCATTGGCCGCGGCTGCAGCTTGGGGATTAGGTCAATGGGATAGAATGGATGCATGTATTAAGGTCATGAAACAGGAATCACCCGATAAAGCCTTCTTTAATGCCATTTTAAGTCTCCATCGTAACAATTTCGAAGATGCATCTAATCATATATTGAAGGCTAGAGATTTGTTGGTAACTGAAATTACGGCATTGGTGAGTGAAAGTTATAATAGAGCTTATGGGGTTGTGGTTAGAGTTCAAATGTTGGCTGAATTGGAAGAAATTATAAAGTATAAGAGATTACCGCAAGGATCTGATAAAAGAGCAATTATGCGTAAGACTTGGAATACGAGATTATTAGGATGTCAAAGAAATGTGGATATTTGGCAAAGAATGTTAAAAGTACGTGCATTAGTTATTAAACCAAAACAAGATATGGATATGTGGATTAAATTTGCCAATCTCTGTAGAAAATCAGGAAGACTTAACTTGGCTGAAAAGTCATTGAATGCATTATTGGAAGAAGGATCACCTGAAAATCCATCAAGAGCTCCACCTCAAGTTGTCTATGCACAATTGAAATATATGTGGGCAAAGGGTCAAAGACCGGAAGCATTACGCCATTTAATCGATTTCACAACCAGAATGTCACAAGATCTTGGATTGAATCCAAATGATTTGATTACTCAACCATTACCCTCCGAAGGACCAGGTATTCCTAAGCATGTGGAAGAATATACCAGACTTTTAGCTAGATGTTTCTTGAAACAGGGTGAATGGCAAATCGCATTAAATAAAAATTGGAGAACAGAAACATCAGAAATAATTTTGGGGGCATATTTATTAGCGACTCATTTTGATAATAAATGGTATAAAGCATGGCATAATTGGGCACTTGCCAACTTTGAAGTAATATCTTTATACACCAGTCAGAATAATGCCAATAACAACAAATTTGAGGTTCTTGAACAAAATGAATCTTCGAGTACTACTACTTCCGAGGATGCTGAACAAGGTCAACAACAAACACAACCAAGTCAAGCTAATATCATTCCAATCGAAGCGGTGCAAAGACATGTTATTCCTTCCATTAAAGGGTTCTTCCACTCTATTGCTTTATCATATTCTAACTCTCTTCAAGATATGTTGAGATTACTTACTTTATGGTTTAAGTTTGGTGGAATCCCCGAAGCAGCACAAGCAATGTCAGAAGGGTTCAATATGGTTAAGATTGATAATTGGTTAGAAGTTATCCCTCAATTGATTTCGCGAATTCATCAACCAAATCAAATTGTCAGTAGATCATTATTTGGGTTATTAACAGATTTGGGTAAAGCCCATCCTCAAGCATTGGTTTATCCATTAGCAGTCGCAATCACTTCAGAATCGGTGAGTCGGAAGAAAGCAGCTCAATCTATTATCGAAAAGATGAGATTACATTCATCAAGCTTGGTTGACCAGGCAGAATTAGTCAGTCATGAACTTATTAGAGTTGCTGTGCTTTGGCATGAACAATGGTATGAAGGATTAGAAGATGCATCGAGGTTATTCTTTGGTGAGCACAATACTGAAAAGATGTTTGAAGTATTAGAACCACTACATCAAATGTTGCAAAAGGGCCCAGAAACAATGAGAGAGCAAGCATTTGCTAATGCTTTTGGACGTGAACTTGCTGATGCATATGAATGGGTGTTGAATTTTAGAAGAACAAAGGACATCACTAATTTGAATCAAGCTTGGGATATTTATTATAACGTGTTTAGAAGAATTACCAGACAATTACCACAATTGGTTAGTCTTGAATTACAATTTGTTTCCCCTAATTTGGAAAAGGCTAGAGATTTAGAATTGGCTGTTCCCGGTACATATGAAGCTGGTAGGCCTGTTATTAGAATTATTAGATTTGATCCAACTTTCTCAGTTATCACATCAAAGCAAAGACCAAGAAAGTTGGCATGTAGAGGAAGTGATGGTAAGGATTATCAATATGCATTGAAGGGACACGAAGACATTAGACAAGATAATTTGGTTATGCAATTGTTTGGATTAGTTAATACTTTGTTAGTTAATGATCCTGAATGTTTCAAGAGACACTTGGATATTCAACAATATCCAGCAATTCCATTATCTCCTAAAGTTGGTTTATTGGGTTGGGTTCCTAATAGTGATACTTTCCATGTTTTGATTAAGGGTTATAGAGAATCCAGAAGTATTATGTTAAACATTGAACATCGTCTCTTGCTTCAAATGGCACCTGATTATGATATTTTGACTTTATTACAAAAAGTAGAAGTCTTTACTAGTGCTTTGGATAACACCAGAGGTCAAGATTTGTATAAAGTCTTGTGGTTAAAATCGAAATCATCAGAAGCGTGGTTAGATCGTCGTACAACTTATACTAGATCATTAGCTGTTATGTCTATGGTTGGATATATCCTTGGTTTGGGTGATAGACATCCTTCAAATTTGATGTTGGATAGAATTACTGGTAAAGTGATCCATATTGATTTTGGTGATTGTTTTGAAGCTGCAATTCTTAGAGAAAAGTATCCTGAAAAGGTTCCATTTAGATTGACAAGAATGTTGAATTATGCCATGGAAGTTAGTGGTATTGAAGGATCATTTAGAATTACTTGTGAACATGTTATGAGAGTGTTGAGAGACAATAAAGAATCTTTGATGGCAATTCTCGAGGCTTTTGCATATGACCCATTGATTAACTGGGGGTTCGATTTCCCAACAAAGGCAGTAGCTGAAGCTACTGGAATCCGAGTTCCTCAAGTGAATACCGCAGAATTGTTGAGACGTGGTCAAATTGATGAAAGGGAAGCTGCCAGATTACAGAAACAAAATGAGTTGGAAATTAGAAATGCTAGAGCTGCATTAGTTTTGAAGAGAATCACTGATAAATTAACAGGTGATGATATCAAGAGACTTAGAGGATTGGATGTTCCTACTCAAGTGGATAAATTAATTCAACAAGCAACAAGTGTGGAGAATTTGTGTCAACATTATATTGGATGGTGTTCATTTTGGTAGGAGTTTTTTGGTTTTACGTTTAATTTGTTTTAAATAGTCATTGTAAATGTATATTAGAGAGAGAGTTTTTCGATATGTGAATCTATGCAATCTTCTTGGAGACATTGGTGAAACCAATACCCTTGATGGAAATTGTCATAAAATCCGCTTCTTCCTCATCCATACTTTCCTTCAAGAATGCTTCGGTACCAAATACTTGTTGGATATCTCTTAAATTATGAATAAGATTTTCATCCACCTGATTCTTGTGTATTTTGATTCTCCCCACGTCTTCCTTTCCAATTGCCATATAAACAAGTGCCAATAATAATTGATAACTCCCCATAATTGCACTCTTTGTCAATTCGTCCAATAATTGATAGGCGATATTTTCACCTAATTCTTCAGGCAAAGAAGCAGCTTTACCTACACCTTCACAAACTATTCTCCAACCTTTCTTTGATTCTGCAACCAATGTAATACCGAAACCAGGTGACTTTCCGGCATTTTCCCCTCTCCAAACATCTGCAGTTATATTAACTTCGACTCCAGTAGGTTTTAATACCTTTCTAGCGGCCTCTATCATTCTATTTACAATTGATGGAGATACTCTTGTACAATATGCAACACCACGAATAGCGGAAAATTTGGGAACATCTAAAGCGTGTATAGTCAATGGCTGAGGAATTAATGAATTACATACAAGATGAACTTCACCTCCACCTAATGGTGGTGAACCTCTTTTTAAAACATGTAACGATACTTCTCTAACCCCAAACTTTTCCATAATTGGCAATAATCCCCACTTGATAGCGTCAACACCAGTATCATTAGGATTTTCGGATGATGTTAGTCCCTTAAAGATTATTGAAAACTTCTTCTTGGAAAAAGGAGCAAGGAACAACATTGGTTCGATAAAATATGCTACTGGTTTATTATTGGGGCAATTATGAGTTATTTCACCACCTGTTATAATCCCGGGACGGTATATGACTGTGGTACCTGTATATGAAATCTCAATATGAGATCCATTAGTTACTGATTCGAGTAATCTTAATAAAGATACTTCATGGTCTCGCAAACCTGGGTTCATATCATTTGATCTGATTTTAGTAATTTTAATTGGTTTACCTGATAAAGTGGATAAAATTAAACGTAATCTAAAATTCCGATGACCTTCAAAAACAGTGGTATTGGTCTTTACGCTTGACATTATTGGTGTTTCTATGGGGTGATTTTGCTCTAGTTATCGTTCAATGAGTTCATTTGATCCTATTGAATAATTTTTCAATTGAGATGCTCATCGTTGATTGAAAAAAAAATAATTAAAAAATATGATAAGTCACATGATGTAAATCACGTGATTATTTGTTCGTACCGATTTACACGACCCTCAACACTGTAAATGAAAAAAGTGAGTTTAAAAAACAGTTAAACCAAAAACAACACGAATATACACCGTAAGAACCTTTTCTATACAAAGTGGAAAGCTAGATAGAGTAAAGAATTACGTAATGTCTATTCAAGATAATCAATTGAAGCGAGAGGATGATTCGATGTCAAATGTTGTGAATGGAGATAATAAAAGGATTAACATAACAGATGACCTTCAATTTGAGCAATTATTTGGTGATATTAGTATACCTTTACCACCGCCAGTACCACCAGCAGCTAATAATATTGATATATCAGTCGACTCGGAGTTTCCTGTATCATTATTACAAACTGAACCGTCTCCTGCTAAAGATGTATCTCCTGTAAAAGGCAATGAAAATGTCGATGGTGGGGTTGAGAATGTCAAAACAGAGAACAATGACGTGCCGACTGCAATAGAGACACCTGCAGAGGAAGAAAAGCAACAGGATAAAGAAAAGGAAAAGGAGAAAGAGAAAGAGAAAGATAAGGAAAACGAGAAGGAGAAGGAAAAGAATAAGGAAGTAGAAAAGGAGAGAGAGAAAGAAAAAGACAAAGAGAAAGACAAGGAAACAGGTAAGGAAAATGACAAAGAAAAGGAAAAGGAAACAGACGAGAAAGAGAAAGGTAAAGACAAACTTGATACTACAGATCCATCTAAATTGAATGATGCCATTGCAGCAGCTGGTGTTGACATCCAACAGGAAGAAGAAATATTATTTCAACAACAACTTAGGAAATCAGACAATGTTTCTAAAGATTTGAAACAGATTATTAAATCAACTAAACCACCAGCATTCTTGAATAACTATCATTTAGCCGCATTTATGAATAAAGTTGCAAAAGAGAATGGAATACAACAAAATTTTCTCCAAGATGGAGATATGCTTGAGTTACTTTCTGCTGCTTGTGAAGCGTGGATGTCTAAACTAGTAAGTAAGACAGTAATGTTATCCAAACATAGGCGGAGAGGTGTTCCGAATATCACTGGTAAAAAAGCTGGAAGTTCAAGTTCTATTCCTCGTTCAGATTTATCAAAAGAGTTGAGAAATTTGGCATTAAAACAAAAAGAATTGGAAGAAAGGAGAGTTAGCAAGAGGATCCTATTGGGGTTGGAAAAGGGGGCCAATGATCCATCCTTAGATGGTGGTGGCGATAAAGCAGGTGCAGAGGAAACTTTACATAGAGCTGCTAATGCGACAGCTGCCATGATGACAATGAAACCTGGTAGAAAGAAATATTCGTGGATGACGTCTAGTGCAGGAGGAACAGGTGGTGATGGTAGTGGGAAAGGAGGATCCGATCTGGATGGTAAAGGTAAGCAAAGTCCTGTAATATCAATAAGAGGTGATAATGGTCTTCGTTTTAGAGAGATTAGATCGGGGAATTCTATAGTTATGAAGGATATATTAGGAGCATTAGAAGATGAAAGAATGGGAACTGATAAAGCTATTGTTAAAGGATATGCCAAATTGAAAGATTAGTATCATGTGTTCTGTATATTATGTGTATAAAAGTAACTAAACGAATTGGAATGTTAACTTATTATATCTATATATAAACTATTAGCTTTAAGGGTATATATAAGGAATACCCTTATATATATATATTAATAAGCGTGTTTATTGATTTTGTTTGTTTGTGTGTCGCGTTGATTGAATTTGAAAAAAAATTGTAAACAAGAAATTTGTCTTAAGGGATGACTGGTGATATCCAATAGCTTTTGATATATATATATACTAACGTATAGATACTAAGAGATAGATACATAGATAGAGACGAAGATGGACTTTACGCTATCTTCGTACTTCAACTCATTTGATCTTGATAAAAACTATACAGTTGAGTTTTCCGATATCGAAGATAAATTAGATACCATTACCCATGCTTTGGCTAATACTCCTGATGAATTGGAACATAATGCTGACTTATTAGAAGATGTCATAGAATTAGCACATGGATTTGAATCTCTTGAACCTAAACTTCAAAATCAACTTATATATTTGATAAGTTCTTCTATTACAACTATTGCTCAATCAACTTTTCTTACTATGGAAAATAGTGAATTTCTTGATTCAATAAATTCAATAAAATCTACATTGGAAAAATATGGGTATTTAATGTTTGTTTTATTAAAGTATTTGGGCAAGAAGGACTTTTCTTATATTGGTGGGAAATCTCAGAAAAGTGTTCGTGCTGAAGATTTATCTATTTGGGAATCAAATTGTTCAGAAGTTGATATGTGTTTAATTGCAATCACCAATATCTTAAAGCTTGATCTAAGAAAGATATTTATAACTACTCCTGAACGAAATGGATATATTGAATTATTTACAAGACCAATTTTTAATCTTATGGAAAGTCCAGAAAGAATGAAAATGCCCCATATCAAGGATTTAATCTTTAAGATAATCGCAATTACTGTTAAAGATCATGGCCATGGAAGTATTGTTCAATATTCCTTAGTTCAATCATTTACTTTTTATCCTCATTTACCTGCTCATATGGCTGCTCTTTTACACTTGATTGCTGAGAAATATGAATATGAATTCCTTGCTGATGAAATACTTCGTCAAATTTCGCAAACCAATTTTAGTTCTAATGATAGTACTGGACCTCGTGCCATTTCCGAGTTTTTGATCAAACTTTCAGAATTAAATCCAAGGTTAATCCTCAAACAAATGACAAGTATTGCCCAATTACTAGATAATCAACTGTATACATTAAGATGTTCAGTGGTTGAAACATGTGGTAATATCGTAGTTGATATTATCAAACGTCAAGATCGAGAGCCACAAAATGCAGATGAAGATGAACAAAATATCATCGGTACGTCACCACAACAAATTGAAAAACTTCTTGACCTATTACAAGAACGGTTTTTGGATCAGAACCCATATGTGAGAACAAAAGCTTTTCAAGCATTGGCAAAAGTTACATCATTAGATGTAAAGCTTACTTCAAGAAGACAGAATATGATGATGCTTGCTGTTAGATCTTTAGATGATAAAAGTACGTTGGTTAGAAGAAATGCCATAAAGTTGATTTCTAAACTTGTGTTGAAGCATCCATTTCAAGGACCTCATGGGACTCAACTTGGATATACATTTTGGAAACAGCAATTAGATGAAGCTGAGCAAGAATTAATGCAATATCTACCACTTTCACCTAAAAAGAAACCTCAAACTGTTGATGATCTCGTTAATGTATTTTTAGAAGGAGAAGACTCTTCTGATGTGGAAATGCGTGAGGAAGAAGTTCATCAAGAGCAACGTAGCGATATTGTTCACGAGGAGGAAAATAATGGCGAAGTAAGCAGTGAAGATGAAGATGATCGCATGGCAGCATCCATGATTATTGAACAAGAACAAAACTTACCTGACCAAACTGTTCTAACCAGGGCTAAACTCAAACATAGCTATTACAAGGACGCCGTTGATTTCGTTAAGGCAGTACAACATGGGACCGAAGTAGTTTCTCGTTTATTATTTTCCAAAAATAGAAATGAAGCTATTGATTCCATGGATTTCTTAGTACTTGCCGACGCCTATGGAGTCAAAAATGCCAATATTGGGATCAGAAAGATGCTACATTTAGTCTGGATGAAAGGGTCTTCTGAAGAAGGAAAATCTGTATCTGATCATTTAATTGATTGTTATAAAAGTTTATTCTTGACGGCACCTGCTAGTGGCGATAAGTCGGAGAAAGCGGCATATATTGCCAAGAACTTGATTGGATTGACATTTGATGCTTCTATTGCCGATTTGGCCTCATTGGAAAAACTATTGGGGTTGATGTATATTCGACATTTGATAAATATTGATGTTATAACGACTTTATGGCAGATATATAGTATTGAGGCTCCGGAAGATAATGAAAATGAAACAATTAGAAAACGAAGAAGAGGAGCTGTTATAATCTTGGGTATGTTTGCTGCTGTGGATAATGAAATTGTGGTTCGTGGATTAGATTCATTATTAAACATTGGTTTAGGAGATAAGGGGAAGAAAGATTTAAGTTTGTGTAAATACACATGTATTGCTTTACAAAGAATTGTTCCTAGTGCAGCTAAACAGAATCTCTTGACTAATATTAGAATAGCTCGTGAAGAAGATGCAGTTTTGAAGTTGAAATCGGTTTTGTTGGATTATAATTCAAACCCTGAGTGGTATGCCGTCGCAGAACAAGCAATTGGCGCCATATATCAAGCTTCGTCGAACCCGGATAGTGTTTGTTCCGATGTTATCAAATTAAAATCAATTGCTGTGTTTAATGAATGCAAAGAAGGTGAATCCCAGGTGGTTGCACTCTCTCAATTATTATTTATTGTCGGACATGTTGCGATAAAAACAATAGTTCATCTTGAAAAACTTGAAGCTCAATTCAAAAAGAAGAAACTTGAAGTTGAGGCAAAGAATAAGAAACCCGAGAATCGAGCTAATAACCAGAATGAACCAACACCAGAAAATGAATTAGAAATGATTGGTGGAACTTCTGAAGATGATTTCACTGATGCTGTTGTTCATGTCAAAGAGCGAGAATTGTTATATGGAGAATATTCTCTATTGGCTAGGTTTGGTCCATTAGTTAACAAGATTTGTTCTGATAATAAGAATTATGATGATAAGACTTTACAAAGATCTGCTGTATTATGTTTGGTGAAATTGATGTGTGTATCTTCAATATATTGTGAGGAGAATTTACCCTTGTTAGTTACAATAATGGAAAAATCGAATGATCCATATATTAGATGTAATTGTGTTTTAGGCTTGGGTGATATGGCTGTATGTTTCAACAATATTGTGGATGAGAATACCGATTTCATATATCGTCGTCTTACTGATCCAAGTATTATGGTTCAACGTACTTGTTTAATGACGGTAACGTTTTTAATTTTGGCAGGACAAGTTAAAGTCAAAGGGCAATTGGCATCTATGGCTAAATGTCTTGAGAATCCTGATCAAGGAATCAGTGATATGTGTAGGTTATTCTTCACCGAGTTGGCATCGAAAGACAATGCAATTTATAATGGGTTTATCGATATTTTCAGTGGGTTATCTACTGATGATACCTTAAGTAAGGATTCTATGAAGAGAATTATTAGATTTTTGATTTCATTTATTGAAAAGGAGAAACATCAAAAACAATTATCAGAAAAGTTATTAGTAAGATTGAACAAATGTCATGATGAACAAGAATGGAATGATATTGCGTTTGTGTTGAATACCATACCGTATAAGAATGAGAGTATAACAACTGCTTTAGATGATGGATTTAAGTTGGTTCTGGCAAAGGAGTGAAGAGAAGACAATGTATTGTAAATTAGTATTAGGTTGATAGGTTATAGCATTTAATGTATAAATTATTTGATGACATGATAAGTGTCGCGATAATTGGTATGTGTCGCGACAATTACTTTTTCTGTCGTGTTGTCAATGACCGTTTGTTATTTTTCACTCACCACGTGATTTCTTATAATTTATAAGTTTAAAATGTTGAATGACCAATTCATATCTAGCTTTTGCAAGTTTTACGCTTTAGTTTGTATGCCAATAGATTGAACAATGATTGCTGTAATACAAGATGGCATCAGCTACTTGCTGAGTGTCGTTGGTTTAGACGAAGCAAGTTTGAAGGTATTAATTTGTACACTTTTATCATTTCCATTTAGTATTATTTATAAGAGATTACCTGATCATGATTATTCATTAAAGAATTGGTATAATGTTTTAGTATCAGCATTTTATATATTTGGTATTTTGAATTTACGTTTAGGTTTAGTAACCTTGTTAATCTCCTCAATGGGATCCTATCTCATTACCAGATATGTTAGAACACCTTCAATGCCATGGATCAATTTCTCATTCCTTATGTCTCATATGGCTTATAGTCATATCAAACTCCAATTCTTTTCTGAATATAACCATCAAGTGATTGATATTACTGGTGCCCAAATGATTCTTGTTATCAAATTGTCTGCATTCGGTTGGAATATATATGATGGACAACAACCTCCTGAAAGTTTAACTGATTTTGCTAAATCTAGAGCAATTAAGAACCATCCAAATTTATTACCGTATATTGGTTATACCTTCTTTTATGCATCCTTATTGACTGGTCCAGCATTTGATTACGCCGATTATGATAGATTTATTCATTCAACTTTATTCGATGATGTTCCTGAATCAAAACGTCCCGGAAAGCAAAAAAAGAGACGTATTCCAAGAAGTGGAATTCCAGCATTGAAGAAAACTTTACAAGGCTTTGGTTGGGCATTTTTATTGTTTCAAGCTCCTAAATATGTTAGTGTCAAATATTTATTAAGTGATAAATTTGTAACTGAACATGGTTTCATTTATAGAATTTTTTATCTTTGGGCAATGTCACTTAATTATAGATTGAAATATTATGCCATTTGGTCAATTGCCGAGGGTGCGTGCATTACATGTGGTATTGGATATAATGGATATGATACTGAAACCGATACATTTAAATGGAACAGAGTACAAAATATTGATCCTATTGCATTTGAAACTGGTCAGAATGTTCATGTTTGTTTAGAAGCATGGAATATGAATACCAATAAATGGTTAAAGAATTACGTTTATTTAAGAGTTGCCAAAAAGGGTAAAAGACCTGGATTCAAAAGTACAATGTTTACATTCTTCACAAGCGCTTTTTGGCATGGTACTCAACCTGGATACTATTTGACTTTTGTTGGTGGTGCTCTTTTACAAACTGTTGGAAGAATTTGTAGAAAGAATTTCCGTCCAATTTTCTTGGAAGCTGATGGAAAGACGGCAAAACCTACTAAAAAAGTGTATGACCTTGTTTGTTGGATCATGACTCAATTAGCATTTGGATTTTATACTCAACCATTTGTGCTTTCAAGTTTTAGTAATTCTTTGCATTGTTGGGCTTCTGTCAACTATTATCTGTTAATTGGTACAGTAGCTATCTTATTTGCATTTAAAGGACCTTATGCTAAACAAGTGACTAATTTCTGCAAATCATTCCATCCAAAACCTGTATCAGCTGTACCTACTGAAGCCGCTAAGGATGCCACAAAAGATAAATACAAATTATCCACTAAGGAATCAGAATTGGTTCATCAACATTTGCAAGCACAAGGATTTGAAAGTCCAACTTTGGGTCTTCCACCTATTGATATCTTAGAAAATGTACATAAAGAAGATATTGATAAGGAAATTGATGATTTAAGAAATGCTTGGGTTTCATTCAAAGAACGTAGACATTCAATTTCTGAGAATGATTTTGAAGGACTTAAGAATGCATATAATAATTTCAAGAATGAGATTAATGAAATATATATCTCGAAGAAGCAAGAGATCTTAAACGAAGTTAGTCCTGATAGCAAGAAACATCAATAGAGAAGAACAATTTTTACCACACTTGTCTTAGCTAATGATTCTCTGTTTTTTTAATGAGGGTATGTAGTTTTAATTATGTAGTTATAGCACATTGTAGGGAAGATTGTTTCCCATAATCATTTTGAAAATTAGTAGAAATACCATCGAGTGGGGTGTATATCTAACGGAATTGTTGCATAAGAACCAGCCTTTTATTAGATTTACCAATGTTATAATAATTGAATCTGGACCAAAAAAAGGTATTGAATTACCTTTTGGTCGAAATTATCTCTAACAAGGAAACTAATTAATTAGTAAAAAATCTGTTCAATTCAACAATTAAAGTGAATATCAAACCCTTTTAATTCAAGAACTAATTATTCAAATGGCTACTGCCCATGACAGTACCTTCTGTAGTGTTGCATTTTTTTGGTTTAGAAAAGAATAATCTACTAGAATGATTTACGTACAAATCCTCTTATTCTTCGCTGAAATTTGTCTCTATACTCGTGTATACAATCACTTTATCTTTAAATCTATTCACTAAATATCGTAACTATCAACCAGTTTATTCACAAAAATTTTCACGCATTGGCAGGAAATTGCGAGTCATCCATTTAGAATTTTATTAGGTTTATTTAAATAATGTTCCTACATATAGGAAAAGCACTATACTACGGAAGTTACAGAGCCATATTTGGTGTACTATGTAACCGAACTATAGGAGAAATATTCTTCTTACTACTATTTATTGCAGTTAACCTATTTATAATTATCCCAATTGGAAGTATTGCATTGATTATTTAAGTCTAATTTACCAATAAACTAATCTTCATTTGTCGCTTCTCAAAAAATAATGTTCGCACTCACCCGAAAAAAAAAACTTTTGGGTTTTATCAATTCCATCAGAAAAAAAAATAGCCATTGAAAAATGAAAAATTGAAAAAAAGCTTATCCAGCTTTACAACCAATTGGAGTCAACCGTTCTTTGAAACCTTATCAAAAGGAAAAGGGTTCAAGTGAGATTTTGCAAATTATACTTTGATAAAAGTCACGCAATAAAACTAGTGGCAATTAAGAGTTAAAGAGAGAGACTTCTTGTGATTTAAATTTCCCGTGTCATTTAAATCATAATTCTGTACATAGATATATAAACCCCCCCCTCCGCCATTCAAGAACAATGTTAAGGAGCTTCAAGCAAACCAATGCTCTCTATAGAGTAATGAGTATACGTTCAAACTCAACTTCCACTTCAAAGTCCCCAACTGGTGTGGTCTTTATGAATATGGGTGGTCCTTCTAAAGTCAGTGAGACCCGTGACTTCTTACACAGATTATTCTCAGATCCTGATATTTTACCATTTGGAATCTTTCAAAAGCCATTGGCAAATTACATCACTTATACAAGAACACCAAAAGTGGCCCAACATTATGAAGAAATAGGTGGTGGTTCTCCAATTAGAAGATGGACCGAACTTCAATGTTCAAAAGTCTGCGAAATCCTAGATAAAACAAATCCTGAATTTGCTCCTCATTTACCATATGTTGCCTTTAGATATGCTAATCCTTTAACTGAAGAAACCCTTGGGAAGATGAAGAAAGATGGTGTGAAACGTGCAGTTGCATTTTCCCAATATCCCCAATTTTCTTACACTACAACGGGATCTTCGATGAATGAATTATATCGTCAAACCTTAAAAGTTGATCCTGAAAGATCAATTGAATGGAGTTTTATTGATAGATGGCCTCAACATAAAGGTTTAGTCACTGGGTTTACCAACCATATTAAAGAGAAATTGGCCGAATTTCCTCCAGATAAAAGAGATGATGTAGTAATCTTGTTCTCCGCCCATTCTTTACCGATGGATATTGTTAATTTGGGTGATTCATATCCAGCAGAAGTTGCAGCAACTGTATATAAGATTATGGAAAAACTTGAATTCTCGAATCCGTATCGTTTAGTTTGGCAATCTCAAGTTGGACCTAAGCCTTGGTTGGGTGCACAAACTAAGAAGATTGTTTCTAAATTAGAGAAACGTGATGATATTCCAGGAATTGTTCTTGTTCCAGTTGCATTTACTTCTGATCACATTGAAACTTTACATGAAATTGATATTGAACTTATGGAAGAACTTGATAATCCAAATAAAGTCAAACGTGCACAATCATTAAATGGTAACCAAGTATTTATTGAAGGGCTAGCAGAATTGGTCAAAGATCATTTACACTCCGGTAAGAGATATTCCAAGCAATTGGAATTGGATTGTATCTTAGGTGGTGAGAGAGCAACTGGAACATTTAAACATCCAAGTGAAATCTTTGGCAAGGCCAAATAAATAATTTTAGTATTACACCCTAATAAAATGTTCTATTCTACGTTTTATATTGCTAATCCGAATATTCATCATCAGGATCGAATAAATCTAAATTGAGATCTGTAGCCTGTTGTTCTTCTTTCTTCTTCGGTACCTCTTCTCCATAAACATATGACCCTCTACGCGAACGAAGTTGAGGTCCAGCTACAGGCTCTTCGGAAATTCCGCTCTTTTCTTCCTTTTCCACTTGCTCCTCCTCCTCCTCTTTTTGTGCTTCCTCTTCTTCCTCTCCTAATTCATTCTTGATAATTTCTTCTGGTTGAAGCGAACTCTGAGCCAACACTCCTCTTCTTAATGCATCTTCAGCTGGCCAAATATAATTATTAGGATGGATTTGAAATGGCATATTTCCCATAGTAGCTGGAGTTTTGGTGAACTTGGCCAATTTCATGGCATATTTCAAAATATCAGCAATATCGCAACCTTGATGGCTTGCTAACGTTGTCGACTTTTGAAATCTTGTAGGCAATTTGGGTAGATTTCGAAGTTCATTACGATATTTGATCAACTCTTTCAAGATATGTTTTGATTTCTCATCAAGGGTCTTGTTTTCACGAGATAGACTTTCGACTTGATAACTATATTGGCGATGTTTATCAAGATCTTCAATCTTCAGTTTTAATATATCATTCACTTCTATTATTTGTCTAACTTTTTCTACAATTTCCTCATCTCGAAATTTGGAAATATCATTCGAGATTGAATTTAATAATGATTCAAATTCATTGACTTTTTGTACAATTGGTAACTGTTCAAATCTTTCAAGTTCCTCCTTGGTTCTAATCTTACTATTCTCATTCCCTGAGATTATGGGAAGGTTTCTGATTGGATTGAGTGATGATACATGTGTAGTTGATTGGGAGGCAGCTGATGGAGTTGATGGAATTGAAGTTATGTTTTGTTGGGATGTTGATGATAGTTGGTTTAGTCTCGCGGATGAGCCTATGCGTGATACTGGAAGTGATTTGAACTGTGTATCCTGTGGCTTTCTATATGGTAGCATTATGTGATTGGGAGGTTGGAAGGTTGTTGGTGATGGTGATGGTGGTGTTTGGTGATAAACTTTGGCGATTGAAAATTGAAAACTCAAATCTTTTGTGTATTATTTCCATCAAACTGTATGAAGAAAAATTAAGTTTTAGTGACGTTTAAACCATTTCGGTAAACTATGACAAGAATGAGGTTTAGGTAACAGATGGTCAAGAGAAAGCAAAATGTCTTTGAAGATCTACAACTGGAATCAGAAGATGAACAACAACAACCAGTTGTGAAAATGCCAAAGAAAATATTCAAACCACCGGGAGAATCCCAATCTTCAATCGATACCTCTGAACCACCACCGACGACAGAAGATTACATGGACTTCAACCCAATAGAAGAACCACATGTTACTCTAGAACTTCCAAATAATACACCAACAGACATAAAGACATCTCTATTCACCCAGCAAAGCAAAGGCCAAAGCATGTCTATTGGGTTATCAATCATGCAAAAGATGGGGTACAAGGTTGGTCAATCATTAGGAATGAAGAATTCGTCATCTACGGGTATGACTGAGCCTATCTTGGTCGAGCCAAGGAAAGGAAGAATGGGATTGGGTGGTGAAAAGAGATCACAGCAGTCAATTCAACCACTAAAGTATTTCGAAGAAAAGGCTATTGAATTGAAGGAAAGGATGACGGGTAAACAACACCGCGAAGAAATGATTGGTGAAATACGTAAGCTAATGAAATTGAGTCTAGAATTGAGTGGAGAATTGGATCGTTATCATGATGATAATGATCTTAAAACCATTAATGAATTATGGAAACCATATTTATATGAATTTGAGGCAAAGCGCCATAAGGCAAGGTGGAAATCCTCTGATGAAAAATACAAGAAATCGAAATTGGAATCACTTTCTTTTGAAGACCAAATAGGTGATGATATTGAGCATAGACACTCGGATTTGCTAGAATACTTACGAGACAAACAATCTTATTGCTTCTATTGTGGAACCAAATACAATGATCAAACCGATCTACTACAAAATTGTCCTGGAAAACTCCGTGATGTGCATTTAGAATAATTAAAAAAAAAATAGCTAATAAATAGAGGATTCAAATACTTCTTCTCTATGCATTCTGGATTGTGTATATGATTCATTAATTGCATTTGTTGAAACCATTTCACTTGCATCTGGACGTTGGGAGAACTGAAGGATATCATTTTTGTCCAACTTATCCAATCTTTGATTATCATAGTAGCCATTACTTGAATATATTATCGGAACTTTATTTGACTTTTCATATACGCTGTTTCTCTCTACACTTGGATTATAATTTACTGAATGATCCTGGACCGTAACACTCTTACCCCAACTTATTTTCAAACGACAATCATTAATAATCTGGCCATGTAACCATAATAGAGCGGCCTCAGCAGATGATCGTAAATAATACTTGATATATCCCGTTTTCAAATCATCAGAAATTTGACAATAAATTAAATCCCCAAATGCAATAAAATGTCGCTCAAGTTCAATCTCGGTCAATTTTGATGATATCCCACGAATTACCAAACTGGTATTGTGGGGATCAGTGAATTGATTGAGTTCTGGCTGCAGCTGTGGTACTTGAATTCTCCTATAATCCAACCTTTGCGCTACCACAGCTCCGGATTGAGTAGTTTCACTCGAGGAGCTAGATGCGACTCCGACTCTGATCTGTTTGGTTCCAATAGTTACTCCATTCATCTCCGTGAGGGCCTTGTTGAATGCATCTGATGAGAAAAATCTTACAAATCCAAACCCTTTACTCTTTCCTGTATTGAGATCCATGATCACTCTTGCCAGCTTTATCTGATTGGGGAATTTGGAATTGAATTTGTCATATAATAAGACTTCAGAAACTTCAGGAGCAATATCCCCAACAAACATCGAATAATCATTAGCACTGGTATTGGATGTGGACCCTGTGCCAGCACCACCACCTCCTCTATATTGATAAGATCCACTACTGCTGTTATTGCTTCCCCCACTACCTGCATGATTTAATTTAAATATTCTTGTTGAACCTGGAACCTGTTGACCATTTCGTTGCATTGCCAAATCAACTGCGTTTTGATCTTTGAAACTAACAAAACAATATGATGGTTTATTAGGGTTAAATCTATCACGGATAGTTTTCACTGATGTTGGTTTTTCCACTAATGCCATCCATATTTGTTCGATTGTTTCTTCTGTCCATGTTGGATCTAAATCACCCATCCATAATTGAAATTGTGTGTTTGAAGAATATCGCGATCCATATTGATTGTATACATTCTGTCTAGATTGGAATGAGGATGAAGATTGTGATGGTTTGTATTGTGAGCCCGATTTATATGGAGTTCGTGGGGTGGTTGTTCTAGAAGTTGATGATGGTCGATTGTAATTACGGTTATCTTGGCCTTGATATCGATTGTTGGAGCTGCCACTTCTTGAAGAATCGTAGATTTGATAGCTCTGTTGTTGTCTAGATTTATCTCTTGGGGTGTAATGATCACTCGACCTTGGTCGGTAGGTTGAACTGTTGTATGACATTCGTGAAACTATTGAATTTGGACGACGTAATGTTATTGCAAGGTAGGAGAAGTTTATAAGTCATCGATTTGAATGAGGAAAAAACCCGTTGCGAATTAATTTTTCCAATCTTTGGGGATCAATTTATTATAATACCAATCCAATTTCTTTCTATTAGTCTTAATCCATTGATGATCAAAGCATTCTTCAATACTCATTCGATATTTCGGATTGACTTTGAGTAGCTTTCTTATGAAATTTTTTGCAAAAGATGTAGTTTTTTGAAATTGTGGTTTGTTGAAATTCAATTTACCATATCTTGCCACTCTAATCATATTTCGTTTGTCACCATCAGCATAGAATGGAGAAATTCCTGATAAGAGGATGTGGCAAATTACCCCGAGTGACCAGATATCGCATTTATAATTATATCCATCATGGGGAATTTGCAGCAGAATGCAAGGTTCAAATTTTACATTATTGGAAAATACTTCTGGGGCGCAATACTCAATTGTTCCAACGCAAGTATCAGTAGTTTGTTGTGAATTGTCGAGATACTTTGCAATTCCAAAATCACATAAATATATCCTTGACTGTGGGATAGGGAGCTCTAATAGGATGTTATCGAGCTTAAGATCCCTATGTACGATGAATAGTTTTCGATGTAAAAAGTCCAATGCTTGCATTAATTGGAATATTATTAGGATTGTTTCTTGTTCTGAAATTGGTTTCAAGAACTTCCCATGCATTAAATAAGAGAACAAGTCACCTCCACATATTAAATCTTGAAATATATATAAATTCGAGCCAATGGTTATAGCGTCGTGAACTTTGATTATGTTGGGCTAAAAAGAATCGTTAGTAAAGTGTTCCTGTTGGGTGTCTGCTTGCAAAAGAATGTATAAACGTACATGTCTAACTTCAAACAACAAGCTGGATTCATCCTTTTTAGTGGAAATAGAGGATTGAAAATAGTTTGAATGTGAATTTGAAATAATTTTTACAGCAAAGAGACCTTTGGTAGTTTGTTTAGTTGCAACGTATACTGAACCAAAAGACCCCGATCCGATTAGTTTATTAGTAACATCCCAACCTTCAATCATAGAATCGTAATTTACCAGGCAAGAAATATTGTATCTAATACACTTGAAGGTTAATTTAGCTGCCATTTTGAATTCAAGAACATCACCATCTTCTAGAATAACTGTATTCCCTTTTCCTATTTCTTCTTCATTATGAATTATTCCATTTCTTGAAGAATCGTGGAAGTAGAATAGTGGAGGAGTATCTTCGTCAAATTGAACTGACCATAATATCCCATGAATCAATGAGATGTATTCACTTTCAATATGTAGGTTACATGTTTTGGCTCTGCCAATTTTAAAAACTTCTTGAGTATTCAATGGAATGTTGCAGTAACAACGTGTAGAAAAATTTGTTGAAGATGTATGGAAATTGAATAGAGTATTATTCAAAGGTATGATGTCTATGGATGCGAGTGTAGTCATAAGTTGGGCGAGTGAATTGGTGTGTTTTACAACAAGGATAGAAGTAAGTAGTAGCAATTTTTTGCAACCAATTTTTTTGGTTTTTCTAACAAAATTCTTACCAGTATCAGTGAAAATCTTAAGCTATAGGAGATTTCGGTTGCTTTTGTAGGAAAGCATTACATAGAGTAAATTGAACTTCTCAAGAACGCTAAAGAATTCTTGCATAATATAAGGTTTAATGTAAGTGATTTAACTGTTTTGCTGAGAGATACTTTACATTTGGTCAATTGAATCTTGGGAACATTTCTGTTTTATTAAATTTATACCAATTATATAGATAAGTTATGACAAGTATTTGAACTACTGTTCCTACAAGCAAAACATGAGTCACCCTAACGTTGACCATATGCTTTAGTGGCATATTGACCATCAATAACAATAATATCTTGAGGACGGTAATTAAAAGTTCTGTTAAAGTATTCTTCCAAAATGTTCTCAACGCCCTTAGAATATCTTTCTTGAGCATCTAAAGAAGTACCTGAAACATGAGGAGTCATGGCATTACCACCACCATATGGATTTCTCATAGTAATCCAAGGATGGTTCTTTGGTGGTGGTTGAGGATACCAGACATCACCACCATATCCACCCAAATGGCCAGAATTGACAGCATCAGCAACATCTTGTTCAACACAGATTGCACCTCTTGCAGTGTTGACTAAATAAGCACCTGGTTTCATTTTTGCAATGAGTTCCTTGTTGAACAATCCTTTGGAGGATTCGTGTAATGGACAATTGATGGTTACAATATCAGCTTGGGAAACCAAATCTTCCAATTTTTCAACTCTTTCAACAATGTTATCAACTCCATTGAATAATTTGGAAGCTTCATTAAGCTTTTGAATAGCTTGAGGAGGTAAACCTTGATAATCAAAGTACAATAATTTCTTTGGATTAAATGCAATCATTCTTTCCAAAATACGATAGCCAATTCTACCTGCACCAACAGTTGCAACAACTTTTCCCTCCAAATCGTATTCTTGCTTGGCAACACCAGCAATATCCCATTTTCCTTGGATAGCCATTTCATGAGCAGGAACAAAGTTTCTTACCAAGGTTAAAATAGTCATCATTGCATGCTCAGCAACAGATTGGACATTGGATCCAGTAACTTCCAAAACGGCAATACCGCGTTCGTTGGCAGCATCTAAATCAACATGATCAGAACCGACACCTGCAGTAATTGCAATCTTCAAGTTTTTAGCCTTGGCAATTCTTGAACGAGTTAAATAAGCAGGGAAGAATGGAGTGGTGATGACAATTTCAGCATCTTCTAACTCTTTATCGAACTGAGATGATGGTTCTGGGTCCTTTTCGGTGGTGGTGACAAGTTCGTAACCATGGGATTCAATGTACTTACGAAGACCAAGTTCATTTTCAATTGCACCTAATAATTTAGGCTGATCCTTAGCGTGTTGACCACCTTGGTAGAGAACTAATAAAACTTTAGCTTTAGTCATGATTGAAATAAGATTGAGATTTAAATTGAGTGAGTTTGTTGATTTTGTTGACAACAGAAGAAAAGAATTGATGGATGATGATAGGGAAATCAATATGCATTTATAGCAAAACTTAGAGCTTTCTGGGTATATCTTGAAACATGAGTTAAACGGTAGGGAGATTGAGTTTCCGAGTGATTTTTCAAGGTAGCTTCTTTATAGAATTGTTCGTCAAATTGAAAGTATACGGTAAGTTTTTCCTGTGCCCCTTCACATAAACTTGATTGCGATTAATTTTAAATGTTCCAGTGGCTGCGAAAATTAAACGCCTCGGATCTTGTATCATGATTCCGTTTAACCACCAAGTGAAAAAAATTACTCGGATTAGTTTTACCCTTATTGAAAGAAATCGGATAGATCTTTAAATTTTCTAATGCTAATTACATTGAAGTCGGACATGGGAGTGTAAATCAGTAATTTAAAACATCAAAAGGAATAGTGGTTTACTCAAGCTTTCGTGGCTCCAACCGTATAGTATAAGGATGTTCTGTTTGTATGACAACATCAATCCTATTATACAGAAGTTTATATCTCCAAAGGTTCCCACCAATATAAAACTACTCAATATTAGGAACAAGCACCTTAAATGTAAAAATGGGACTTTGTCATGGTATTCCACATATACTTTCTGCATTCAAAATGGAACTGATGATTCCTGCATAATGGCCATTCTAAATCGATAGTCGTGTTTGGACACAAAACATTTATTTTGAACTTTTTACACTACTTTGCTCAGTGTCTTTGCTCAAAGAAAAATTTCAATGAAGCTTACAAGCAGTAGCTTTGCTGATATATCCCGATAAAAGGTCAATTACAGGGTGTAATTCCTAATATACAAATACATACTGCCAATGTTGTCAAGATTACTGAGATCCTACGGAAGAATAGCATTCAAGAGATTCCAACATACTGCACAAGCAGCCAAAGAAACTACTTTTAATAACAAACATAATTTCAACTTAAATCCACCACCAGTACATGAATACTGGGAAATTCATAATTCAGCTTATCTATTCTTGTTGGTTCCTGTTTTTATCGGTGTTTCATGTGGCGCTAAATGGGCTGCTACTGAACTTGATGGTTGGAGTTCATTCTTGGAATTTGCTAATGGTCCAGATTCTCCAATGAAAGATCTTAAATACGGTGAAGCTCAACTTTCGGCCAGAAAGCAATAAATTAGTGATTATATCACAAGAGAAGGTACATTTTGCATAGAAGAATCATCCCCAAACTTCTTGAAATACTTTAATGGTTAAAAGGAGAAAGAGACATCATCCTTTTTTATTTATTTCCTAATTTGTATGAGATACTACAGCAAGTTAATCCCGATATCGGTCTAGTTTTCATTCTTATATAATCTTTCTACATATCATTACATACGTCTTTTAACGATATTTGCTTTTAAAAGTGTTGAATATGTATATATATTGTTGATGTAGATTTAAATAAACAGCCAGATGTTATAATTAACCTTGATGTAATATGCAGTACTATTTTTTTCGCAATCAATTTTATTGGTTCCCTTTATTCATTCACTAAGAAACACCAACTGAAAAAAAAAATTGCATACAATAAACTTGAAACATTAAGTGAAGATAACCCTTATCCCTTTTACATAGGAGGAACAACACATAATAATGATTGGAAGATTGGGATTGAAAAACACCGCCAGAGTGTTGGTAAACAGAAGAATTGGCTTCAATTTACTCGCTACTACTACAAGAAGAACATTGGCTACAAAGAAGCCAGAAACTATTATTGACCACATAACCAATGAAGAAATTGTATTAACAGACCCAAACCGTCCTCAAATGGGTAATTATCCAAATATCGAACCAAAGTTGGCTCAAGACAAAGACCCTTATACTAAATATGATGATCCTCAAAATAGAAGAAATAAGGATGAACCATTGAATTTCGATTCAGATTTATATGATATTTGGTCGCCAGATAGCTGGAATCAGGTATCTGATGCAACTGCTTTAAAACATAATGCCATCTTCTTTGGTTCTATCTTTGCATTCGCTGCTTTGATTGCTTACTTCCAATTAAACCCTGAAAAGCCAGCTATGATTAGGTCTTATCCTTACAATGGGTTAGCTCAATCTTTAGGAGCAAAGGATGAGAAAGATGCATATCTTTTCCAAGCTAAAGTTGACCACACTGCAGAAGAAGAATGCGGTATCTTAGCTGAAGATCCAGAAGTAGTTAAACAAACTGAAACATACTTGAAAGCAAATGCTGGCTTTATTAAAGTTTAAAAAATGTTTTAAAATACACGATTCAATGGATTGACGAACTTTACATTTAATTGAAAGGAAAACAGAAGACTATGCCAATGCGATAATGCTCTACAGTAATTAAGATCGAATTCTGTTTCCCATCATATTTCAAACCACGTTTTTTTATATTTTCAGTTATTTTGTTTTTACTTCCGCAACTCAACTCAACCCCCTTCTCAGAAAACCCTATTTTAGCATTTTCATAACTGTTTATTATTAGTATTTAATAAAACAATTGTATATTTATTGAACCTCATTAAAAGGTCACTCTATATCGTAGGTTCCCTCTTGCCCAGATACAAACACACCTAATAGGTGAAAAATATGTATCTATTATCCTGTATATAACGCGTTCCTCGTTTTTTTTCTCTCATACAAATCCATTTTTTTTACAACCAAAATAATAAATCTTTAATATGGAGAGCATATGGTTCAGAATACAACCATCTAAGAAAGGAGAGATTCGTGAAATAATTATGCCAGTGACGGAGGGACGACGTAGACTGACTAGGTTGAGTCTGCACCCAACTAATAATGAACCACCAAGAAAAACAACCATCATTGAATCAGAAGAAACAAAAGCAACATCATCATCATCGATCAATGGCAGTAAGAAAAGAAAACTAAATAGAAACATCAAAGCAAGCCATCAACCTCATGAAACTAAAGAGGCTCAATTGTCGCATATAATGACGGATTTCAAATTTGCAGTTAGTGAATTATTTGCATTGAAACAATATAAGTCAATAGTGTATTACAATCCAGCTGATTATTCTCATTTGACTTCAAAAGCACAAATTCCTGTTCAATTTGAAGAATTTATAAAAGATGAAAAGTATAGATTGTTTTGGGATGAAGAAATGGAAAACGATAAAGAAATAGAGACATTACCTTTACGATTTCAAAAGAAAATGCTAGCTGAACGGGAGAAGGCTTTGTTGGACAGATTCCCATTTCGGAATGAAGTAATTCAAATGAGTAACAACGAGGAATTAAACATTCTTAATAAACTTGAAGCTAAGCCTGTACCCTCTCATAAACCAAAACCAAAACTCGAAGCACAACCAGTACAAGAGCAAGTACAAAGCCCCATTCGAGCATCAAAACCAGGTCCAGGAAGGTCCCTGGAAAAATCAGGACCTGCAAAGTCAATTGTAAAGCCCGGGCGTAGGGGAAGGCCTCTGAGAAAGGAAATTTTGGAGGATGAAGAACTGCCGGAAGTCAAAGAAGAGCAATGGGAAGCCCAAGAAGAAGAAGTGGAGGACGGGGAGGAAGAAAAAGAATTTGAGCAAGAGCCTAGTTCGAAATTAAAGAGTATAAAATATTCTATACCGCCAGCATTTGTTACTCATCCGTCGCATATACCGAAATGGAAACCTGAACAGCAACATTCATTCGAGAAAATGGCCGAGGGAGAAGAAAGTAAGATAATTGAGTATGAGCCCTTGCCCTTATCAATTCTCCAGACCAAGGATCAAATTACATTAGCACCAGAAGTCACAAGCAAACTTCAACTGTTCTTGGATAACAAATTTAAAACTCCCATTATTGATGAAGCAAATATGCCTGATTTTAACTATACCGCTGAAGAATACGAGACTATTATGCATCAACAAGAATCTTTGTTTAGGAGTATTCAACATAAGGTCACCATAGAGAATAGTTTAGAATTTAATGGAGAAAAGATAGAAAGACGTAAAGTAGTACTACCACAAACATCAACAAGACTTACTGATCCTTTTAGATCAACAGCTACTTTACACCCAAAACTGCAAGGTGTCCAGAACACCTATACTCATCACGATCACTTAATTTCTCAGGGTATTTCCTTTTCAAAAGTGCACCAACAAATGCGAAGACAGCATCAATTAAGGACAAGAAAGATCGCTCTGATGATTGAACAGTATTTCAAAAAGAAAAAAGGTGAAAAGGAAAGACTTGCTAGAGAACGAGAACAAAATCTTAAGAAGATCAGTAGAATGGCCATGCAAGCGGTTAGGAAAAGATGGAATCAGGCATATAAGGTTTATAAATATATCCAGAGTGAGAAAGAAGAAGAGCTTAAACAAATTAAAGGTAGAGAACATTTAAGTCAAATGTTGGAACATTCCACTCAGTTATTGGAAGCTCAATTAAATACATCATCAAGAGAACCAACGGTTGATATAACCACTGCCGATGAACGAAGTGGAGAAGAGTCAGAAAATTTTAGTTCAAGTTCAGATGAAGAAGATGAGACGACAAAGGCTGAGGAAAATGATGATATGAACCTAACTGTAGAACAGTTAAAAAGCAAATACGCCAGCATGGAAGTAACAGGATCTTCCACAAATGCGTCGGACAGTGGGCTGGATGAATCCGAAAAATCATTATCTGTCATGGAACCATACAGCTCCCAACAAGAGCAACTGGAAAGTGATGACGAAGAAGAAGGAGATGGAACGGACGTTAGCCGTGGTCTCGCTTCCTTATATGGAGCTGATGAAGTCTCACAAAGTCCCGCTCGTGTTGAGGAATATACAGAAGAACAATTGAAATTGATTGAAAAACTAAACAAAGAAGCAGAATCGACAAAGAACTCGATATTGGATTCAGATGAAAGTAGCGATATGATGTCGGATTCTGAATTATTTGAAAGTGAAGACGAGGAAGAAGAAGAGGATGAAGAAGCTAATGGGGGTATAGAAACTCCAAAGAGTGGTTTAGCTAGTCTTTTCAATGCCCCAGGTAACCATGATGAATCCAGCGAAGCTGAAGATTTTGAAATGTCCGATGCAGGAAATGAAAGCGATGATGAACTCATGTCGGAAAGTGAGAACGATCAAGCAAACGACGAGAATGAAACAAATGGGCATGTGAAAGCAGAGGTTGAAAAAGTACCACAAGAAGATGATGACGAAAGTATGGAGGTTATCAATGGGTCCAAAGTTAGAGATGTGCCTATTCCATCATTGTTAAGAGGAACATTGCGTCCATATCAGAAACAAGGTCTTAATTGGCTTGCTAGTTTGTATAACAATAATACTAATGGGATTCTTGCTGATGAAATGGGGTTGGGTAAAACTATCCAGACAATTTCGTTGTTGTCATATTTGGCTTGTGAACATCATATATGGGGACCGCATTTGATTATTGTTCCGACTTCGGTCATGTTGAATTGGGAAATGGAATTCAAAAAATTTGCACCAGGATTCAAATTATTAACCTATTATGGTTCACCGCAACAAAGAGCCCAGAAAAGAAAAGGCTGGAATAAACCTGATGCATTCCATGTTTGTATTACATCATATCAATTAGTTGTGCAAGATCAACAGTCGTTCAAACGAAGAAGATGGAGATATATGATTTTGGATGAAGCTCATAATATCAAGAATTTCAGATCTACCCGTTGGAGAGCATTGTTAAATTTTAATACTGAGAATAGATTACTTTTAACTGGTACTCCGTTACAGAATAACTTGATGGAGTTATGGTCATTGTTATATTTCTTGATGCCATCATCAAAAGTCAGTCAAGCAATGCCTGAAGGGTTTGCCAATTTGGATGACTTTCAGCAATGGTTCGGAAAACCGGTGGATAAGATATTAGAACAAACAACTATGGGAGCTAATTCGGATGTAATTGATGAAAATGAACGAGCTATTCTGAAGATGGACGAAGAAACTAGAAATACAGTTGCAAGATTACATCAAGTTCTCAGACCTTACTTATTACGTCGTTTGAAAAAAGATGTGGAAAAGCAGATGCCGGGAAAATATGAGCATATTGTATACTGTCGGTTATCGAATAGACAAAGGTTCTTATATGATGATTTTATGTCAAGAGCCAAAACGAAGGAAACGTTGGCTTCTGGGAATTTCCTTTCGATTATTAATTGTTTAATGCAACTTAGAAAAGTATGTAATCATCCCGATTTATTTGAAGTTAGACCGATAATCACATCATTTTCCATGCCTAGATCGGTGTCTTCATATTATCAAATTACCAATGACTTAGTAAGAAAACACGTAGAAAATGACAATTTCAAGAAGGATGTCGATTTTGGTGTTTTAAATCTTGATATTACAAATGCTGAAGGGTTAAACTACTTTGTTGCACAGTCTTGTGATAAATTGAAATCATCCAAACCTTTTCAAGGTCAGATAGAAAAATTGGCTTTATTGGAGAAAGAATTGGATACCAGTGCAAATGCAGATATCAGTGATTATGTGGATTTTTATCAGCATTTGAAAGCTGATGAACAACGCGAACTTAGAGAAAAACTATCACATGTTTTATACTTAAATTCATTGAGATGTGGTCGTAAACCCATCTATGGACAATCCTTGCAACGTTTCCTTACCACAAAGAAGATCACTCATGAAGAGAAAGAAATATTGAATAAGTTCATTTTATCAATCCCACAAAGAGTCGATAAAATGAGTGACGTGATTGAAAAGTTTTCGATTATTACGCCAGCCGCTGTCGCACTTGATATGAAAGATCAATTGATTCCAATATCAACTCAACGCAAAATTAGTCATGAAATTGCCCGTAGGAGAATTAAGAATCCATTTCATAAATCTCAAGTAAAATTGTCCATTGCATTTCCGGATAAATCATTATTACAATATGATTGTGGGAAATTACAAAAACTTGCTAGCTTATTGCAGCAATTAACAGCAGAAGGTCATAGAGCACTTATTTTCACTCAAATGACAAAAGTCTTGGATATTCTTGAACAATTCTTGAATATTCATGGATATAGATATATGAGATTAGACGGTGCTACCAAGATTGAAGACAGACAACTTTTGACAGAGAAATTTAATCGTGACCCAAGAATTCCAGTGTTTATATTATCTACCAGATCTGGTGGGTTGGGTATTAACTTAACTGGTGCAGACACGGTCATTTTCTATGACTCAGATTGGAATCCAGCAATGGATAAACAATGTCAAGATCGTTGTCACAGAATTGGTCAAGTAAGAGATGTCCATATTTATCGATTTGTTTCTGAATATACTATCGAATCCAATATTCTTAAAAAGGCAAATCAGAAGAAACAGTTGGATAACGTTGTCATTCAAGAAGGTGAATTCACAACTGATTACTTTGGGAAATTTTCAGTTAGAGATCTCGTTAGCGATCCTAATATTGGATTGGAGATTTCGGACAGAACGATTGATTTTTCAGGTGATGTTAAGATGGGTCATGTTTTTGCTCAAGCTGAAGATGAGGAGGATAGAGTTGCTGCTGGTGCTGCATTGAAAGAAGTTGCCATTGATGATGAAGATTTCCAAGAAGATGAAAGTAAGTCTGTTACTGCTGCTGGAACTCCTACTCCGGTTCCAGAATTGGGAAATCTAGATGAAGAAATGGACGTTGATTTTGAAGAAGGAGTAGGTCACATTGACGAGTATATGTTGAGATTCATATCTGACGGTTATTATTTTTAATTGGGTAAAGGAAAAATCAAGGTTTTAATTTGTATGATGTATTGATGTATTTTTGTATAGTAGAATAGAATTGCAGTTTCGTTTTAATTATTCTTTAACATTTTGACAGGTTCAACGGGTACATGCATCCGAGACACGGTAGTCATAATAAATTGATTGTTCCGTGGGAGTCAGTGTGGGGCATGATCGTTAAAATATGCGGTTAGAAAAATGATTAGTCATCACATGAACTATAGGATACAAGGCACTCGGTAATGAGATATAAAAAGCCACTTGTGTATTCATATGAATGATGTCAAAGAAGTCGATATTTAAAGAGAATTAGTTTTCATTAAAGTTTCAAGAGCGGTTTCACGTTTTCCAGATAATCCAAAAAAATGGTGAAAATGAATTCAAGTGAATCCGGTATACAATCCGAATCAATTCATGTAGAATGCAACAGTGTTCAATCAAGAGTCAGTTTTCAAGAAATCTGTAAAAGAGAATTCATCGACAATTTCAGTCCTTCATACTTTGTTGGATTCTTAGGTACTGGTATTACTGCAAATATTCTTTATAACTTCCCATATCCCGCAAAATGGTTAAAAGTATGTGGAATAATAATGTTCTGTATAACAATGTTCATGTTCTTCGTTACGAGCCTCATGTTTATCTTGAGTAGCTGGGCATTTCCTAGGAGATTAGTGAGTTATCATACCGACTTGAACCAATCTGTCTTTATGGCCGTCTATTCCATGGGATTTACGACGATTATCAATTCTATTCACTTGATTCTTCATGAGAGATATGTTTATTTCGTGTGGGTTCTTTGGTGGATATCTGTGATTATATCGGTATACAATGCAACTTTCATATTCTTTTTCACATTTTTATCAAAGTTCAATACGCATAAGCTTGAACAGTTTACTGCAACCATTTTGATGCCAATTGTTTGTCCCTGTGTTGTTTCATCTTCTGGACATATGATTGCTTCAACTTTGACCAATTCCAAGCATAGGATAATCACCGAAATAACATCACTTATACTTTTCTTTGTCTCGATTGTACTTTTCCAAGGGATGGGTGCCATTCTAATGGCTCGATTTGTCTTGTGTAAGATCCCCAAGACAGGACAAATATTCACGATGTTTATACCTATTGGGTTCATTGGTCAAAGTAGCTATAACATGATGGTTTTCGCTAATAATATATACGACTTCATACCTGATAAACAACTTGCCCAATCTTTTTGGGTTCCATGTGCACTATTCGGATTGTGTCTATTGGCTGGGGGATATATCTATACATTTATAGCAATTGCGTCAAGCTTATCAAAAATCAAACCATTTGCAACCAATCCAGATCGAGAATTAACATACAATAGTAACGGTCTTATTAAATGGAATAAAGGGTTTTGGACGATAACCTTCCCTATTGGTACTATGTCATTGTCTAACTTTGAGATGTCTAAAGGTGCTGTTGTTCTTAGAATTGACTTGACATTCTTCAAAGTTGTGAGTTGCGTTTATGCAATGTGTTTGTTTATCGTTTGTATAATTAACTTAATTGGTGTATCATACCATATTTGGAATTTAGTTAGGCCGATACTTGTACTGTCACAACGAATTGAAGAAGATAGTATTACTAACAAGGTGTAGATACATACTATTGCTGTATATAGGTGGCAGTATTGGTGGTGGTGGGTGGTGGTGATAATTGGTAATTAATCAATTAATTAAATATTGTGTATAATTACACGACCCTCTTAATTTAAATGTTCAACGTTTTCTTTTTTTTTTAATTTTTTATTTTCTCATTAAAATTGATAACGGAATTTTTCAATTTCTATTTCAACCCTTCTTCTGGATCATTATCACTATATACCAACAATCTCCAATTGTGAACAATGTCTTCAGGAATTCAATCATTATTAAAGACCGAAAAGGAAGCTGCTGAAATTGTCAATGAAGCCAGAAAGTACAGAACTCAACGTTTAAAGTCTGCTAAACAAGATGCTCAAGGTGAAATTGATGCTTACAAGAACAAAAAGGAACAAGAATTAAAAGCTTACGAAAAGGAACATGAAGGATTAAATGAACAAATTGATAGAGATGCTGATGCTCAAGTTGAAAGAGAATTGGCAAACATTAAGGCCAAATACGCTGAAAAGAAGGAATCTGTTGTCAAGTTATTGGTCGAAGCTACCGTTAAGCCAACTCCTGAATTACATATCAATGCTTCTAAATAAATGCTGTTGTTGACCCATTTTTCAATTCTTTTTAATACCAATGTCCTACTTTTCTTTAATTACTAGGGAATACATTTCTTAATTTTTACACGTTATCATAATTTTAATGGAACGACATTATTAATTGGATAAGCCTTTAATTATACGTCCCTTTGTATATATATAATTATAGATATATATATATAGATCAACAATATACAAGAATTCAAAAAGTAAGAGATACTTTTCCTATTTACCTCCTTTGGCCAAGGTATTAAACGACTTTATCTTCGCCCAGATTCTGTTATCATAACCTGCCACATTCAAACTACGGACAAATCTCCAAGCAGCTTTATCGTCTTTGATAGGATAATCTATAGGTGGTGGAATTTGAGTAGATATTCCTAGTAATCTCAATAATGGCTTATCCATAATAACAGATTTAGCATTACATAATCCTGTGAGACCTTCTTCACCACCAAATTTACCATAACCAGATTTCTTGCAACCACCAAATGGAAGTTGAGCAACATAAAAGGTAGCGAAATCGTTAATTGCGACATTTCCACTTTCGAGACGATCAGCAATTTCGTTGATTTCCTTAAAATTACTTCCAAATACCGAATTACCTAATCCATATTCGGTATTATTGGCAATACGAACTGCGTCATCGGTATCAGTGGCCTTAATCATAGTAAGAACAGGACCAAATACTTCCTCTCGGAATATTCTCATACTTGGATCAACATCAACTAATAATGTAGGTTCAAAATAATGTCCTTGTGGATAGTTAGGATGTTGATGTGGTTTCCCACCATGAATCAATCTTGCACCTTTATCAACTGCATCTTTGATTAACTCTTCAAATTGTTCAAATCTATTATCAGAAATCATTGCACCCATGTCGATTTCGTCCGATTGATCAATATCAGATCCCAAACGGAAGTCCTTGATTCTCTTGGTGAAAATATCAACCAAACTTTCATATGCCTTTGGAAGACAGATAACTCGTTCTATACCAATACAATTTTGTCCAGCACTTTGAAAAGTACCTCTCAAAATCACTGATGCCAATCCATTGATGTCTTTGACATCATCCAAAACAATCACAGCATCTTTTCCACCCAATTCAACAACACAGGGCGTTAATTCTTTGGCTGCACTTTGAACCACATGATGCGCAACTGGTTTGGACCCAATAAATGTGATATGAGACAACCCTGGATGACAAGTGAAATAATCAGCATCATTAGGGAAACAACAACATAATTGTACCAAGTTTTCATCGATATCCAACAGTCTCAAAGCAGCTCTAACCATATCAATAAACCATTTGGAAGACCATACAACCTGTTCTGAACATTTGACAATAATTGCATTTCCAGAAAACAATGATGCTATAACTGGGCCCATTAAGTTATGAAAAGGATAATTCCAAGATACAATTGCTGCAACAACACCAAGTGGTTCATATCTAACTTCAGCATTCTTCATTAAACCAATCAAGAAATTTGAAGGACCAGGTCTTGGAGAAGGTTTTAATGCTCTTTCACCATTCGCTATTATCCAATTCAATTTTTCAAGAGTAACCATGATTTCTCCCATCAGAGCATCTAATTTTGTTTTCCCACTATCACGACAAGCAATTCTGGCGATATTTTCTTGATTTTCAAGAATGAAGCTAGTTAATGTTCTCAAAAGTTTACGACGTAAAATAAATGATGCATTTTTCCATTCCTTTTGCGCCTTCTTAGCTTTATTAATTTGAATATCCATTTCTTCTGGGGTAGTTACTAAAGTAGTGCCCAAATATTGTCCAGTTGCAGGACAATAACTTTGAATTTTGTTTGGTTCATTTGGAATCCTAATTGAGAGATTAGGGGGATATAATCTCTTACCTTTCCAATGAGGTCTTGCCTCATCTGGTATTTGAATCAGTAACTTGACTGGTTCTTCCAATTTGTTATAATTGTTTGGGCTCGAGGTAATATACTTTGCATAAACATAATATAAACTTGGTAATATCACGCAAATAAAAAATGTCGTTGATATTTGATATTGCCATTGCCATTCCTCAAACTTAAGATCAATGGCAATCATCTTTGTTATGTGTATAAAGATAAAACGTTGAAGTTTGAATAAAGAACTCGTTTAAAGTTTTCGTTGTGTTTGTTGAAAATTTTAAATTCTTATTTTTCTTTTAAACGACGAAAAATTTCATCAATGTGATTATGAATTTTATTTACTTGTTTACCTATTTATTATATTAGTATATATGATTATTGGTTTTCTTCATCTTCTTCACCAATTTCAGCATCATGCTCTACCATGAGTCTTTGAATTACATCCCTAAGATCACCCTCCTCTGATCCTGCCTGCACCATAACAGTAAGTAATACTTGATCAACATAAAAGTTCAAAATATCAGTAACTGTTCTATTATCTCTCAAACTACCTAATTTTGCATCATAAACGATAGGTGAGAGATTTGGTGGTAACACATCATATTCATAAGTATGATCACGAGACCAAAACTCCTCAGGTAATTTTGCCATAATCTTATTCTCACCTGCAAGAACTGTGAATCTTAACAAATTTTCAGGTACATATTCAGCATCAGGCTTCTCTGGAACAGTAGATAATCCTAGAAATTCGTATATAGATTGTTTGATTCCTCTTGATTTCTCTGGTTGTTTCCTTGAAGTAAATAATTCTTTCAACTCGTCATGTAAGAATTGTCTCTCGGCTTGGGTATTCCAAAGAGCTCCGGCTCTAACAAGATATGTTTCAGTAGAGACAAGGACTTCACGATTGATGGAAAATTCACTTTCTTTGAGTTGAATATCGTTAGTAAGTCCTACTGTTTCATATAACTTGAATGCAGCATATGGGTGAGCCTCAAAGGCTTTCTTCAAGGAAACTTTGGCACTGTCTTTATTTCCTAGCCTTAAATGGGCCAAAACGGTGGAAAATGCAATACCAGGAGTAAACCATTTTAAATATGTTGTGGACAAAGGAGATTCTGCAAAATTAATCAAATACTTATATTCTTGACTCATAATAGCATAATAATCGATAAAGTATCTCACACCCAATGGATCCTCTGTTGGATCAAGGGACAATAAGAATTTACAGTATGATAATGCTGTGAAATATGTTGATCTTTCCCCAAGTGCAACAATATATCTGAACAAACATAAATAAAATTGCCTATTAAAAACTTTTTCATAGGGAAGTCTTAATAATCCTGTTTTGGCTTGCGACAATAACTCATGGAAATTCTTATGAAACGATCTATCAAACGTGAACAAAGCTCTCTCCACCAATGCTGCACTAGCTGATTTGTTATCTCCTTGTCTCAATAATACCATTGCCACTTGAAGTAAAGTTGGTACGTGGTATGGATTTTCTTGCAATAACTTCATCAACCCTTCATGATCTGGTCTCATTACAGTATACACTAAAAATTTCGTATTGGCACTTTGTTCTTTAGCATTATTGGCCTGAGTAAATCTAAAGTACCTAACACCCAAATCTTGTTCCTTTTTGATCTTCAACTCTAAGTCATTTACATCTAAGGTGTCGTTCTTACATTCCAAAAATTCAAGGTATTCTTCAGGCTTTATCTCCTCCATGGTTAATGACTTTAAAGTAGTAGGTACATAATCATCTCGTATTTTTGACAATAATAGTTTTCTGGTAGTTCCCGGAACGCTTCTACGATCTTTACCACCCCATCCTCGAGTAAGTTTTGCTAGTCTTTTGAATTGTTGTAACATTTCTGGGGAAATGGCTAATGAAGTTGTCGAATTTGCATCTTCAATAGTATCCATAGATAAATTCCCAAATAAACTACGATACTCCTGATCTTGATCTAGGTTTCCAATTGATTTGACAGATAACAATGGCAAACTTTGCTTTAATCTTGCTGTAGTGAAATACTTGAAATTACCATCGTAATTATCAACAGGTGATACATGATCATCGTATTCCTCTTCAAAATCGTAATCATCATAATCCTCATCAAGTGGACGTTTAGATGTTGCTCGTAATTTCTCTCTATCCATCTTCTTTGTTTCTGCTAAAATACGATCTAACTCTTCATCACTATCAATGGTTGGTGTAATCTCCTTGGTTTGTTTTGATTTCTTCTTCTTTTTGGACTTTTTAGTAGTCTTGGGAGTAGTTTCTCGTATTGGCAAAACCGGATCTTTCTGAGTTTCAGTTTGATCTTCTTCCGATTCTTCTTCCTGATCAGATCCCTCCTTCAACAATGAGAACGCATTGAATCGTTTCTGAACCACTTCTTCTTCGCCATGTTGTTGTTCTTCTTCTTCCACATTGTCTGGCGCCTTCGTAGGTCCTTTAAACTCTAACTCTGCTAGCTTGTTCTTTTCTAATCTCCTTAATGCTCGAGAACTCATTGTTAGTACATAATAAATATATGCCTGGTAAATCCAATATTGAACGTTATGAGTCAAATTTTAATTTCTATTCTTTTGAGTGCGATGGACTGCATATAGTTATATCCTGCATATAAGTTGTGAGATTTATTGAAGAAAAATAAAAATATTTGTTCCAAAAAGTTGGCTGCAAATTTTGATGTATTTGTACAAAAGGACTCTTAACCCTTAATGTATTTACCACAACCCACTTTCTACTTAATCCAAGTTTTAAAAAATGGATTGGGATACCAGTTTCAATGTTTCTTCTGATACATTAAAATCATTTGTTCTTAAAGCACTTCAAATTGACAATTCATTTGCAAATTATTCATCTGACGCTCTAATTGAAAAAGCTCCAGTTTCTCATAATACATCATTAAAACAATACAATTCTTTTGAGATAAATCCTTCCCCGAAATCGGCTTCTTGTTCATTTGAATTAATTTCTCCTAAAGCAACTATGACCTTTTCTCCCAAAGATAAAAATTTACTTGAATCAAAAATGCAACTATCAAGAATTTTGGAAGAAACTAGGGATACCGAAAGTACATATCTAACTTCATTGGAAACCTTCAAAAAATTCTATTTGGATCAATATTTTAAAACAACAAAGACTGAAATTCCTGTTCCATTGAAAATCGTTAACTATTGCATTGATCATCTTATTGAACTTCATTCATTGTTATTGTCAGAGTTTGAGACTGCATTAAAACAAAATACTTGTAAATATCAACAAATGGAACATTTCGCCCACAAGATTTGTGAACTTGGGATCTGTGTATTCTGGTATGAAGAGTATTGTAGCCAATATGAAGTTATGAAAGAAATTGTTTCCAAAAGCAGTGATGAATCAACAACTAACACAAATGGATATCTGTATGGCAAATGGTTACATTCCTGGCAAAGATACTTAGAAACTTCCCAAAAGTCATTTAGCCATGTTGATTTGTCATTTTCTTCATTATCACAAAGGCCCATTTCTAGAATATCAAAATACCGTTTGATCTTAGAATCAATTAAGAAAAACTGTCAGATACCATATGAATCAAGCAAAAAGTTGGATTTGGTTATAGATGAAATATGCGACCAATTGAATAGAATTAATAATGATGGGTTTAAATTGGAACCTATTCTGTTTAATCAAGAGCTAAAAAGTTTGATAAACTTCAATGATATTCCTTATTCCCATAAAATTGAAAATAATTTCTTTGGAAATTCGTTGCTAGTGGGTTCATTTTCTCTTATTTGGATAGAAGAAGGAATTGAGAAGTTTTGCACGTCGCCAGCAATTTTGTACAAGAGCCATCTTGTCATATGCGAATATGTTCGAGGATTATGGTCTCCCAAGCATAATCTAAAATTTATAATACCCTTAAGTAAGGTACAATTAGTATGTGATTCAAAGGGTTCTGAAGGAGGTCTCTTTACACTTTATCCTTATAATTTAAAACTTATCCTTGAAATTGATGGTTGTCACTATGAACTTCTATTGATCTTCCTTTGTGAAAAGGAATTCTTGGTTTGGAGAAATGAATTAGATACTTTGATTAATTTTGTTAATGGACCTTGTGATTTATCCTTTGTTGATGATGACATTGAATATGTATACAAATTACCAATCAATATTAATCCATGTAATTTGAAGTTAGAAGTAAGCAAATACGATATTCTTAAAAACTATTGCTATTTTAAGAGGCCCATTACTTTCCTGATACTGTTTGATTTTGAATTAAATCAAGAAGATTACAGATTGGTTCAATACTTTAGTAAAGAAACTAATGAAATTGTTATAATTATCAGGAAATCGACAATGGTTGCGATTGAAAAGGATTTTTTAAGCCTTTGGAGTCCCCAATTACCAAAGCATTTTCAAATTAAGAATCAGAGGAACATCTTCAAAAGTTGGTCATTAGGAAAGGAGGCCCCAACGATAAATAGAATTGGTTCAATTGATAAAGAAAATTTTCCTATAGAAGAACTTGAAGAAAGAGACCAATTGACTGGTACTTCTACAAATGAAGATTTCTTTTCCATTATGCAAAGTCAGTCACATGACGACTCCGCCAAGGTATCTATGAATCAGTCAAAATCTTTTCGTCGTATGAAGTTGGCAATGACAAACTGGTTTCAGTTGAAACAAAAGGATATTTGATTAAGTTGTACTGTTTTTCAAAATTATCGTTAATTTAGTACTGTTTTTAAAAGGTATATATATAAACTACTATGTAGTATAAACCGTTTTTTGGAGAATAATTTTGTTATGAGGAATCAGCATTCTGTCACTCATGATATTGGATACTTACAGCAGCTTAAAAACTGTTGGAAGCTCCACTTCCATGAGTATCATTTTTGGAACTGTAGCCTTCAGAAATGAATGCAGTTGCTTTGTCATCAGCGTCTATCAAAATCTTATCAAGAACATCATCAACCCGGGCAGTTCCAAATTCATTGGCTAATTCGGACTTGGAAGCTTCATCAAAGACACCACCTGATCCTCTGTTCCTGTTCGTAAACACTTTTGGAATTGATACAACATCAAATAAACCAACCGATTTATCTTTCCTATATTGCTTTAACAAAGCTGGGGATTCAACGAATACTACAAAATCCATTGAAGAACCCTTGTGGAAAAGCTTGTGAGGTTGGGGAGCCATTGTTAAAATATTGAACCTAACTGTATACTTATGTTTTTATATAATACAAAAAAAAGTATAATACTGAGATAAAAAGAAAGAAAGAGAAAGAAAGAGAAGAGAAGGGAAGAAATAAGAAAACATTTAAGGGGGATAAAGTAAGGGTTAAGGAGGATGAGTCTTTATAATTTATGAGTGACTGACTTCAAAATGAAATATGGGGGAAGAAAGATTTAAGGGAGGGAGGGGATAAAACGCATGCGACGTTATATTGTATATGAGAACAAAGGAAAAAAAGCTTAACCAATACAAAAGCTTAATTTCATATTCTACTACCACCAACCATAATTAAGTAGAATATTATAATCTGGAAGAACATTTAACTAAAATTCAAAAACCATTGTCATTCTTTTCCAAGAAGAGACTTTAATCATTTGAACCTGTAAGGTTTGTCTCATTATTAAAATTCAACCAGTGGCTTTTGGTGCCTTTGGATCCATGACATTCATTGGAATTACCTTCTAAAACGGTTGAACCGGATTTCCCAGCAGAAGTCCCACAAGATTATTTCTCAATTGCTTGTTAAATTTCAAACAACCAAAAGACGAGGATTATCTCCTTATATTTTGTTGCCCGCATCTGGTCCTTGAAATAGTCATTGCTTCCGTGCAGGAAAATGGTGTAAGTCAGTCACCAAGTTAAGCCAGAACCAATTACAATTTGCTCATCTAAATCCCTGTTTCACTTTGAAAAGACTCAAAATATCCTTGTCAGTTAAACAAAAAATTCATTCAAGCAAGAGAACCGGAGGTTTATGAAGAACGACATCCCAGAATATTTCAACCGTAATAGTACTACTATGATAGAATCTTACTATCCCCCAAAAAAATAACTCATTCATGAACGAGCTCAATTGAATTTAATTCAACAGCCCGACGCGGGGGTCGAACCCGCAACCTTTTGATGTCTAACTTAAGAGTCAAACGCTCTACCGATTGAGCTAGCCAGGCTTGGACGATTGCTTTACAATGAAAAATGTGTCACGTGACCTTTAGTTTTGGTCGGACCGTAATATCTGTAATTTTGATGAAGAAGTGGAATGTTTTAGGATGCGGTATGGCTTACCGTCACGGAGTCGGTCATTAAGAAGGTCGCTAGGTTATTAGGTAATGTTGTCGAGAAATTAAACAGACTGCATTAAAAAAGGGGGTTTTAGTGGGAAGAGATGTCGGTTCAGTGATCCGGTCAAAAGCTATAGTAGTTCGAGTCCCACACGCCGTGAGTAAATACATTTCCTCCTTATAGTCAAACCAAGTGTCACGAATACTTAACGTTTATTCCTTTGAACGTTAGAAGAACAGTTCGCTCATTTGTACGCAATCCTGCCTTGTCTTCTCGACAAAACTGTGGCTTAAATCGATACCTTTTTTTGTTTGATAAAGAATCGATATAATAACATACAGAAATAAGCAACAGATATAACACTTAGAAGAAAAGAAAATTAAAAATCCTGGGAGAAGAGAATTTGGAGAACGGAATTATTGAAGATATTTGCAACAGGAGTGTAATTGGAGCATATACGATAGCCAATTCTTAATGTAGTCTAGTGAAAGCAGAACCTCGCCACGTCTGTGTCGTCGAAAGTGAGAAAACGAGAAACTATGAATAGGTATCGATTTAGGTCGGATATTTGTTGGGACGACAAGCTGGTATTGCATATAAATGAGCTTAGTGTTTTTCCAATGTTCAAATGACGCGCTAACAGCCAAAAGTGATTGGTATACACACCTTTGGAATATAATAATGAAATAAATAAACGCCCAAGATCTCTTGGCCGCATAATTCACAATCTTTATTCTTGAAACGAGTTCCATGACCAAAATTAACTCGGTGTGGACTACCCATCTGACCTGAAAATTCTTTCTTAACTTTCACAAGGTTCTTAGAAACATCTTCCAATTATCCACGGATAAATTAAACAATTTAGACCAACCATTGGGAACAATTGTTACAGCTTGCTCTTCATTGAACTTTTGGGATCTCGACTGGAGAAATTCTATTTGAATCTCAGCAAACTAAGGAAAAAGTGGAGAAATGGCAGTTAGATTTATTAAACCCATATGGATGCATCTTGCTCCAAGAGGTCTTCAGAACACCATTTACAATCCTAAACTAGCTCCCGGACAAGTACTTTCCCTTTCCCTTAATAAGTACCTAGCGGTTGTTGAAACTTTAACAGCAGTGCCATGGAAGCACCCCTCATTAAGGAATATCGTCAGTTGAGGAGTTCTGTTTTGTTAAATATGAATGTAGCGAGTTGTAATTTAAGCGGGTGTAGTCGGAAAATTTTCCAGATAGTTGTGGTGTATTTATGTATCATGAAGTCATACCCAGGAATAAGGAAACCGCAAAGGTGACACCTATGATATTGTCTGTAATGTGGTAAATGACCGAGATCAAAGCGGTATAGACGATCCACGCCATCGAGGAATTTCTTCTTGGTTTTATGAGTCTTCTCAAAGAACTTTGCCCTTCGGGTGCTATCAAATTGAAGTACTGTGCCCAGCTTTATGGTTTGTGTCTTTTTCGGACCTCCAAATTATACTATTTCTTAAAACCCAAGAATAAGTTTCCCGATGGCGCGGATCACATCGGTTTAATCCTGGACTTTTTTCTAACCACAGACAACACCCAAGGGGTCACCTTGACATTTTACTTATTCCCGGGTATGACTTCATGATACATAAATACACCACAACTATCTGGAAAATTTTCCGACTACACCGGCTTAAATTACAATTAACCACCTTCGTTTGCAACGAACAAATAACTTTCCAACAGGCAATATTTCTTAATAACTACCTAGTAACTGTTGATTCTCGAACATTAGTTCTACCACAACACCCCTTCCTTGAAGTATCAACCAAGTTTTTAAGAAGATGGGAACGTTAACCACACGCACAGAATTCGATACAGATTAACACAAATTCTTCTTGGTTTTTTAAAGTTTTTACGTGCTAAACATCTGTTTTCTGCTTAAGATTTCTGTTTCTAAAACATGCAATTATAGGAAACCTACCAGATGGGGTCTATGAGATCAAAATGAAATTATTCGCAGTTTTATTGTCTTCACAATACGAGGAGCACCAAAGAGGTTGAGATCTAGTCGCAGAGAAGAAACCCCAAAAGGAAGCTCGATTACCAGAAGGGTTCAGAAATGAAATTAACTAAGGTCAAGTTATACTTTAGGCTTTCGAACTTGGTACAACTATGATGAATGGTCAAACTGGCTCTCGGTAACAACTTTTTGAAGTTTTGCGAAATTTGTAAATTCTCTGAAAGTTTTTTTGAATCACGTTAAATCATTTAAATTTGCCCATCTAAACATATCCACGAGGCGTATAGTTTCCTCTTATATTGAAAAAGTATATTTCATTTTTCTTGAAAAGAAAGAAAACAATAATTCCCAATGGGTGGCCTCGTTTAGAGAAGCTTGAAACATATATTAGATATCTTGCACATATTTAACGTACAGAAATAGGCCGAAGTTCTTTCGAAAACTTTTAACGATAATGAACATATCCTAATAGGATGGATATTTTTATGTTGTACGTCACATATTAGATTTCGTACACATGGTTTAGCTACAGAAAAATACTAGACGACACTGGTTAAAGAGGAAAAAAGGTAAAAAAACATATGAGTTATACAAGGAATAAAAACTTGCATTTTTTTTCTTATACAGTCTGTTTATTTAGTTCTTAAATCTGCTAGCATACGGAAATACAACAAACAGATACAACTTAGAGGAGAGAACAAGTCGCAATAAAACCTCATCAAAGAAAGTTAAATTGAGTCACTGTAACTAGTAGAAGTTGATAACCAATATAATACCCTTTTCTGAACGTAACGAGAAGTTACTTCCACACTTTGTCTCCCATATCGTCGAAAATACCAAAAACTATTAACAACGAGGAGGTATCGGCTATGCTTGTCATTTGAAAAGGAGATAAATTACGACCCGTCAATGAAAACCCTTAGCTCGAGAGAGATATCGGGTGGATGTGTTTTACAACTCCTCGGGTTTTAAAACATTTTGCTCCTTAATCACTGTTTTTTCCTTTATTTTATTTCTGTATCTACATCATGTATAAGAAAGTTAATATTGGGGTATAAAGTAAAAGTTGTGAGATCTTAAGCAAACAAAATCGTATCCGAAGAAAATAAGGATCAAAGGATCTCGTAATTTTTTTGGAAAATTGCCCCAAAAAAATTTTTTTAAAGAATAATAATTAAAAAATATTCGTAAATTTCGAATGTTAGTCAAAATGCTAAAAGACTTATTCTCATAAGTCAACATGAAATGGAGGGTTGGCCGAGTGGTCTAAGGCGGTAGACTTAAGATCTACTGGACGGTGTCCGCGCGAGTTCGAACCTCGCACCCTTCATTATCTTTTTATATGTAGCTCAAACTTCACTCTTTTGTGCATGATGTATTTCTACTTGGATTTCAACAATTATTTTTTTATCGGAAAAATTCTTTAGGTTAGAAGTGGAAAAAATATTTTAGACTATGCAGAAGCGAAAAAATAAAGTTTATTCCGATACCGGGAGTCGAACCCGGGTCTGCTCGGTGAAAGCGAACCGTGCTAGCCGTTACACTATATCGGAATTGGATTGACACTTATAACCTAAGTCATGATCACGTGACGTGAGCCTGGTTTTATTATTTGATGCTTCCCGGGGAATCTAAGTCTGCCTGGCTGATAGAACCCCCGTGGGCTTCTCAAGTCGGGAAAGTTGTTGGTGCAGGTCCTAACGCTACTTCCCCAATCCAAATTCAACAAATTCATCCTAATGTTGTTTCTTAAAATGTTTATTTTTTTTACGTTATATTCCATACATTTGACTCATACATGTTTAACATACAGAAGTAAAATATTGGCAAGCTGTGTTTTAGCAGGTAAAAATTTAAAAAAACCTTGGTTGTCTTTATATATAAAAAGTATTTAGTAGCGAGTTTTGTGAGTTAAGTCAAAGTATTGTACCCATCTTCTCAAAAATGTTGTTAATATTTCGATCGAGGGATGGTGTCGTCATGCTGATGTGAAAGATTCAACAGCGACTAGGTACTTATTTAATGAGCATGCTTGGTGTGGAGTTATTTCTGGGTTACAGACGAAGGTACCTAGCTATGATGCAAGCCCTTGTGGTCGAAGATATTGCCAAATGGGTTTTATCCCAGAACATGTGGTATATTGATGTCTGGTGAAGTCATACCCAGGAATAAGTATCCGCAAAGATTACATCTGTGATGTTGTCTGTAATGATGAAAGTGACCAAGATTAAATCGATGTAGCTTATCCACACAATCGGGAAATTTCTTCTTGGTCCTATGAAGTTTCATAAAGAACTTTGCTCATAGGTTGTTATCTAAAATGAAGTAGTTGGTCCAGCCATCTGGTGTAAGACTTTTTCGGGCTTCTAAATTGTATTTCTTGGATCAGTTGTGAAAAAATTCCTCGTTAATCTCTTTGAGAAGTGAGCGATCATCTTCCAGAATCACGTGGTGGATAATGTTTGTTTCTTGTGCTGACAGTATGGAAATTGGCTGAGCCGTATATGATCTTCTAAATGGTTCAACTAAGGAAACCATGCTTTTAGGAACATAAGTTCGGATGGTGAAAACCCTTGAAGCATCTCAAGTTTGTCAATAATATCCCTACCATCGTTATTTACTGTGAATTTAGTAAGGAAATCATACCATGGAACCATCAAAACTCTGTCCGTTTTTAGTATGAACCTGAATATTGATTGACAAAATTTTGCATTCGTCCCTGCAAAACTTTAAAATTCCAGTCCGTTGCATTTGTTAAGGTTTTATAGATAAAATAAGTACGACGATCTAGAAGTTGTTTCGAGAGATCGAGGAGTCCAAACCCACATTGTTGGTTTAGGGCCATGAGGTTCTCATTCCCAATGCCTTTGGAGTATGCCTTCATGGGTATTTGTAGTTCCTTGGTTTGACTTTGTGTCAAGGGATTGTGAATGTCATAAAAGTATATTATTGACAAAATATATGTGTTAAACCCTTGATCTTGGAGGTGGAGCGGCAATTCTTGTAAGTGATCGGACCATAAATTCTTTAGAAGATTCGCGATAAAGTCCCTCCAAGAGAATTCAGTGATGTGAACTCCGAGGTACTTGAGTGGAACATTGCCAATAGGACAGTATTGAAATCGAAACTGATGTTGTAATTTACCTATGGTGAAATTTTTTGTTTTAGATTATTTAATTTCATATTTGAGACTCTTTCAAATGCACCAAGTAGATTAAGAAAGAAGTTGAGTTCACCACTTTCTAGAAACACGACCCTCATTGGCGTTACTAAGAATTTGGCGTTAATTGTGTCATGTGATGCGGCAAAGTCAGCTGCATTTGTGTAAGGTATGGATTATGCAACAGCCTTGAAGAAATACGACCACACCCACCAAGGGAGCTCTTACTAGATGGCATAGACATTCTGAGAAACTGCATTAGGTAGAATTCGAAGGATTTTGACGGGCGAAGAGTCGAGACCAGGCGCACCAGCAACTTTCCCAGCTTGAGAATCCCCAGAGGAGTCCTTCTGTCCGCCAGCGAGAGTCGGATTCTCTGGCCGTGAATTTTCGAATGATCTACTACTGTTTCCAGTGAAATTTTTTTTTTCTTTGTTAAAGGCAAACGGTATGTTAACCCTTGCCGTCCATGAATTGAGAAATCAACGTGACATTCATTCCATTACTAAGCGTATTAATGCCAAAATCCAACACACCAAGGAAGACATCAATGAAAGGATTCTCATGATTGACGATGCCGATTTTATTAAATTAGAAGGATATGGAATTGGTTTCACCACAAAACTCGATGAGAATCTCAACACAGTTTTCGAAGAAAGTCAGGAATCAATTTTAATCAGAAGGTCCCTACGTTATACCTCCCCTTCCCAACCAGGGACGAAGATTATATAGTTATCTCCCCCTTCGATTAAGAAATTACCACTCGTCCAAAGCTTAAAGAGATGAAAGTCAGAATCACACTTTTCTTAGAAAACCTTGACTATGCCATTTGCGAACAAGAAGAATTTTAAAAAAATTAAGTATGAAAAAAAGTTCCACTTTATCATTTACTTAGATTCAGGCTCTCAAGTGAAAAGTTATTAGCCGCTAAGAAGATTTTTTCAGGATATTTGACTAAAGCCGATGAAGTTGTTGATTCATACATCCCTACTCATGACGATATTCTGGAATTGACGGTTGAAAGTGACAATATCGTTCTTGTTCACTTCGTAGTCAAATTAGGGTCAGATCTTGCTCGACCAAGGACTAATGCAGGAGAAATATTCTTCAAGACTTCCGTCAAAGAGTTAACCATTTTAAGTTCCACTAGTTTCTGTCACTTGACAGAGAATACCAGGAAACAATGCCAAAATGCAGGTTAATGTTGGAAATGTGGCGAATATACCCATGTAAATCAGGCAAGAGTCACGTTCAACAAGCACACCATCACGGATGGTAATTCCTCCCAGCCACTTCATTCAACAATACAAGCAAGTACTACAAAGTCAAAAACAATAAGTCCAACAAAACTACAGAAAAAGAAATCACAAGGCCAATTCTTCCAAGAAACGCGATAAAAGCCAAACGAGCTTTGCTAAGCGACTTAAAGTGACAACGAGCGTCAGCCATCCCTGAAACGTCCACATTACTTCAGTGAACTTTGATTATCACTCTTGGAGCTAAAGAAAATCGTGCTTTGCATTTACGACATTACATGGAATAATTGGCATTGTGGCTTCTTTTTCTTTAGTTTTGTTGAACTTATTACCTCTGACTTTATAATATTTACTAGCATTATTAAATGCGGTAGCTCGGGGAAAGATATGATTCATCATCATCGCTCGATTCACAGAGATGATGTGCCGGTAGAACCTTGGCTTCTTTCAATCTAGGGCCACTGGGATCTCATGAGTCCAGTTTGGTTAAAATTCCAACATTCTTGGGTTTGTAGGTATGCTTTCTCACGTGTTCCATAGAATGAGCTACAACTGTTCAAAATTGATAATAGCATGACAGAAGTCTTTGCAAGCGATACTCCTGTTTTGCGATTGGTGGGGCAAGTTTGGCGACAAAGAAAGCGAGAACAAAACAGTCGTTAGTCAATCCTATAAAATCCTCATACGTCGGAATATTCACGTCAAACATCTCATCAATATTTAGTTGAATAACCCAAGAAAAGCCTCTTTGCAATTAATAATTTGTCTGGTGGATGTTTGAAAGAGAATAAACGTATCTGGTGAAACTTTTTTTCAAACTTGATTTTTGAAATCTTTTCTTTCTTTCGGATGATATAGTCAATGTTTTCAAGGAACAATATTCTTCTACTTTTTATCTCTTTATTCTTAGTACACCCAACTTCTTGGTCAAAAAGTGAGATCATGACACACTGTTGGTCTCTAGTTGGTGCTCGAAAATTAAAATAACTAATTGTTCTTCCAGGTTTATTAATTTAAGGCAATGTACACTGCAAGGCAATCGGTTTTGCCCTTTAATCTATTCTTTGAAAAGTTTCTATATTACATTGACACAAAAACTAGCGGATATTCTTTCGAAAATTCTCATACTTCTTTCAATGTAACATTCCTTGCATATGTAGATGAATTTGTGGATGATGAAACTGAGGATCTAAACATTTTTGTTACTATTTTGGCGGATTTTGAAAGGGACTCGAATTCTAAGGTTAGCAAGAACAAAACAATTGGATACACGTTGGGTAATAGACCCTCTCTGTTAGGTTTTCCCTATAAGAATATATTGACGGATAACCTCAAATATTTAGGTAGTAACATGAAAGATTTCTCTTCGAAAACTTTTGCAGAATATGTTATTCAGGTCTAAGGAAGGAAGGGCTTGATAACGTCCCAATTCATACCTAGGCAACAGGGTTCAATACATACATTTTAGGAAGAATGTGCTATAGCGATTTAAATTTAGCAACCACTCCCGTGGACATTATATACGTAACTTCCCCTATTCAAAGTTTTTCAAGGAATTGCTTTTGATAAGTTTACTGCGTTAACTTCTCAAGGAGGATTGGGCTTAGTTTATCTTGACCAGCATTTAAAGGACCGAAGAGTGGCGTATGTTTGTTAGTCCGTTACCAAACGGATAGTTCGGTTTTTCGTGAGAAAATACCGGAATTGGACAATAGAATATCCGTATCCTGCTAGTCCAGGTTATGTGATTCCATAGCATGTGTTCCTTACAAGATTGAAGATTGATGCAGAAGGTAAAGCTTCTACTACTCAGCTCACGGAAAGTGATGCTTTCTTTAACAGAAACAGCCTATCTCATGGTATGCTTTGACTTAAACCAAGATTTTCAAAAACACGACCCAACCTCAGTTTCACATGTATCTACTCTCTGGAGTATAATTCGTTCTTAAATTTTGCCGCATCTACTTCTTTTCCAGATTCTCCGAAATCCAGGTTGATTCGTTCATTCAAAGTCACAGAAGTTTAAAAGCAACGTGATACTCTAGTCCGTGATGGATCTTCAAGATTATTCAATATAAAAGCAATTAATTGGATGCGATTGTTCTACGATCGATTGAAAGCAAAACTTTAATGCTCCGGGAAGGATACTTTGCATCGTGTAAAATTGGGTACGGGACTCATTCTAAAAGGTGAGAAATGTGACCAACATGTATTAATAGACTATTTTATTCATCATTCATTTTCAACATACTGCTTATATTTGTCAATTCGTTCTCCACATCTTGAGAGTAGGCTTCAGTTGTTTATCCGTAATCCTGATTTATCACTAGACCAAATGAAAATGTCGAATCGATTCCTTCTTCTTGTGCCCCGTTTTCGTCGGTTTCGATGACACACTCAAGGGATTGTTCTGTTGTAGCTGACACTGTATGTGGGTATCGTTTATCTGTTGTTTATTCCTATATGTAGTTAATCTGTATAAGGATTAAATAACCGTATTGTTTATGAAAAAGAAAATGTCTTGTCATCAAAGGTTAAGTTGAACTACCTTGTTAATTTTCATCTTCAATCACCTCCTCAAGGTTTATTTTCTTTTTCTCTAAAGTTATATGTTGCTTATTTCTGTATGTGATTAGGAATATACTTATATATATAGGATCTGAAAAAGAAGACCTAATATGTGGATTCCTTGACTATCATTTTTTACGAAGTCTTCTCGAGGGAAGTATATATCACGTGACTGCATTATAAACAATTCAATTCCGATATAGTGTAACGGCTAGCACGGTTCGCTTTCACCGAGCAGACCCGGGTTCGACTCCCGGTATCGGAATAACTTTTTGTCTTTTTTCGTTTCTGCATGATGTGGGTCTATTTGCAATAAAGAAAATCCATTCTGACCAATTTAAAGATGCAACTCCGACTTCACACCCCAGAAATACTTTAAATGTTTTGGTTTCGATCTTCATAGAGAACAATTTCAAGTTCGTTTAGAGTTTGGTTTCACAGTGAATTAGTCATAGGGTCAATCCTCAACTACGCTTGGTATGGGTTTTAGCTGTGGCCTTTTTTTGATAGTCAAGTAACTGCTGCCCCCTGCCTAGTTACAAATGTTTCAAACCTTCTTGTGTTTCTAGATGACCACTTATCCAAAGGTTCTTTAGGCGCCATCGGGTTTATATCGTCAACCTATTATGATTACTCTTATGTTGCATAATATTTGATAAACATCACTTATTCTAATTCCAAAACGTTTAATTTTCTTCATACCCCCTTCTCCCGATAGTGCCCGCTTAAGGATAACATATAAGGACAGATAGCACCAGGTAGCTGAACAATCAGGATCGATATGGCGTCGAATAAAAGGATCCCCGATGTCTAATGGTATAACCCGTATCCATACAAGCCTCTTCGGCTTATGATTCCAATATAAACGTAACTCATTGTCTTTTGCGTTGTTCAAAGTAAATTGTTAGTTTGCCAAAACGTGCTTCTGGGGCTTAAAAAATAATGAAGGGTGCGAGGTTCGAACTCGCGCGGACACCGTCCAGTAGATCTTAAGTCTACCGCCTTAGACCACTCGGCCAACCCTCCATTTCTTGCTGAAATTTTGCTTATTTTTTAGTGATTCTCACTAAAATTCGAATCTTTTCATTTTAACAGTATGTCAAGTAACATTTTTTTACGTTATAGACCATATATTAGATTTCTCATACATGTTTTACATACAGAAATAAAACAAGCTGCAAGTTATTATAGTGCAGCTAGGGGGAAAATATCAAAAACCTCGATAAGTGGCTTAGATTTAGGAAGCTTGTAATGAAAGGCAAAAAGATACCCGCTTTGTAATTTATTCATAAGGAATTTTTCTACCCAGACGGTGATCGGAAATTCTTAAATATGGATGCAAGTTCGAGGAATCGATTTAGCGTACCCCTTGTTAAACTTGTTTATGACACTTCAGCTTCCAAATCCAAATATAAATATCCATCAATTCCTACTCTTTGCTGAGTATGTTTCTATCCCTTTCTACAATCATAGTTAAGCTTTTCTTATACTTCCCTTTGAACTTTTTATAATACAATATGACTATCCTGAAATTCCTAGCTTAGTTGATTAGAACAGACTTGATATATTGAATTTCATCATTGTTTATTCTTTATATGTTTTTCAGTGAGGTTTTTCCATATCTACTCCCTTTCAGGGTCTAGGAATTTTCCTCTGGTTTAAAGCGACAGTCGCATATTTACCTTGATATAGTAAATATAAGCGCTAAGTAAAATAACTATATTTAAAATAAAAGTTGACTGCATAAGCCAAAACTTCAATCTAAGGTAATAAAACAATTTCGTAACAACCCGGTGAACATCTTCAAGAGGAATCCATGTTGTAAGGAAAACAGGCTATTTAACGTAGCTCGTATGAATTTGATTTGATAGTTATAGAAGGAAATAGCAATGTTTAAGTCTATATAATATCAAGAACATACTTTCGATAGTGACTATAATCATATGACTTTTCCTACTATCAATTACGACTTGGATCACAGATCTAAGTAATTATATTTCGACTACCATTATCAGGCGCAGGATTTAATTAATTGGAATTCATATTTCACGATAGTAATATAGTATTTGTAGTGTTCTTACAAGTCGATGTCGTGCATCGATATTTTATTCGCTTTACTTATGATGTAGGGTCAGAGCAATTCGAGACCAAAGGCGAAAAGTTTCTCAGATGAGCTTTAAATATCGGTTGTCATCTTTGTACTACCTAGTATTTTTACACCGATAGACTGTCAATCTACTACTACATTAAATTGATTACGATCAATGACATAGTTCTTCTGACTGGCGGTGTATATGTATGTACCATTGCACTGAGCATAATTCCCTGATTGAGAAATTCGCCTTGGTATTATGATTTAAGCCGACTGATTTTAGTTAAAACAGAACAATAGAACCTCGAGGATTCACTTTGTGCTTCCCTGGAATAGGTCAAGTTCTGTAGAGATTTAAACCTAATGACTGGACATAACAATACTAAGGCGAAATTTTAATGAAATAGTTTTAAACTTAGTTATAGAAAAGTACCAGGGCGTCCTCATTGTAGTAAAGAACCTCAAAATAATGGAAATTCCAGGTTTTGAATTGTCTCACAAAATGCGTATCGCAGAACAATTCCCCACAAAACGACCACCATCACGTGCAATTCGGCTTAAGCAAGGTGAATTGTCGTATAATGTTTATGTTTACTACTCCATCAGGGATCGGGATTTGGAAATCGATCAATTAGAAGGTTTTGGTTCTACTAATCAGATATTAGAAACACAAGTACAGCACCACTGAACTTATTCCTTTATTTAACATATGTATTTTCACGTTATCAGATGATCATCGAATGATTAGTACCTCTAGTTTCGGGTGAGGGAGTGATTTTGTCCATTGGATCATAACGCCTTTTCAAAAATGCTGACACAAGAGTGACAATATAAACAATCATTGCAATTCTAATTTTGCAATTCTCTTATTTGCAGTACTTTTTCTTATAATCTGGAAGATCAACTCTTTAAAACATGAAATTAACACAGAATAAGAAACCAGAGTCCTCTCACTTCATAGGTTATTCTTAGAATAGCCTCTTCAGTTAAATTTGAGTATATAAGGTCCCTTGAATTCCACTTGTATCTACCACTTTTGGGTTCTCTTTAACCAATCTTAATAACATAAACACAACAAATTAATAAAAATCAATACAAATAAAATGAAGTTCTTAACTCTTTCCGCTTTATTGTTAGCCATCGCTTCCGCTGCTCCAATTCCAGATACCGG